>VXBL01006372.1:213892-326933 GCA_013400195.1 Aramus guarauna
AAACCAAAGTCAAATATTACTACAGCCTGCGGCCATTCAAGAATTCGGAGTACAACAGGTTCATTCCCCTGCCTGATTCACTGAAGTTGAGCGTTGCCCAAGCACAGAATGAGTTTTTAGTGCTGTAAGTCTCAGCTGCTGGTACGCTCTCCTGAACGTGAAGCTTTTCTTTAGGAAAGGGTCGCCTCAAAGGTATTCCCCTGAATTTCCTGCTCCTTGAACCTGCTCCACAGAAACATGCGTTTCTCACAAAACGACGAACACTCTTCTCATTCCAGGCTGTTATTTTCAAAACCATCTTTCTAAATACATATTGTCCGAGCTTTTCAATCCGGTAGCAGCCGAGGACCAAGAGGTACACGTCACCTTTTCCCCTGCTGTCCCAGCACAGCAGCGCAGTTCCTCCTCTCCGTGCTTTCCTTTCGTCAGCTCCGTAGGATCTCTAACACCACTCGCCATCACCGATTTTGCACGTTGTGTGAACTCTTTGGGCAGACAAGACTCTTATTTGCAGTATTTAGCACAAAGATTGCCCAGTCACTAATGGGATTACAGCATTACTCCTAGGAGCAGTGATTTTAGATACAGCCCTCTTGATGCCAGTGTGACCACTAGTGTAAATATAGACTCTGTATTTAATCCACATTACCAGCTTCTCTAAATTATGGGTGTCTGAGGTTCAGATATGCCTAAGAAAGCAGAAGGAAGTCTTCACAAGCAGCCAGTAATTATGTCTATGTTCTTTTTTTTTCTTTTTAAATAAAGTGCCCCAATACAGAAACCTTAAGAGACTGATTTTTCAAGCATATCCAACAATTTCCCAAGCCAGGCTTCTCCCTCTAATTCTGATGCACAGTCAGTTTTGAAACTTGGCCTATATGTTTAATTATCTAAGAAAAAAAAAGCCTGAGCAAATCCATTTTTACTCATTGGCTACAAACCAGAATTTCTCTGCTGATATCATTACCTGCCATCACTCCACCACAAATTGCTGAAATATCAGAGTATCTCTAGGGCATCTCTGCTCTCTTCCCTGCCCAGGTATCTCAAAGCACACACGAGCTGACATCCAGCTAACCAAGGTGAAGTTTAGCACCTCAAAACCAACCCTGCACGGTCTCTCATCATACCAAGTTCGTCCAACACCTTTTGTCACAGGCTGCACCGCCTTTTAGGACAATTCTCTCAAAAATGAGAGGTTTTACTATCAAAGCAGAATCTTAAATCTAACAGCGAAGCAGACCGAAGACACACGCCTGCAGCCACGAGCCATCACCGCAAGCTCAGAGATGCAACATCATCTAAGGAGAACAACCTGCCGCCCCATCTTCTCGGGATGCATCACTTCAGTAATTAGGTGGATTAAGAGCTGTGTCTGTCGCATTTCACTCATTTCCACAGACATAAGAAGTCACATTTATAAGTCATTAAGCTGAAATAAAATCTTTGCTGGGCTTAATTAATTTAAATATTCATGGAAACAGGATAGCAGGGGAAAGTGTTGTTCTTAATCAAAACAGACATCGCTGTTCTATAATGCAAATTGCTATTTCTTATGTGGACAATGCCAAGTACCTACCATAAAAGGGAGCAGAACATTAATGATCAGCATATAGAAAATGCAGCTAAAAAGGATGCACACTGTCCTTTACCTCTTCAACAGAAGACGGAATTTGCCAATCCAAACATATGTTTAATAACGGCATGCCTAATACAGTAGTTACTTCTGGGGTAATTTATCACAATTTACTCGAGCTGAATGCAACCCCCCCCCCATCCTTAAAAAAAAAAAAAAAAAAAAAAGCAAGCCTGCTTTCTCAAGGTAGTTATTCATTTACATCTCAAGGCTCCAGTACGTTCACCGCTCCCTAATTGCTCTCCTTCGGTGCAGAGCCCTGGTTCCCATCTACAGAGCCATCAGCACACCCAGCTCCTCGTGACTCAGCCACAGGCTGCCGCGTTGCAAGCTCTAGCGCAGACCCCCACGTCACCACCGCGTGTATTCACAATCCAGGTCCTTCCCGGACTCTGTTCACAGGCAAGTTATCTGCTTCATTACCCAACACCTTTTCCTACGGCGATGTTCAAGACCTTGACCAACCCCTCAGTGCCCACACAGATTAATTCTGAATGTTGCACCTAAAAGGAGCGGAGCTCAAGAGAATTATCCAACCTCCTTCCTTCCTTCCTACATCAACGTGGCACCTCCATTATGTCACTCCAGCACATTTAGAACCAAGATGAGTCTCTAAATCACAACCGTGAACCTGCACCCCCTGCTCAGCTCCGCCATGGAGCAGCCAACACTGTCAGGATGGGTTTCCAACTCCGCAGGCCCTCTGAGCCGAGAGGGATGTTCAAGTTTAAGCAAGTTTAATAAGGAAGCGTTTCTCTGCCCGGGAGCTCCTGCAGCAAGCCCACCACACATCTACAGGAGCACGCTGTCTCCACAGATGATGTAATTTTCTTTTGAAGATATGGCAGAAGCGGTAGTGATTGCTCCTCTTTATCCAAACCTTTGTAGTAAGGGCACATGCCTGAGAGGTGGGAGATCAAAGCTCCTCTTCCTTCTCTGCCAGAGGGAAATCCAGAAAAGCAATGTCCTCTGGATGGAGGTACTCCCTCCTCCGATGGCTGACCTGTCCTTCTTAGCAGAAAAAATTAGACAAGATTCATTGGGCTGAAAAGTGACACAGTAGCTTGCTATAATATGTTGAAAAACTACTAAAAAAAGGCAGGAAGAAAATACAGTTTCCATCTTTTGTCTGTTAATAGCAGCTTTGGTTTCATTATCCGCCATCCCCGTGTTCAGCTTTGGATGCAATTAACATCATAGAAATAAAATACTTGATGGAAGCAGCAACATGTTTACTGGTAATGAAATGTTTATGGATTAATTTGGTACACTAGTAAAGAGTGAATGAATTTACTTCAGGATGAGAGAAAACAAAGTGTAGATAAGCGCTGAAAATCACTTTGACTGCAGATATTCACAAAATGTTATTATTATTCCCCCCAGAAAAGACAATATTGATCGTTGAGAATCATTTGGACAGTGACAGCAATATGTTTTCCTGACAGAATACAACCACCCACTTAGTAGGTATCTGTAGAGAAAACAGCACTGGCCGAAATAAAACTCCAAATTTAAAATCTCCTTTGATAAATACCCAGAAGAGAAAACCTTGGCACGACCTCCTCTCTCCTCCACCGTTCTCCAGGACGTTGGTTTGTCATTGTGCTTAAAGGACCAGGTGCCACAGCTATTGCTTGACGGTGATAAATCATTTTGTCTGCCACTACTTCATTTTCCACTTTTAATATGGGCAAAATACTGTTTGCATATTTACGACAAAAAGAAAAAAAATTAAATGAATTTCCTAAGGGCAGGAGCAGATTCAGACAGTGCCTCGAATAACAACAGCCTCAGCTGGGATGGAAGGGAGAACAGCCATCTCCCTTACACCAGACGTTTAAAAGAGGGTTTGATCTCACGTAGTTGAACACGTACCACAGAGGGGAAACAACTCTCAGAGAACATTGTTGCTTTTAACAAAGATTAAATGCTATGTGTTCTTCTGGGGTCAGCCACGACTAGGAACTGCATCGTATCACAATCCCACAAATGAACAACAAAGGTTTAGGTGGAACCAGCGGGATTCCCTCACTACTATTTTTACAGTGGCTGGCTGGCAAAAGAAGAAACAGATCTTTCTCTAACGTGATGGCAAATAAGAGTCTCGTGCAAATCACCAGGACAGACTCCAGCTTTTTCTTTAAGTTTCTCGATGATTCACAGCCTCCTCCTTTCTGCACTCTCTCCCCTTCGCCCCGGCTTGTAATAACGGTGCAGAAGAGCTGCAGCTCAGAGAAGCATCCTACACAGAGAAAAACAGGGCAAGGAAAGAAAGGAAGAGAAAGGAGGCACGGCTTGAAATGCAGGAGAGCTGGAGGAGCTGCCTTCATCTCGACGGAACAAAGGACGATGAATAATAAGCACCGGATCCTGAAGAGACCTCGGCACTGCAGGCGGTCCCAGGTATTCCTGGAAATTGTCTGGACTGCACCAGCCCAACAGCTTTTGCAGAGGGCTCGCGGGCAGGCTCAAGAAATACATTTATCACATGTTATTTCTGTTGACCTGGAGAGGTGGCAGGTTAACCCAAAACCAAACTTTTTCATCCATCACGTTTAATCCAAATCACTGGTTCTCAGCCATTTATGACCCTGGATTCTGCTACAGCTGACAAATGCCGAAGGCTTCACCGAGGCTCCCCGCACCTCAACCCCTCCACTTCGAACCAGGGCAAGACAAAATCATCACCACCCCCCTGACATTTCTGCGTGACCTGTGAGACACAAAATCCCATTGTTAAAATCTGCTGCTGCACCTGCAGAGTCATTTGGGTTTAGTTTCCATTGCAAGCGAGGGCAGGGTCAGGTCTTGGCAAAGAAAATAACTCATCCCAATTTTGCACACAAAGTGTACTCACTAACAAAACCGCTTTTGAAAATAGACACCTGACCTGCCATGACAGCCAGCAGCACCTCTTGAAGAGCCAAATAAATCTAATCTGTCTGCATCCATCCCGCTTTTTCCCCCTGAAGCACAATAAAGTTGAAAAGTCACGATTCAAACTCACCAGCGACACTTCAGTGGGAGAGCCAACTCCCCCCAGAATCCTGACAAGCAGCAAATGAACACGGTATAAAATATGCAAGGGAAGACTCATCTTTGCCTTAGGACTGGAAAAGTTGCTGAATCCCAGCCCACACACCTAAAAGAAGGGTTTTTTGAAAGAGAACCAATGCTCTTAGTACTTTGAGTGTAAGTAATGTGGGTCCAGACTCTGTCCAGGTTAATGCTCAATGTACCAAAGCGGGACACCAACCAGAAAGAGTGCATTAATTAAATGGTCACCTTAAGGTTCATTTCACTGTCCAGTTTCAGGTGAACTTTTCTGAAGATCCCAGAAACAGAAGACGGCAGGGGCTTCCAAGCTCGAGCACCCCACCTGAAGTGCTTTAACTCATTTTTCCAAAAATACTCTATTCCCATCCTCAAAGCAGGCAACCTTTTTAAGGGGTTGTAAACCGAGCTTACCAAAAAGCCTCCTGCAAACAAATCTATTGGGTTTCTTCTGCACTGCAAGCTGAGTCACCTGGTAGAGCTTCAGTTCCTGACTGATTTTAAGCTGGGGAGTAAGGTATAAAAATGTTTCAGGTAGTAATTCATGAAATGTTTCTTTACGCACAACCTTTTGTTATTTTTAAAGATGTTTGATCCTCAACAATTGACAAATTATTTTTTGTGGTCCAGACAGGATTATGAAGTAACCACATAACGCAGGTAAGAGCATTCAGCCATTCCTCCATCCAATTTACACCAGCCTGGAATACAACATTTCCTAAGCCTTCAATACCATATGGACTTTCACTGATCAGGAATAAATGACATTCCTACAGAACTTGGTCCAGGGATTCAAATGTTTTGCCAGTGTCAATTTCTCTCTCTTTTTTTTTTTTTTATTTTCGATTTGTTCAACTGCCTTCAGGGTAACAAGTTTGATCGTATGAAGAGCAGTGTACCTCTCGAAGAATTTATCAGCCTGTTTATTCATGACTCACTTGATTCGACCTTTACTGGGTCACCTGCCACTGGAAGCCGGGAATCTAATTAGCCACCACACCGAAGAAAGTTCTTTAAACCAGTTTCAGCACAATCCCCATGGAACACAACCCTCTAGCTTTCACAAATGCCAAGCACCTCCATGTCCCAATGATGACAGAAGAATTTGGAAGTACCCAACAGCTTCAAAACCCCCTCGCTCAGGTCGTGTTGCAATTCCCAGATCCATCTGCAAAATTTACTCATAAAGCCGTCAGATGGGAAAATGCAACACAGCAATAGACATGCAAGACATACAGTCAGAAACAACACTGCTCAAAATTTCAACAAATTCTAAAATTTTTGGTTTACTATTCATAGAGTTTCTTCCATCAACACGTCAGAAGAGACTTCTGACTCTCAAGCACAAAGGGTTTCCATTAAGTAGCAGTGGAATTTCAAGGAGGTACAAGCTGCAGCAATTTCATACAAACCAAACTGTTTTCCCCTCCTTTATATTTTGTATTTCCAGCCGGATGCGATTTAACTGAGAGGGGAACGAATGCAAAATGTGCTTTGACTTGACGATCCCTCCATGGCAACTGACATTTGTGTCAACTTTTGCAACGGCAGGAACGCAGATGTGCGCACGTGGGCAGGGGAGGAAGAAAAAAGGGGGGCTACTATATAGTTGGGGGGGGGCTTTTATTTCTTTTCAGATCATTACTGGTTAGGAATACCTAGCTACTGAGATGCCAGACCTGGGATCACAGTCCAATTTGCAGTCTCTGCAGCAGTCGGACGCTTCCCACCCCAAAGCAGGTCACAGCGAACTGCCCAGGATCAGTGCCAGGAGCTGCTCCCCGAAGCAGGAGGCAGGTGAGGGGGTGCCCTGCGCCCTCCTGAAATGCCTCCACCTCAAAAAACCATCCAGCTCCCACCTTCCTTGCCACCGCCAGCAGAAGTATGTGTCCAGCGGACATACCACACTTCAGATTGCACAGCTCACTGCTTCATGAGCGTTCCACCTTTTCACGATCAACTCAGGTCACCAGCTCCAGCTTAGCGAGGTTAATTACTCACCCCATCTACAGCTAACGAGAAAAAAAAAAAAGATCCTTTTGAGAACGATACGGCCACTCCCATCGAGTCACCCAGTTATACCCGTTGCCGTCAAATACCACAGTCAGCGCAAACAATCCTGTACTACTCTAAAGCCAATCCCAATCCTTCCGTTCCACTGCGTTTTACACCAAAACGTAAAGCTGTGGAAGTCCACCCGGTTACTTTTAAACGAAGGCCAAGCTGACAACTCCAAAAGCATCTTACCAATTTGTGCATTTTCCAGCCTGTGAGATTTTTGACAGGTCAATCCCAAACTACCACATAACACAAATGTGAAATTTTGAATTAAGATGAACAAAATGGCTCGGTTCCATCATAAAAGAACTAAAATTAGCTTGTTTTGAAGAGATTGCTGTGCCGAACTAGGAAACAGAATGCTCAGAAGGACGTTCAAACCTCACAAGCTGGTTCTATCCCAGGCAATAAATGTTTCATCCACCCGACTCAGTTGAGCCTATTGGCAGGGATCTGCTTCCCATCAGACTGCACCTGCTGAAAAATTCACATGTTCCTCAAACAGAGAGTAATTCTTAAATTCAGACAGAACTGCTTGTTCAGCTGTGACAATGAATAATTAGTTACAAGTTTCAGAAATAGGAGCAAGTCGAGCGCAGCGCAGGTAGAAGAACATGGAGTTGCTCTACTGAAATCGGTAAAGCCACAACAGATTTACACCAGCCAAGGATATGATTTCTTAATGAGGATCATAAAATATAAAAACAAATTCCCAACTAATTCTTCCTTCCATCACCCCAGCTTACCAAAGGCTACAAAATCATCTCGTATCACTCACATCTTGCTGTTTGAGCTCAAAAACCCACATCTTGGGCTTTACTGTTTCTCTAATTTGCTGCAAAGAGTTTATGAACCGAGAACACTGCAAGTACGAGCTTTACCTAATCCGCAGAGACTCACGTGCCGCAGATGACGGCATCTGATGGTACAAATGTAACACACAACTGACGGGTTAACGTATGAAGAGCACTAAGAGATTACTACTTCATGAAGCTCACCAGAATACTTTTGAAAAAATATCTTTGGTCTAGAAAAATGTCACTTCATGGAATTGTTCTGGGAAACTTGTTAGTTCTGGTAAAATCTTGGTAAAAAATAGTTGCCCTTTTTCAGAAAATGTTCAAGTGTTGTATTTAACTTTCTTTCCTCTCTCATTTTTAAGATCACAAAATTGTCAAAACGATAATGAAGCATTTTTATACACTTCTCTCCTTGCGATTCTTTAACTTGAAGCAGCACCCTCCCCAGTCGCAAAGACCTCAGCCTGCCTCCGACAGACAAGGGGTTTCAGAGGCAGAAAATTTAAGGGGAAAAACCCGCTAATGATAGCAAGACCGTCATAAAACATGGAACCTCGCAAATGTTGATTTCTTTTGTTATGTCCTTGCGTAACAGCAACGCAGCAGGGACCGGAGTAAATGGAGATAAGGCTTGGGAGGATGACAACACTGACAACACTTTCTTACTTACATGTGAAATTCTGGGGATTGCTCGGACTACAGAAATCGGTATCACGTCAGTGTCTCAGATAAGACCTGGTCCCATCCCACATAGTGCCGAGAAGGTTTCCTGGGAGGTGAGGGTACTCTGCAGTTCACAGTTTATTCCCAGTGTCACTGTTAACAAGTGACCGAAAGCTGTGGGGGGTGCAGTCAGGAAAAGAGAAAGGGGCCAAGAGGAGCCCATCCTGTCCTACCAGGTATAACTGCAGTTTTGCTGATCATTTCAATAGCAGCAAGCAACCTAAAAAACGGGAATTCATTTCCAGGGCAACACTGGTAGGAGGTGAAACACAAAAGTGAGTCATGGGTTAATGAAAATAAACGGTCTGAAATAACAGGAGTTCAGTAAAGCAGATATTTATCGTGTTATCCGAGTTGGCTACATGAGAGTTATTAAGTTAAATCAGCCCTCATAGAAGCTGAATAAATGGAGAAATTCTGATGATCCCAATGCTTTAATCTTGCCGTTCAGAATATCTTAGAGACAGAAAGAGCAAGAAATTGTCACAATGAAATACCTTAATTTTTAATGTAAACCTTCTGCAGAAAAGTCACTTTAAAACAGGCCTATCACTTCCATTTCTAATTAGGATGCATTAAACTTATTATGAAAGGAACCATTCCCTACTTCTGGAACCTACTTGTCGGCTTAAAAGACGATTCAATTGCACGGGCAAAGAGGGGAGCACAGGAGAACAATACCACCAGGAAAAGCTACAAACCAAAATTCTGCTCTTTGCTCCTTATCTTCCAAGGACTTGGATTCTCTGTTATCATCAGTATTAAGGATAAAAGTAGGTAAGTTTGTTCGGCAACAGTGAACAGCTGATGGCTGTACGAGGGAATAACGCCAGGAACTTTGGATCTTGAGAGATCAGTCTTGCGACTCTCACAAGAATAAATAAATCAAATCTCCATTTCAGCTCATGTCTTTAGGAAGCTGTGCTATAGTTATGCTCATCTTCTGATCCTGCTACCGTATCAAGTTTGAGGGAGCTACGGGATCAAGATTGAGGGAGGACTGTCAGTTGGAAAGGTATCAGTCACTGTGCCTTCTCAAAAAAAAAAAAAACAACAAAGGAAAGAACACAAACCCCCAACACACCCTCTTATCCCCCTCCCAGCTCAAGGAAAGCTCAAGGATATCCAAAAAATATGGTTTGTCTGAAAGTTTTGGAGTAAAAGAGCAAAGATCAGTCACATCCATTCCCCAAAGAAGAACATTTTAGCTCTAAGATACTACAGCATTTCACCCAGTCAAAACCAAACATTGACTTCAGCAAATGCAAGAAGTTTCCTTCAGATAATGTGGAAAAAAACCAAGAAAAAAGATAAAGTTACTTCCTTGCACCTTTCTCCTTGCCTGAAAAACATTTAACATTATCTGAACACAGATTTTGCTCAGTCTGAGTCTTCTGTTTTTCATTAAACATTCCACTTACCCTTGCTTACAGCAGGAAAATGGAAGAATGGCTGTCGAGGGCCAGGCTGAAGGTCTAGAGATCCCAAGATCACTTCTCTGATCTCAACAGATGCTTAGTGAAGGCACGTAGGAGACACAGACAACTAACGATCACTTCTTTTCGTACACTCTTCCAATTTCCACGGAAACAGCAATTTGTAGATTTTTCCAAGCCAGAAGAATTTACATTATCATCTTTGTTTATTGGTCCCTAGAGGCTTTCTTTTTAAAGTATATCTTATTTTCTTCTGAACTCATTGGAAATTTTGTCCTCCAAAACACCTTGCGGTAATGAGTTCCACCATTGGATAACATGCTGGGGGGGGGGGGAACCCCCAAAACTTCCCTTTTTTTTCTTTTTTAAACCTACTGATGAGTTTTAAAAGACCACTGCTGGATACCCTGCAGATGCTTTTAAGTTTGAAAGAGAAATAAGTGACAAATCCTGTAATAATGCCTACCTGTAGGCTGAATTTCAGTCACTTCAGGTCAGCCTTGGTTTCCGCCAGCGCTATCATGAAGCTGCCCCTACGTAATTTTTCCCTAAATACCGTGTCCATAAGGAAGAGCTGATAATGGCCCAATCTGCACTATTACATCAATGTAAATCCAGAGCAATTTCATTTAATTTGTTAAACCATAAATTTAAGCCAGCACTGGTTTTACTGAAAGCAGCATTTTGCCTAGCAACTCACTAGTTTTTTTCCTTCCCAACCCCCCTCGATGTTTTACATAACAACGTACCAAGTGCATCTACTGTTTTATACACCAGATAATACATCCACAGCTACACGTGACGTAAGCCACCACCAAAATATGGACAGCTCTTACAAGTTTACAGTGGAAAGAAAGTTAGAGTAACAGCCTAGGTAAACCAAAAGCAGCCTTTGAAGTATCTCCCTACAAGTTTACTGCTGATGGTCACCAGAGGACCAGGCTCCTATGCCACTGAAAATACAGCGGAATTTTAAAGAAGCTGGACACTGTTAAATTGTTTTTCACTGCCTTTTATCTTACTGGCTTCTAACCCATTATTTCCAGAAGATGCCCAAGAAAAAAAAAGGTAGGAAACTATCTTACATACCTATTCCCATGAATCAAGTTTTCAGGCTAGAGTTTGTGAGATTTTGACTGTCATTAATTCCCACGAGAGAGTTTAAGATACGGATGCTTCCCTGCACTTAGGTCCACTGCTGGTCTGTGGTCATTCCTTTCCAATCTTGCAAAGGGCACGATATCAACCGATAAGATAAATGAATCTAGAACTGAGATCCCCTCACTCCTGTAAATCAAGGCAAACCGAGTGTGAATCTATGTCCTTGAGCACCTTACAACCAGGAGAAGTGCAAAGCACCTATGGGGATCATCAGCCTTATTCATTTAAGAGTTCACTGAGTCTATTTATATCCAAAAGACATCACTGGGGAGGTATGTTGGCTCTCAGACTTAAAAAGTCCTTTTAGTGGCAATTCTGCCACAAAATATAATGACCGTTACAGAGGTCATAAGAAGTATTTTCGTAAAATATTACCTTCTGCTGACAACGTCCTTTGTCAGTGCCTTGGTCAAGTGCTCGGGACTGATCTCAGCATTTCCTCCAAAGGCCTGTTCCTCCTCCGGTTGTTGCTGTAGTGCTGCGACACGACAACCTCATAAAAATTCTAAAGGTCAGACTTGGAGCTTCAAGGAACGCATCAGCAAGAAGTAAAACCTGAGTTAAATCGCAACTGGCTGCACAAACAAATGGAGTGGACAAACACTAAATATAAAAGTAATCCTTAACAGCTGCGTGTCCACCTAAACCCACAAAGCAAAACCAAGTCAAGGTGAACCTGTCCTGTGAGATAAAAATCCCATTATCTTGCTCCTTTTCTCTCTCATTAGGGCATTACTATGGTCTCTTTCTGGAGAGGATGCTGTTGCAGTGAACAGTAGCAGGCAATAATAATTAAGCCTTATATTACCATCACTGCCCTGTAACTTACTAATTCTACATTAATTCAGCTAGAGGATACCGCTGGTCTCATTTTCGATCTGAAATTCCATCTTGATACAGGTTTAAGTAAAAATCTACATTTTGTTGGATTAAAGACAAGTTGTCCAAGTGTTTGAACCAGCTCGGCAGCAAGTTGCTTCCCGTGCATCAGATCCAACATTCAGCCTCTACGGTATCAAAAAAGCTTTGAGCTCACTGTGCAACTTTGGATGAAGAAAAAAGTACTCCTACAAAGTTACAACAGTCTTGCCAACCTTTGCTCCGTTACTATCTCATCCTTAGTCAACAGCCCTGAGAGCACATGCCACCTGCAGTTGATGATAAGGATCTGACAATAAGGCAAGTCTCATTATTGTATCTGCCAAGTGCATCTTCTGCCCTCCAAGGCTGCCAAGGTCAGCCAGGTTCTCCTTGTTGTGGCTCTCCATAGTTTATCCAGATAAGCCTGAGGATGAGTACAAAGCCGTAGAAAGTCCACCGATGGGTGTGCCATGCACTCTCTCTCTGAAGTGCTGACTTCTGAGCAGTGACTACCTTTCATAACGTTGACTTTTAGGTTCTCTCTGTAGTGGCCTCTTCAAGGCCCCGTGCCAAGCCTTTTCATCCAAGTCAGAGAGTCACATTTTCTGTCTTGGGTAGCTTTGAACATACTGTTGTAACAGAAGGAAAAGCTCAGTTGTTCTGGCCCTCAGCTCCGTTTCATTTATTGTGGCTTTCACAGCTGCACAGCACCCAGTTTTGTGAGGCAGGTCAGGAGGTTAAGAAAAAGGGGCAAGAAAGAAACGAACCTCCCCAAGATAGAAATTAGTGCTCACAAAGATGCATGGGGGAAAGAAATATTACAGGATAAAAGTGGCTACTCTTATTCCAGGGGCTACAGTGACTTCTTTTAGTACAAGTCCCATTGAAACTATCGGCAATCGAATTAGCACTCCACAACCAGAAGTAAAAGAAAAACTGTGTCATACAAAAACTGAAAGTTAGGACTAAAAGTTAATGAAACCCACATATATGACATCTGACAAGACAGCGCTGCACAAAAAATATAAATAAATCCATCTTGTAAACAAATTTGAAGATGCTGCATACTAATTGTCCACAGTGCCTAATCAGCTTTGACGTCCAACGCGGCAATTGAGTGAACATTGTCTCCCATCTCTCAAACAAACTTACTCCTTCACCTTCCTCGCCTCTCTTTATACTTGCATGCTACTAATTCAAGCACCTAAAACACCGCTAAAAGCCAAGTGCAGAAACTTATTTCCTATCAGTCCATGCGAGGCAGCTCTCTGCTCAGTGCTTTCTTTAAGCGCCAACATATTTCTCAAGGCTTTGCCAAAGCCCAAAGCCTCATCACTTGGAGAAGATCAGGCGGAATTTACATTGCCTGAACACGGCCTTTGTGACACTGGCTGTCCCATGCTTCTGTTGAACTCCAGGTGCATTGCAAATGGGCAGCATTAATGGAAATCAGGTCATGGGAGTGTCAAACTTGTGAAGACTGAAAATTCAGAACAGGTTACACGGCGAGAGGACCACTGTTCAAGGGCTCAAACATCAAGATGAATTAATTTCCTCCGGCAAGCCAGAGCTTTTCCATGTTGGGACTGGTTTTGCTGCCCCTGAAAGAATCCCCACTTTTCAGGGTTTTGCAGAAGGCAAGAGGTCATTTTATTCTTTTCATGTCAGTGCAGCATCTCTGTTGAATGTTAATGCTCACAGACGCTTGATTCTTGCGAGCTTCAGTGAGACTCTGAAAGAGAAGGATCAAGAGCTCCTGTTCTGGAAGCGACAAGGAACCCAGGTTGACACAGCAGGGATTACAACCTGAGGCACTGATCTCGAGTGTGGAAAACCGCGTGTATTTGCAACACAATACTGAGATCAGATGCATGATAGAGATGGATTTAAACACGTTAGATACAAGTACAGGAGGGGAATAAGTAGGCAATGCGGGAGGAAAAAAAGTCTGTACCGGTATACAAATACAGATTTCACCAAGACAACCCTACTTACAGGTTTAACTTCAATCTTGGCCACAGCGAGGCTTTTGTTTCTCTCCCCATGGCCAGTGATAGTGAAAGCGGGGAGGCAGGAGGAAGGTTCATTCATAACCAGGAGTTACCGTCTATCCATCTGCTGCTGCCTTTGCTGTCCAGGCTCTAACAGAAGTTCTCGCCGTGACTAGCACAGGAGGGGATAAAAACCCGTTCACTTCTAGCACTGTCCAAGAGTGAAACCATCTGCAGCAGTAGCCGTGCCACAGCTTTATTTTTAACTTCTCCTTGCATTACAAGTGCGCAGTTCAAGGGTCATCAGGCAGACAGTTGGACTCACCATACCAGAATCAGGTATGCACGCTGTCATACCAGTGACAAGCCTGAAGAACTCCGAGGGTTTGGTAAAGGATGCAAAAGCATGAAAAGGAAGACAGATGCACACAGTAGCAGATCCTCCTCTATCCAAACCAGACAAACCTTATGAGGTTGAATTAAGTTATAAGGATTCTGAGATGAGCAGGGACTGAAGATTAATCAACTTCTACTAGTCGTCAATAGGAATCAGCCAGGTGCAGCATTTCCAACTGCAGGATGAGATGACTATGCCCAAAAGCAAAATCACTGTACAACACGGGTGAACGGGGGCATCCAGAGAGGCAGCGGAGCGGGTCCGTCAGAACTCAACTTACAGAAGGCCAAAGAACCACAGAACTCTATGTACTCGCGCCTAACTATGGTCACGTACGTGACGTTTGCCCATATTTACACAACTGCTCAGTCCAAGGATGTTTAAGCACAAGCTAGGATTCAAGACAGAACAGAGCAGGCTTTCATATCACCCCACTCAGAATTCCTTAATACCAACCACTACTTCAGCTAGACCGGTGAGTGCCCTGCACGCTCTGCGGCTAGGATTTAGGTAGCTCCCACCTCAGAAGATGACTTTTCATCACACAGATGCAAATACGCACTGTATAAAAGAAGAATGCATGTTTCAAGTATTCAAAACTGTCTGAGTTCCCCTTAGATATGATAAAACATTAACATTTAAGAAACTTAGAGATGGTTTTGAAAGTGTTACTCTACCATATATTACCACTCTGTATTTATAAAGTGTGGGGATAGGTAAAGACTCCACTTTGTCAAAGGATCTTTCATGAAAGCCACAGTCTTTAAATGAAACCAACCTAAAGTTAAACCTCCAGACTACAAATCCCATGTACAACGCAATTAATAAAGCTCAGTTTTGAGGTGGTTTTAAAGGTATCTAAAAATCTATGCTAAAACTGTGCGGCAATTGACAAGTTGGTTGTTTTTTGCGGGTCTGTTTGGGTTGGTTTTTTTAAACTGACTTGTAGAAAACTTAGAGACTATTAGGGAAAGCACTTTAAAGTCGCAGGTTCTGTTTGCCATCCCAACCACCATGCAAAGGTCAACTCCCTCCCTCTCACATTGAACCTTTTCACCCCCAGGATGAGAAGAGGGCAAAGCAAATTTGGAACCTGTGGAGAGCCTGATTTGCCTGTGAGGCAGGAGAGAGGGCTCGCTGCTCCTATGGCCGGTGCACAGCAGAAGAGCAGCAGTATGACAGCAGAGACGGATTGCAGAGGGAAAAGGAAAGGAGTCTGGGCCTCGGAAAGCAAGCAAACAGGGAGAAGAGGTACAGCAAGTCCGAGAGTGGGAGAACGTCCCAGAAAACAGTGGATGGAGGTATTTTGCTTACTCTGCTCTCCTAGGTTGCAAACAACTGAGGGGGGGCGGGGGGAAATACTGTCCATGAACCACAGCTCAAACTGTCTTCTTGTAGCAGCTAAGCATGGGAACCAGAAGTCGTTCATCTGATTCCTATTTACTTGCAGTCAGTTGCGTAGCCCTGTGTAAGTCACGTTCCTGCCATTTTCGTATCTTCTCTTGCTCTCTTCTGTGTGTCCAGCATTACAGACAGCCCTCGGGGGGAGGCATGTCCCGCACCGGGCATTGCTGTCATGCTCACGACAGTTCTCCAGGCTCAGCTCAGGCCCTTGGATCCCTACGGCTAAGCGTAGTCTTTAACACAACGGGCAATTTCGGAATCTCAAGCTACACAGAAAACCTCAAAATATGCTAAAAATGTATTCCTTGTCTATTTTTTGTACTCCTTAACTGTGCATTATCACAAACCAATATTAAAATGAACAGATACTCGGCCAGAGGGTAGGTAACGGGGATATGTTATTTACAGTGTTTGTTGATTTTATCTGAAGTTGCTCAGTAACTTCTGAATTCAGTGATTCCTCTCAAATAGAATTAAGTTTCAAAGGCTGCTATAGCTCCCATCACCTTTAATGCTTACTTTGGGGGGGGGAAGTATCAGAAGCATCCTGTTAGTCCTGTAGTAATTTGCAAGTGTGGGAAAGAAGAGACCAACAACGACCTCTTTGGAGAGGAAAGAATGAGCGGTACCACAAAGAGCCTTTTACTGCTATGTCAAAACCAAAACGAGAACAGCTTCACTAAGCTCCTAGGAAATGAAAAATGAGTTCGTCCTCTAAGAGAGCAGGAGTTTTAGGGCTGCTGGAATATGGGGAACATATTTTCTCTAATAGTTGTTTCCAAAGATGTGTAACCACAACCACTGTAAGAACAGATAAAAGTCCAGATTTTCAGCAGAGCTCAGCACGTTGACACCAAATGCTTTTGACCAAATTGTTCACAGACAAAACGCAAAGTGCGAGCAATGTGCTGAGCAATTTGGCAAATCAAGCCCTTAAGACTGAGAGGAGAACGTGGCTTTCAAATTAGTGACCCTCAGTTAGGAACACGCGTAGCCCCGTGACTGCAGCCATTGACCACTACCGGCGATGTACAAACATCTAGAAGATGAACATCGCTTGTACTTGGTATGCATGTTTTAATCCAATGAAAAAAGTAAAGATAACTGACCATATGGAAACTGAAATTTGATCAACACCTCGTATCTGCTTGTCGGATGGCTTGACACAGCTCTGAAGTCTTTACATTTCCATGGACGTAGATGGAAGACTTGCAACACTAAGAGCCGGTCAACAAGGTTCAAGGAACATTTTTTGTTGCTGGAGAACATCATTCTGTTGAAATATGCAGCTCTGTGAGAATCAGAGTGGTTTGCAATAGAAATTCAATTCAAAATAGAAGAAAGAAAGAGAGTAGATATTCATTCCCAAACTGAAGACATTTGCAGACACTCAGCTTTAGGCAAGACCTAGAGAGCACACAGTCCCCAAACACAATGGGCCTCGGCAGTTCATCCCAACGCAAACCGTGACACCCTCCCTCTCTATTTTCAGTTCAGCTCACTCCACGATTTATAGGAGCAGACAACTCACAGGCCAACAGAAGAGCCTATTACCTGTTGTTTAATTTAATCCTTTACACACATTTACTCTGCATTTGTATAAACCTAAACTGGGCCTGAAACCAGAAGAATTGATTCCTAATTTACAGGAGACCGCTGACGTCAACCAACTTACATCCCAAAGACGAACATGGCTCTCGGAGCTAAATTTAGATGATATGTTAACAGGCACCAATTTTCCACCCTGCGTATTAATAGATTGCTTCTGCCTGCTTAGCGAAGCATTCCCGTAGGTGGAGGCAGCTAGATGACAGAAGTGAACTCGACAACATTACCGATGTTGGTTGAGCACATACGATACTTTCTGTGGGCATGCATTACCTCCAAAGAGCACAGCGTGAAGCAGCCAAGAGCGTGCTGGCTGGAGGATCAACTTTCTGCAAAAACGACAGAAGTTTGAAAGGAGAAAAGAAAACCAACAACAACGTCCCGAGGGTTTCAGCAAAGAAGGAAATAAGCACTGTGTTGCCGTCACCACGTCGCCACTTCAGCAGAAGCCTATTTCTCTGTCAAGGTAAAATGAATCCACCACAGAAGCGTTAATTATCAGTACTGGGTACAAGGATTTGTGCTTTTTTGGGAAGCCACATGAAACAGATCTCCCACTGGATCAAGACAAAAACCCCTCTGGGCACAGCGGGTGTGGGGTCTAACGGGGCAGCGTCAGCTCAGGAAGAGGTTCCAAACCCAGGTCTAACGTCCACATGCCGTGGAACCACCGTGTCCCCCACACGCCGTCACTATACGCAGGAGATATGGTGACAAATCCGTAGAATATGGTTTGCTCTAACACCGAGGGCACAGCACGGCCCACGCAGGTAACGCAGGGAGGTTTGCAAACACTTCTGCTGTCACCCGCTGGCACAGGAAGACGGCTCGCAGGCTGGCAGCGGCTTCCCGGGAGCTTGTGGAGCTCCTGCCGGGATGCTGGGCAGAGGCATTGCTGTCAGCGGCACTACCTGCAGCCAGCACCTCCGGCACAGCTCAGCACAGCTCAGCACCGCAGACCCCACGCTCTGCCATTTCTCAGGCTAGTGCTCCAAAGCATCAATGCGCAGCCCTACGGGACGCGTGCTGTGGACCTTCCTGCATACCCCTCCTCTCCGCACACTTTCTACAGAAACAGAAGAGAAATATTTTCAAATGTTTTCAACTTTCTTTTTAGTCAGGGCAGGGAAGTAGAGGAAAAGCAGAGGAGGTTTCCAACTAACGCTCTGTGCATTTTCAGGAAGCCACGGCCCTTCTTTGTTAGTTCCACTGGAAAACTAAAATTGACTTTTAGCTGGTGCCATTCCAGAGCATTGGCTTTCAGTGTGCGCTGTCTTTTCGCATTAGTGAATCCAGTGCTGGTGCAACATCCCAGACTGACAGCTGTAGGAACAGAGCACGGAGGAACAAAGTCCTCTGTATTCACGGACGAGGTACGGAGGCGATGCAGCGACTTCTCCCAACGTGCCTGTTCTGCAGGCACCTACCTCCAGGGCAATTCCCTGTGACACATCCAGTTCTCGTCTGTCCGGAATACTAATCCGAGTGCCAGTGAGCAGGAGGTGACTCAGACGGGTGATTCAGAGCCTGGTGCAGGTCAGCCCTCAGACATTAGCAGCGTGCACGAAGGTGAGCTCTCCCTGAGCACCAGCACAAGGCTGAAGCGACAACTCCAGTTAGATGGGAAGGGTGCGTAGGTCTCCTCCTCCACTTCTGTAACAGAAGGATTTTTTTCCCCCAATTTTTTTTTTTTTTTTTTAAGGATCATAACATCTTATCCATGTTGAAGGACTCTAGCAAAATTTGCCTTCAATCCTTTTGGGAGAAGAAGGTAGGGATGGGAGAGCCAAATGGGGACTGAAAAATAGATGCCAGTGGGGAGTGACACTGATTTCAGTACTTTGATTTCTGTAATGGTTTAGCGGTATGGAGGTTTAAAGAATCATAACTAAAGTATTTTGACATTTCCAAAGTATGTATTTAAATTTTAATTATTCAAATATTTTTACTGTTATGTAAAAAAGAGCATTAAGAAATTTTAAAATATTTTGATCTATGCGAAAGTAAAATAAACTTTTTGAATCAAAGGAACCGCGTGCCTCTTCTGAAACTACCGGCAAAACAAAGTGTGTGTTTATCTTTTCACTCATACACTTGTAATGCTGATTAATATCTTACCAACTTCAGACGGTATTTTGGAGACCAATGAAATCAACTTGCGCACAGGCTCTACTTCAGAAGTTTTCATCTACATTGCTTGGGTTATACAGGGAACTTTCCATTGCCACATGTATAGAGGTGCAAATATTTTTAAAACTATATTGAACAATGAAGAAAAATAACTCTTATGTTTCTCAAGTTTCCTCCCAAAACGTGTTGAGAAAATATTTGCCACTCCTTAAGCAGAGGTTCTAGACAAGCTAGGAGGAAGCTCAAAGGAGAACTGGGCACCAATCCCCAGATTTATGAACTTCCAGGTCTCAAAACGAGTCCTAGAAATCAAAATATTTTACAAATCTGGCATCTTTACTTGGAGATTTCCTGTGTAGTTTCAAAACAGATTCCCACAAAACCAAGCAGCCAAGCGTTTCAGTTACATTTTTTCCTTCCTACCATGGAAAGCCAAGTTCAAATCTGCTCACTGTTCTTCCATCAGGACCTGTTAGCCTGGTGGAAAACAAAACAAAACCCAAACCAAAAAGCCTTCTGTTTTAGCATGGAGAATCATCACATTTATCTGGACAAATCTGAACTGCACTCACCAAGCGCTAAAGAAAAGCTATTCAAGTTCTCCATATGCTCAGCAGGGCGTGCGAATCCTGGGAGCACCCACATCACACGCGCCCTACCCAGCTCCTCTCCCCTGCCCTGCCTCCAGCAGATCCCAGTAACATCTACGCATCTGTGCCTGCTTCACAAGTTGCTTTTGTGTGCTTTGGGATTTGAAGGATGCTTGCTGTCAAATAAACCTGCCACAGCAGCTGGAAAGCGCAGAGGTGGATGAAGATGGTGGTGTGCAGCTGGGAATGAAAGGGAAATTGTTTGCTGCCAGTTCCTCTCTGATTTCTAAGAGCCAAACCCTGAACCCCATTTTAATTTGAGCCCGAATCATGGACACAAGTGTTCCATTTGAACCACAATCAAGCATAAAACCATCTGCTTCCTCTGGCACCAGCCATTCCAAGCTCTAGGAGCTCGGTGAGTTGAGTCACTAGATTTACAGTTTACTCCGTCTTTCAGAGACTCCAGGACAGGAGGTCCTCACCTCCTGTGCACTGCTGGGGAACGCCACAAGCAATTCAAGTGACAAGCCCCCCTTCACTTTTTTTATTTTTTTTTACCTGTGTCAAACAAAACATTGCTCTTTTGTTGATTAAAATTCTTTACTGGTACCTCTCACTGCAAGACACCAGTGGCGAATGCAGACGCTTGCTTTGCCCACAGCCCGCTGAACCTATTCAAACGTTTGCAGGCGCCTGGCTGGCTTCTCTCGCACAGGCTCCAGTGCCTCTGTGCCCTGGAACTCCAGCTGGGGGTTCAAGCTAACAGCACATTACCAAAGACCCTGTCTTATTTCTTCAGGTTTTTTCAAACCCAGTGGCCTTTAGGAAAAAGAAAAACTCAAACCACAGAATGTTATTCATGCTTGTATTATGTATTGATATGTTTTAAACCCTCTGGTTCCCCAGCTCCATCCGTTCTACCTGCAAACTGTAGATCCCAAAGCAGAACCTACATACTCAGATCTCAACCTCTGTTAATCTCAGCAGGAAAATCTACTGGTTTCAGTGGCAATTGGGTCAGATTCCTCGTAGGAAAGGTGATTTTTTTTTTTTTGTGTGTGTGTGTAATAAATACCGTAAGGAGCTGTTGCAGGAAGGGTTTTTGCTGCACCAGCCCATCCCTTCTACGGGTTCCATCTCTCTGGCCATTTTCACGAGCCTTCAAAAAAGGTTTTCTCCTGCTTGTTCATTGGTGGCTTTTATGCCCAAAGGCTACAAAGAGCTCTCGGAGAAAGATACTGAGCAAGAAATGAAAAACTCTCTAGAGACAGAGCTGCTTGCTCAAGTATACTGCTCAGAGCTGGCACAAGTCTTGTGGTCAAACCAAACTGGATGGGGACGTGCCTGTGACCAGAGAGCGATCCCCCGTGCCCAGTTCTCCACCGCCTCGCACCTCTCCCTCAGCACCAGACCATCCCAGTTCCACAGTGCTTTTCAACATCCCCGCAGCACTGATGTCACCCGCTAGATAGCGGAGAAAGCAACAAATTGAGTCTTACTTTACTCCTTTGGATTCACAAAATTGCCAAGACGCAACATCAACGGGCAGAAAACACACTCCAGCTGACACCATAATCAACTTTCGTTTAGTAGCTTAAAACCGTATCACTGCCCTCACCACGCAGCACCGGATTAAAGTCTTTAGCTCTGAAGAGCAGGGGCACCTCATCTCCTCCTCAATCAGTTCCTAAACAACCATTTTTCAGCTCAGCATATTAAATAAAGCAGCGTCTGGAGGCAGGCTAGATGGCTGGGGACGGTAACACCTTCACAATATACTGGAATGTGGTAGCCCCAAATCAGCTCAGGGACACATGCACAACAGCAAATTCAGTGGCAAAAGTTTAAGCTATTTTTTGTATTTCTATTACTCAACTCTGAAGTTTTTCAGGGCCATCAGTGACAGGATGTGACTAGTGGGACCAGAGGAGACTGCTGTAAAGCTGTGATGAGATGTGCCGTCCCAGTAAGGACTGCCTTGGCAAAGCTGCAGGAAATGGCTGTTCCTCCTGGCCTGGCCGCGACTGTTTGTTGTTACTATTCCCCTTCCAAGATCTTCCAGTCCAACTGCCAATGCGGTCACTCCCTAACATGGGGGAGCGTGCCAAAATAAAATAAATAGCAAGACCCTTCAAAGCCAAAGTGCCCTACTATTTAAGGGACTTGAAGTAACCTAACCCAACTCAAAGGAAAAGAGCATGTCTGATTACAGACTGGAACAAACATTTTTCCTGCGAAGGAGATGTCTTCATAGCTAGCTCAGATCTCATCTTTCGCCTACCTGCATCCACACACAAGGAGGCTTCAAATCAGGTGACGCTTTCTCCCTAGGATAGTCAGTCATCCTTGGAGAGATGCTAAAATGCAAAACAAAGCTGTCACTTAAACTGATAGCCTGCCTTTCTGGCAGCGAGGATGTCAGTTCGACTCTTCGGGGTGCTGAACGCCTTCCCTGTGGGCTGGCTGGAAAAAAACAAGTTACATCTCATGAAAAAAAAAAGTCATGGTTTGCAACTTGTTTTCATAGCACAGCAGAACAAAACAAGACCTTATGAAAGGGGTTTTAAAAAAACCCAACAACCCAACCCAGAGGATGCAGCTTCTCAGCCGCTAGGAGAAGCCGCCTGCAACGATAGATTTCAGTTTAAATTCTCTTCTATCTGGTACGGTGCAAGAAGGTGAAGCTGAATCACTGCTATCCCAAGGGCATGTCCCGTTCCTAAAGCTGCGGGATCTGCCTTTGTAAACCTGTACGATACAGAACAAACTTAGGCAGAGTAACTCCGTGTCTGATCTGACAGTTGGGTACTAAACCACTTCTCTGGGATGCGGGAAGTGAGCAGAGCCGGATCTGGGTACCTGGCTCTTCCCTAGTCCAGGGGAATACTCCGGCTGCTCTGCAGCGCGTCTGCCTGTCTCCTGCGTCCGGCTGTGAATTTTATCACGAAAAGTTTCTGAAGTCATAAACAATACACTTCCTCCAAAAGCTTTGTTTCTGAAAGACAAATAGTCTGCAGGCAGCAGATTTTCCTAAGGAAACTACCCCCTTGGGTCTCCAAGCCTGAGATGCGCAGCGTGCACGCGCACAGAGGACAGACAGATACCCTCTGCAAACCCTGGAAAAGACCCAAAGAACAGCACAAGGAATCACAGGCGAAACACCTACAGCTCCTAGGAAATGTATCACAAGCGAGAAGACAGTAAAATCTGAAACTGCTTTGCAAGGTGGTAACTTACAGCCAGGCTGAGGCCACGGTTCCACATTAGTACCCGAGTTTAACACATTCGCCCTTCCCCAGGCACTTGTTCCCCTTCCCCACCTGAGGATCGCTGTCTACCAAGTCACACCCACGCGGAGCGGCAGGCAAACATCCACGCTTCCAACTCAAGCATCACGCAGCCTGTTGCGTAACGCAGACGTGCCCTAGCTGAAGCACGTTAGACTCCGAGCAGATACCGCTGAACTTTCCGCAACATGTTGAAGGCAGCTGGGATGCTCCTATCCAAAATCCCCGGATATTTCCAAAGCAGCCCTGTGAAGCTTTATCTGCAAGCAAACACCCACTTGTGCACAGAGGCATCCAAGTTGCTCTAATCTGATTAGGCCCACTCTATTTGCCATCAGTTCTGCAAACCTACAGCATCTCCTCCCTGCACCCACACACATCTGGTCACAATCCTTTTCCTTCCTAAATAAACTTTAGCGAGCAAAGCAAAGTTTCTAGGGCTTGGGCTTTTTTTTTTTCTCCCCGTCATCTCTGCACTTCAGCTGCCTATATCCCATTAAGCGTGGCTGTTCCACATCTGGATATGCCCTGTCAGGTGTAGCAAATGCTACAGAAGAGATAAGCAGCGTTCAGCCCCCCCGTTTGGCACTGAAGGATACACAAACCAAGCCTACGGCAGTAAACGTCAACTCAAATGAATCACCGCTTTGGCTCCAGTGGCAGCTCTCATGAGCGCAGCCCTTACAGGATCAGAGCTGCTCCTACATCCAAACACAAAGGAAATCTCGGTAGTTCCGCGCTCAGTCTGGCTCTCTACTTAGTCCCATAATCCACGTCTCACCTTGACGCATCGGAGCCCCCCTCCTCCCTCGGAGGCTTACCCCAGTTAAAGCCAGCAGCAGCTGAAAAGCCCACAATGTTGCACGAACTGGGCAAAACGCTGCGATGCTTAAACCCGCCAAACTGCAGAGATGAAACTCCGCTCGGTTTGAAGCGGCAGCGAGTCGCCATTGCCGAGAGCGGTGCCCGCTTTGCCCCGGGGCGGTCCCGCCGTCACCGCCGGCTGGAAGCGTCGCTTCCAGTCCGCACCAGGTCTGAGGCACCTCCTTGCCAAGGAAAGGTGGTCGGCTGTGCTCCCGCACCCAGGTCTGCCCACGCTGGCCCCGCAGAGTGAGTTAATTGGCAAAGTTATTACACAACTGGAAACCACTCCAGCGGCACCCTGCCCCTCTCATCCCCTGCAGACAAAACGCAGGTCCCCGCTAACTCAGTTAACCCGACGGTTGGTTCTGCGGCACGTGAGGCTTCACGTACTACAAAGCACGCAGGGAGGCTACGGCACGGAGTCAGGAAACGCTACTCAAATCAGACTGACTTCGTGGGGGGAATTTATATAGATTAAACCACGTCAAGGGCACACGAGTCCGATATCGGAGAGACTGCATAGCTGCATGAGAAAACCGGCTGGGGGAGAAGCCGATGGCAGGGCTTTGGCAAACTCCTCTGCTACTCAGACAGGTGAGGGGGCGAGAGAAAAGCTTGAGTGTCACAGAAGAGTGAAGAGAACTTGGCACCTCTGCAGAAGCAAGCAGTGATTGCTCCTAGTGCTCCTGCAATTAATAACCCTTAAACAAAATTCCCATTGACTTCAGTAAGAGATTTGCTCTTTTCTACACAAACCTCCTTGTTTGAAAGGACGCAGAGCTTGGTCCCATCACAGCCGCAGCTCACCCAAGTAAAAGGAAACCTAACTGCAGCGTGTTGTACGTCCCAGAACATGGTGGGACAACGAAAGAGCAGCAAGTAGATGATAGCCTCCAACTCCACAACACAGCCTCTGCCACCACATCATAACAACGAGTACCTGGTCCCATGCCTCAGAGCATGGATCGAACCGAGGACCTTACACCTCTTGGCATCAATATTCTCGATGGAGCTGAAAGGAGAACGCTGCACTGAACCCCCTCCGCTTGGTGAGCGCGAGTGCCAAGTGCCTTTCAGAAGAACCGAGCCCTGGAGAGGAACAAAGACTCTTTACAGGACTGCACGGTCCTGAACGTACGCGTGGACAGACTATTGCCACCCTCCCCTCCAAGGGATTGCGGGAGATCAGCATTTGTGTCACACGAGTGTCAACACACGTCATTACTCCAACACGAGCGCTGGCAGATTTTCAGATGACAATCTATTAAGCAGAGCGGGGGTGCGCTTCACTAACCTGCATTTTACACACATATGTGCTGGTACTTTTCATCAGCTGGTGTTTTTTTCATCTCAATTTTTGCAGCAAATGATACAAATACTTCATGACGCATTGGATTGCAGTAAACTCACAACTTCTGTAGGAAACCTCCTCTGAAAACCTCAGCAGTCCACTCAATAACAGTTGTGAGACACTGAAAACTAACAGGCACGTACATTCATTTGGAACAATACCTGCAAGCGCAGACCTCACCCTTACAGAAATTGGCAAGGCAAAAAATATAATGGGACGCGGGGAAACTAAATGGATTTTGAGTAGATCTGAAGTTATCGTGAAGTCACGTTATTAAGCCTCAGCCTTCAGGGGTTAAGCTATTCTCAGGCTGGTCACAGAGAGCTCTGCTGTGTGGGATGGATTATTTCATTTCACCTGCCTGTTG
The DNA here is from genome assembly GCA_013400195.1 of Aramus guarauna. Taxonomy (NCBI): domain Eukaryota; kingdom Metazoa; phylum Chordata; class Aves; order Gruiformes; family Aramidae; genus Aramus; species Aramus guarauna. Next base: position 239,614 of record VXBL01006372.1, read on the forward strand.
CAGGTTTGTGCGGTGGCCCGGGTCAACATCAAAGAGCAGACGGATGCCGGATCTCAGCGGTTCCTACACGCTGCTGTTCACACACAGGTCTCCATTGTGCTTAGCCAACAAAAAGCCTGAGCTTTTCAGGCAACACAAGCCAGCGATAATCCTTACTCTTTCAAGTTATGGCTTCAAACATAAGCACATCGTTACACAAACTTTAATAAGTGCCATTTCTTCAACAAAACAGACCTTAAGGATTGAAGGCACAGTTTGACTCACTGAAAGTGCAGCAATTCTTACACAAACACGTTGCCTTTGGCACATCCACGTAACTTCTGTGCATCACTCAAACATCAAGTAATACTCAGTACAGTATAAGGAACAAGTAAAGACCTAGGTCCAGTCTGATCTCTCCTTTTTAGAGTAACCCACTGATTTTAAGAGGCAAATCTGTATGGTTATGTCATCAATATTCCTCAAAAGTCAGTCTGAAGACCCTGGACGCACACATAGCTTCCCCACACTCACAAAAAATATCCCACGTTCCATAGTCTTTAATACAGCATCCAGTGAAGTAAAAATAAGTCAACAACAGACCTGGCAGCAAGAAACGAAACAGAAATCCCACCACAAAAACACCTCCCAGCTTTGCAGGTATCTGGATGTTGGGATACGATCCGCTAAGTATTGAGATAATCATGGACGTTACTGGACCAAGTGGAGCAGCTGCTATCCCTGACCCCCCTTCCTTCCCAGAGATGTCAATGGATCCATCATGGGTTTACTTTTTTTAAGTAACAGACAGTCATTTTTTCTTCTTGACGTGGCTGTGCATAGAGAGCACAGAACGACTTCCCAGGCCCTCGCTCAGACCTGAATCGAGACCTCAGGCCAGCGGGAGCAACTCTTCCCCCTCCCCTCCCTCGCCTTAGTGACTTCCAGTGAGTAAATCAGGGCTGCAAAGCACGACAGGTTCAGACAAAGCCCTGTAGCTAGAGTACGATGTACACAACGTCAGAGATCATAAATGGCACAGCACTTCAACCCCAATTTCCAGTCCTTCGCCCACCAGAAGCGGGGCTACCACAGAGGCATGGTTTCCTGTCGTCAGATGCTGCACTTGCAGTTCTGGGTGCTGAAGAGGGAGCAAGCGCTCGCCGAGGCGTTCACAGCTTTCAGGACACGCGGAACAGCCTCGCGTCATCTCCATCGACTCCGAACTTCGGGCTACCTGGCCGGCTCCACGCTTGTCACCAGGCACAAGGAATGTAATCCCTTTCAGGACTCGTCACATCTGACAAACCGGTCACCAGGTTCAAAAGCACTCCGGTTCCACACAGACACGCATAACGGGATTGCCTATGCCTTGTTTCCTTAGGAAAGCAAGAGACATGACTTTTTTTTTTTTTATGCTTCCTCTCAGTGTGTGGCTTCAGGCAGCCCATTCTCCTTCTGTTTATCCATCTGTGAACGAGAGAGAGCATCTACCTTCCCCACAGTGACAGATGCTTAATTAATTCTAAGGGTGAAATTCACCCCTTCGCAGACAGCCAGCGCAGGACCCAGAAAGCACTTGCACCCTATTTCGAGGATTTCAGTGAAACGCAAGGAGCGCGCACATAGCAGCACACAGAGAGGTTATGAATGTGAAATCCCAGTCTACTTCTTAAGTCAACTGAAGCAGATGCATCTGTTATCAAGCCACTAGAGGAGCATTCCCATCGCTCGGGGGCAGCGGCTGAGGTACCACCACCATTCCTCATGCTTAACAGAGCTGCTGCCTCGTCTCCACGGGCTGCACTTTTGTGCTCGTTAGCAATCACCCACCATCATCTGTCTCACCCTCCTCAGAACCAAGATCTGCAGTATTTCCAAGTTTGTTTGACACCCAGCAGAACCCACCCAGGACCAGTGCCCTAAGACCCCTCTGTAACACAGCAATGACACCAAAGGCTCCGTCTTGAACTCAGGTACACACTTTGCGGATACTGATCCAAGTTTGGTTTACAACAACGCAATATTCACGGGCAAATGCTTCCCTACACATCAACCACTATTTGCTGTACTCTACAGGACTATCGGAACACTTTCCTCCAGAGAGCAGATGCCATATGGGTATGTAGGCTCAATTAGCACATGCTGACAGATAGCAAGACACTTAAAAAAAAAAATTCAAAGTCTCGGCAAGCTTGAAAAGTTCCTGTATTGATTATGTCATATTGCATCTTCTGGTGCCTTAACTTTTGAGGTTTCTGTGCTGGGAAAGAAAAAAAAAATAATCAGAAAGGCAGTAGGAGAGATTAAAAGGAAAAGATGAAGGGGGCTCTTCAAGGAGGCACCAGGTTGGGAGTGATCAGCAAGCAACGTGGCAGAGACCATCTTGCCAGCTTCCCTTGCCAAGGGTGGGCAAAGGCCCTTCGCAGAGCAGACGTTTTATTACTCACACATCTCTGACTACCCAAAATGATCTTAAAGCACTTTGGCATGTCCCAAGGGTTATTAGAGATGACTTCCTCTCTGCATTAATAATGAAACGGCTCTTAACCAAAATTAAACTGGGGCAGCTTAATAGCATTTTAAAATTGACAAATCTGAAACAGCTAATTTCTTATTCCCCTCTTGCCCATATAATTAGCAAGGGGAGAAAACTTCAAGGTTTTCTCTCTTAAGAACTGCTGAAGAATCTTCAAAAACTTCTACAGGAGACCACCCCCTCTCCGATTAAAGGATTTGACACCACCTTCAGCGCCGTGCAGGGACTCCACCAAAGCTCAGACAAAACGTGGCTCAGCAAAACCAGAAACGGTGGCTGGTTTTCCCAATCGGAAAACTGATGGTATTGCGAGGTAAGGGTTCATCCTCTGCTCTCATCACAGATGGACGATTCACTAAATTCCTTCCAACTGGGAAGCGTTCCTGTTTGCGTACCTGCTCCCACATCACGTAACTTCAGTGCACATCTTGCAGCGAGTACCAGCTGGACAAAGCACATGACCCTTCGCCTCCTGGTAAACGACCATCTGTACCTGCAGACGGAGCTACAGACTTTAATTAAAAAAAAAAAAAACAAAGAAGATACTTTCCAAGCCCACCTATGTGGCTTAGAAGCCACTTCCAGTTTGCAAAATACAGCGGAGTTTCAGTATCCGTAGCTCTCAGGTAAAGCTCCTGAGTGCTGTAATGATTTTTGAAAGATGATTTAGGCTTTTTCACTGGGATAATGTTGTTGCAAGAAGCGTGGCTGACTTTTCTGCGAGAGTCCTGCGCCCTGCTTGTCAGCCCACGAATTTATGGAATGTGAATTCAAAATTCCCTACTGCTCGGGGAGGGGAAGGGAAGGGAAGCCGCCGACTGAACACGGAGCAGCTGATGCAGCGAGTCAGAGCAGACTACAGATGCTCTGCAACAACCCAGGTCTTTCCATTTCTGTTTGACTCACCCAGCAAACGCAGGTGAAGGAAGTCACTGCGACAGCCCAGGAGGAATCAAATTGCCATTGCAGTGATCTGTGATGAGCACAGTTTTCCTCCTCCAGAAGCAGCACCCAGCTCCACTCCACAATGCTTTTGCTACAGCATCTATTCCACTGAGGCTCTGACACCAGCGTGACGCACACCAAACATCTCATCTGGAGAGGTGTGAGACTAGGAGAGTGATAAAAAAGGGTTTTCCCTCCTGTCTCTCTGTCAAACACAGGAAACAAAAATAAAGGATGAAACCAGCCCCTCCATGTCAAAACCAAACCTGACTAGAGAAGGGAAAACAAAAAAATCCTGCCTGGTCATCCCACGCTGATCTTGCAAGGCCCTGGTGAGCAATATGTCTGCATAAACACGCACTTGGACCTGTTAATTGCCTGACGAAGAAATCACCGCGTGCCAGCAGGAAGCAGGAGGAAGTGGGCAGGAGAGAGGCACGTGCAGCCCCTCACACACACCTGCCCTACAGGCAACAGCAACACGTTCATCTCTGCTCCGAACAAACGTGGCCTATTTCACATATCCTGGATGGAAACTCTCTCAGCAGGGAAGACTCCCAGCGCTGGCGCACTCGGGAACATCGTACCTGAAGGTCTCAGTAGAGGCAATTTCAGAGGGTGCTGGGCCCTTCTCAGTTTCATCTCAATGGTAAAACGTGGAGCTGGACTACGGTTCTGTGGAGAGGCACTTCAAAGCGCCGAGTATGGTCAGTGTTCCTAGACAAAAGGTGCTGTTAAAACTACAAAGACTCAATCGCTTATTGCCCCAGTACTTTAGAGAAATAGATGGAGACCTGCTGATCAAACAGCGACCAGGAGCAATCCACTGCTCCTAAAATCACGCTGAGAACCGCTCTCACACACCTTTATAAACTTCAGCTCAAGGGAAAGGGTTTGAAGATCAAGGAATGGTCTCGCATCTGAAGATGGGGACAAATGACCTCTTCCAGCTTTGATGAAAGAGCAAAGGGGAAACATCCTTGGCTGTTTGGAAGGGGGAAAAATGTATGTTCATCAAAAGAAATGGATTTCTTAGATTAGACAAGCAGAAAAGCATGATGCAGAGCACATTTCCAGAATGTTTTCAGAAACCTGCTGCAAAGCCCATGGCAAGAACTTCAGCCTTCAATAACACGCCGGCTGCCAGCCTGCAAGCAATCTTCTGCTGCAGCCCTGTTGCTCTCAGAAACATTTCTTTCGCCAGCAAGTCCTACCACCTGATGCTCAGCTCGCTCGCATCCTTTCTCCACCGCTGCCCCTGCTGCTTCGCTTACTTGTACTCAGAAATGGACATAAAAGGGCGCACAAAAAGGAACAGTTGTTTATCCCGGAGTGGTGCCTCAATCTTGACCCACTGCCAGTCCCTCTCCCCCTTCCCACCTTGGCCGAGACGCTGCACGGATGTTTAAGTGACCCCCGCTCCCCTGCAAAGGGCCTCGCTGCAGCCCAGACAGGCGCTCTTCCCCCGGCTCTCCCTTCTCTTCCGGGCAGGACGACGGCTTCACCTGGGAACGCCAAAGCCACGGTAACTGCAAAAACCTTCAAAAAGAAGGTCATTTTTATCTGTTTTTCTTTTTTTTTTTTTTTTTTTCCCAAGTCTACACCTCTTCAGCGTAACACCAGTACGCCAGTTACCTGCATAAAACAGGAGCTATGGGGAACTCAGCAACGCGTGAGAAGAGAACGCGTGAGGTGGTGTCTACGTTGTAAGGCAAGGCATGAGGTAATTCACCTCTCCCTCTTCCGCCCAGTCAGAAAGACTTCGAGCTGTGGTATGCCAACGCTAACGTATTTAGATGGGAGCGATTTCTTCTCTTCCCTGGGAGAATATTAACTGAGATACAAAGAAGGAACCTTGATTTAAGCAGCTATCAAAAAAAAACCCCAAACCAAACCCCTTCTGCTCTGCATTAATAACTTCTGGATAAACTGAACTTCTCTGCCAGGTTAAGTTAAATTTAAGTCGTATTCCAGAAATATAAAATTTCTTCAGTTTTATTAAAATTGAAAAGCAGTCTATTGGAGGTGTATTGCCATGACGTACAGTTCCTGGGCACTATATTTTATATGAATGTAATTATTCTAGCTATTCATCACAGAACCACAAATCCAACCTTCAAAAAGTATCGTAATGCAAGATTCATTGAATCCAGCTGATATTAAATATCAACAGGGCTCCATTATCAGTTTTTGTATCTGAACACTGTAATATCAGCTATTACTCTTTTATATTAAAGTTGTATCTTTGGAAGAGAATTACTTCCCTTGGCAACAATGGTAAATGTTAACTACCTTGAATATTTCAGTCACATATACATTATGTATAAGATTGTGATCTGCTAAACAATAATGGAGAAAAACAGAAAGCAGCAAAAAGATTTGCTTTGTGAAAGATTTCTTTCTGTTCTCAGAGAAAAAGCACACACTACACAAGGAAAAAAAATATTTGGAATCGCACGTCAAGTCTTTTTCCACTGGGATGCAAGAATCTGATTTAATATTTCGGAAAGAATGGAGTTGTGCATAGCAAAAGAAAGCATTAAAATAAAACGGTTAAGGGTGTCTGTATGACAGCAATGCCTAAAGACTCCAAGCAACGCTGCGGTGAATTACCTACGGCGCTGCACGGGCAGACCAGGAGAGGTCCCTGCCTTCCTCGGGCGGCTGAGTTATGGACTCTTCACAGCACAGACAAGGCACGGAGGAACAGTTAGCACACAGAGACCAAAGTGGAACACGAAGAGAACCCGGGTTCCCCAGCTCCCCTTCCAAGCACTGTCCCGTAGGTCGCCCCACCTCGATCCCATTGCTCTCGAGAGCGTATCGACGTGTCATTCCCACATCCAGGATCACGCGTGTCGGCGCGGTTCTGCAAAGGCGGCCAGACACCGTTAAACCTCAGACTCCGCTGTGGATACCGGTGACCAGCCCTCACTTTGAAGACGCATGCGAATTATAAATCTCATTGCTTTCCCAGAAAGTAAAGTTACGCAAACCAGCGTTAGCATCAGGTTTAAATTAATGTTTACATTGATAAGGAAATTGAAAATTACATTGCTTGCATGCATTACACAAGCTAATTCCACATCCCTATTTGCAAATATTTACAAAGCTCTAACTCAGCCATTAGACTAGATACTTACAAATCATTTGGAAACGACCAGTTTATGTCAACTTCATTTTTCATACAGTGAAATTAGGCATTAATGGGTAGAGCAAAGCAGCTGGAACTCCCCATCATTTCTCATTCAGGTTCACAAGGCAGGAAGGTGGTTATTGATATTAAGGCTGAAGATTCAACGGTGGGGCTAGTTACACCCAGTTATGCTGCTGCCATTTTCTGCTCTCCTTCAAAGAGCCGCTGCTCCTTCCCATTCCTGACCATTTGGCCATTTGTAGCGGGACTTACCAGCTGGCCACCCAAACTAGTATCTTGAGGCAATAAACTAAGAAGCAAGGGGCTACTCCAATGAATAGTGCCACCAAGAAGTTGCCACGCTATGCCCAAACACGCGAGCCACTCGCTGTCCTGTCTTTATTAACCTGTGCACTTCAGCTGCAGGTCTAATTCAAACTCACTACAGCTTTTGAAACTTGTAGGTCTAAATTACTTCCTTCTGGCGTCAGTGTGATTAATACAAAGTACCAGCAATGCTGCAGAAGAGCCAGTGAAGATGTCACTTTTAGGGATACCACATCTATTCCCTCCTGGAGTAAGCTTAGGATGCCCTTACCCACAAGTAGTGCTTGACTTTTTACATGCTCCAACTAATTTCACCAAGAGCACTCGTACTATTCGGCACCAGCATCTGCATCACAATCTAGAATTTGATAGCTTCCACACAAAACTTTTAAGCATATAGATATACTTTAATGTAGATTCTAGACAGTCACAGGTGGTAACCCTTGCTCATTTATAAGCTGATTTTATGAAAAAAAAACCCCAAACATCTATTATGGATCAGTGAACTGTTACAGGTGCTCTTAAAACCCAAAAGGTCAGAGGATCTTTAACAATATTATTGAATTGAATAGATTATTGAATTATATACTCAATGTCAGCCATTCTTTCTGAAATAATCTCTATTTTTTTGCATGCAAAAGCATCTGTAAGCATTATAATCTGGCATCAGAAAAAGAAATAGCCACATCACCATACACTGTGCCATACTGCACCCTAAAATCTTACCACATGTCTAATCAAACCGACGCAGGTTTGTACAAAGATGAGTTACTAAACCAGTTTAAACCTATTACTTAACCTTTTGGCCACCTTTGGCTAGTCTGGCGTGAAGTTAGAGACTCACACACCACCTGCCTACGCTGTGCACACGCACTGAACGTTCCCATGGTAAGCGCCTCCATAAGTTCTCTGTTCCTACTTGTGGTCCGCTTTAGAAGTCAAACAAGAAAGGAGCACTTTTGTTAGAGAACCACAGACTGGTTTGGGTTGGAAGGGTCCTTAAAGGTCATCTCGTTCCACGCCCATGGCAGCCACGGGCAGGGACACCCTCCACTACAAGGTTCTGCAACAGAAACAAGAACCCAAGTAGAAGAAATACTGTATTAGCAGAGCCATCCCTAAGTTCTTGCTAAGCATCAGGGGACCGTGGAGAACCAGCCCCTGGTGCACACACTCATGGGAAACCGGTATCCCCAGTGCAAATGAGGACAACATCAGGGACCAGCTGGGATTTTTGCTCCCTCTTGCATGAAGAGGGCAATACATTTCATTACCCATCACTTCGTTGCCACTTTTCTGAGAAACTTTTAAAGGTCTCTGTAAACTCATTGCTGAGGATAAAATACACGAATTTAGGCTCCTCCAGGAATGTTCAGCATAAAGCTTATCACAAAATAAAAGCCAATATTGAAAAATCATTTCAAAGAGAGCCCAAACCACTTGACAGGCACAACAGAAATAGCACAGAAAAGAACTGTTGACATTTCCTTAGGATTCTTTCAGAGCAAAACTTGCAATAGCTACTGATTTTTTGTTTTCTTCACAAGTATATATACATTATTTAATACAACTGAACAGTTTGTAAACCAGCCTTCTTGTGCTTCTGAAATATAGATGCCTTTTAGAAGGTTGAAACCTCTATCGAAAACTTCAATTCCATGCACGAAAACTAAAATACTGCAGCTTAATCTATACAAAAGCAAAAAACTAACTATTTTTCTTAATTGACAGGGTGATCTTTATGGTTTTTAAAAGCTGGCATTCATCCTGCTCCACTTCTCCCCACAAAAAAAGTAACTTTTTTCTTTTCTTTGTTCAAAAAGGACTGGTTCTTTTTTCCAAAACTTCACTTCTTGCAAGTTCAAAAATTTTCACATTAGGCCAGCAGCCTTTTAAATTTACTAACATCACTCCTACTATGGCCAAAAAAATCAATTGCTTCAGAGAATACATCAAGAAAATTTGGTATAAACAAGTATCAAATAATCTTCACAGATAAGTAGTCAGCTTATCCTATTGCGGTCTAAAAGGTTTTGATAACATTTACGTATCTTAACAGGAATAGAGACGCTTTTGTTGGGAAGAATTCAACTGCGCTGGTGTTATTTGCACTAAAACAACCACTAATATTTTGATATAAATATTCATAGCCAGCGTGTCAGGCTTCCCGCCCTCCCAGCCAACCCCCAAATCACGAGACAGTTGAGACTCACGAGGACAGGACCAACACGGACCAGAGAGCCAGGGCGAGGGGCTCGCAAGCTCTCCGGGGCTCCCGGTGCCACGGGGACGTGTGACACCCTGAGACTGGGGAGCCCCCGAACAGCAGGCTCAGCGTACTCAAATATAAAGTATTTGAATGCAAAGACAACCTCTGCCCACTCTATCGCCAATCAGCATTTCTTAAAGGCTTTTCTGCACACGGTTTGAGACCAAGACTAGTGCTGAAAATAGGCTGAAATTCTGCGTGCCCTGTTAACGCAAACGAGTAAAAGCCGCTGCCGTTTTCCATGCGCACCTTCCACAGCGAGTTAATTCGGGCAGGCAGCTGCGTAAGGGAAACTGAGGCACAGAGTGCTGAAGAGGCAGCCCCAAAAGCAGAGCTCAGAGGAAAAAGCACTTAGAAACTTGATGGATTCAGTCTGTAGAAGAAAAAGGGGGAGAGTAAGATGAAGCAGTTTTCCCAATAGCATGGGTCACAGTTGCCTTCTACCTTTCCCATTACATACTCCATCACAGCTATTAATAAGAGTGGGTTTAGCCACCAGTAAAGACTGGTATGATTAAGTTTCGGGACCCCTTGCTCACTGCCTCGTTTCCTGTGGAAGGCTCATATCAAACCCCTGCTCATCTGTAGCAGGATTTTACTCACCTGGCACGTAAAACAGCTGCTGAAAGTCAGGCGATGCATGGAACAGACACCTCCTGCCCGGCACGGCAAGCTCTGCCCTGCCTGCTACCTAAAAGCAACTTTGCACGTAACAGAGGAGCAGAAGCATCACATGAGGTTCCTGCTGGGGCGAAATCTCATATCCCTCCTCTGACTTTACTCCCCAAACACAACCTGTGTAAACAGCTTCTCAACACGGAGCCAGTAAGAGGTTTCTTCTAGGGCACGAGCAGAGCGCTGCAGGTAGCCCTTGCTCAGCTTTCCTCTCGCTAGCAGATGTAATAAGCTGACGCACACCACATCTTGTTGCTAGGCTCAGGCCTGTGCGTAGATTTCCATGCACTTATTAAGTGGATACAGAAATTTACTGCGCGCAGCAGAGCTGAATGCGAGGTCTCTAGAACTGCGCAACCCAAGCCTTAACAAGACCTTCACCCAAACTATATTCTGCGCAGCTTTAACAAGCATCCCCTTCTGTCACGTACGTCAGTTAATTTAACTCTGAACTTTCAGGCACCACAGCACAGACTTCTACTAGTTCATCCACATCTCTATTGACCTGTCTTAACCGTCTGCCATTTACATTATTTACCCAAGTCTGACAGCATGCACAGCGCTCCACCAGAAACATCAGCTGGAACAGCCAGGCCTTGCCCGGACAAGCTTATCATCTCAAAGATACGAGGCACGACGTGGGAGGAAAGCCAGGTGTGCCACAGAACGTCTGTCAAAAGCTACCGGACAAGACAAATTCACTGCCTTTCCATCGATAAGCCCAAATGTATTATACTAATAATCTAAGACCTGAGGAGAGGTCAGGGATGCTCACAATGAAGCGATGGCTCCCTGCAGTGCTCCCTCAAGCTTTACCTGTTACTGCGTCCAGATTTCAAACTAATTTTCCTCGCCTGAAATACCTGACATTTCCTGGGCATCCTATCTAGGGCTATCACTCAACATTTTCTTTTGATGGTTATTGCCAGCAGGAGCCTGATAACGCACAGCAATCACCCGAGTCTCACATGTTGCTATACCTGCTTCATTCAGTTGCCTAAAGGTTGCTCTTAGTAGTAACGTAGTGGAGGAAGTGCAAGCGCATTAAGCCGTAATGCATTTAGATAGCCCCATTTAGCTTAAACGCAGTTTTACCTCTGCAGAGCCGTTCTCCAGAACTCCATTTTCAAAGGGAAAATCTGAGCAAAACACAGCAACGCAAATCCTACCTGAAATTTCCCAAGAGAGTGCAATTAGGATGCCTTTAGTCAGAGGCATTTCGGTGTGCTGCAATTATTCACCAAGAACTTTATTGAATGCAAATAAAACGTATCAATTAACTGCTACCAACCAAAAGCTCCCAGACTGTCTGGGTATGCAGCTACGCACTCTGGTACGCTCTTGTGGATAGCAGTTAATATGTTTTATTCTATTTATCTATCTTTGCTAGGGCATTAACACATGTAAATATTTCTACCACCTCATATCAAAAAAAGCTAACTCCACGCTTATTTGAGAATAACTTCTTATACCTTAAGAAGGCTGTTTTACCTAGGTAAACAAGAACATAAGGAGACAGGGACGCAGACTTTACAAACACTCCATTAGTACAAGTTATTTTAATTTCTACAGTTCTAAAACCAACTACATTTTCAACCTCAATGAGTTTTAAGCAAAAAGACAACTACACAATCATTTACTGGACCAGAATGATTTCAAGCACTACTTCAACACTTACTTGCCTAGATAAACTAGCACGCACTTGCATCTCAACAGGTGCCATTTCAGTTCTTCAAAGACTCCAACCTCCTCATTTTGGGGTATTTCAAGAGTTACATGCTTTAGCTACTTACTTCTAAGTGCGTGGAAGAAGTCCATTGCTGAGATCTGCTCTTGCAGAACCCCCCAGAGGAACTGAATGAGCGTGTGGCCACCACCCCCCAAGCAGAGGAAGGAGGACGTAACGCCCTTCAGGTGGAGGGACCCAACCACTCCAACTCACCCGCCCTCCCCCAGCTGCGTCTTATCTTCCAGCTGCTGCAAATGTGGGCCTTGCTTAATCAAGGTGGAAACTCTTTCCTAAGGCAACAAGGAACTGCAGACTTGCTTTCAAACACATATTAATAATGCACCGGTTCTAAAGAACATTTTCAAAGACCTGTAAGGTGCTCTGCAAAGCACAGGACAGGCTTACAAAACCTCTGTGTTTTTCAAAAGGCTTAGCACCTCTGCTATTTTAACCTTGAGGGTTTCACCCAAGTGTTTCCAGATTTTCTGAGTCATTTAATGCTTTGCAGGGAAAGCAGAGGAGGGGATAAAGAAGTCATCCTGGCTATTAGGATCTTGTAGTAAAGTGGGAATCTCAGTTTCTGTTACGATTTCTGTTGTTTGGGGTTTTTTCCCTGAGTGAAAAGCGCCAGAATGCTTTTAAATCTTTAAGGTCTCGAACACTAGCCAAACAATGAGAAATTCCTCACTTCAGTGTTTCTGAGAAGTTGGTCTATATGGAACAGAACAGACTGACAGCCAAGGGGTGATAAAAAGAGGAAGACGTGGTCTTAAATTAGGAGGTGGAGAATGTGGCGGGTGCAACTGGAAACACAGAAAAGCTTACGGCAGTGACTGGACGGGTCACTGCTGCTAAACGTAAGGTAATTGTTGATGAAGGCACTCGGGAGTTGTCCTGTCTTCCCTGGCACCTCTGCTTACTTCCATTGCCACCATTCCCAAACCCTGCACACAGCAGGGACAGACTCAGTTCTAGACTGAACTACGAACGTGAACAACCACCAGGTCTGGCACATAACCTCAGCCAGCCTGCAAGCCCTTTGTGACTTGGGCTAGTGCGGAAGTGAACTGTAAATCACTCCCAAAGCACTTGCAGATAAACTGTAAACTAATTAATATCAGAATTATTGATGCACAGCAAATACTTTGCAAATAATTTATCTGAAACTCTACCACCACTTTACACTTCACAGCATTGATTTATAAATCATTGAACAAACAGTGGCATGTCCGATAAATACTTTATGAAGGTTTGCCAACAATTTATCTTCCGTAATATGATATAAATACATTGCAAATACTGCAATGTTTAAATATGCTGTTTATAAATTATAACCTGTGTACCATCAACTACAGTTTACAGAAATGTTTGTTCCCTTGCCCAGTGCAAGGAATTTAAAGAAGAATCTGGCCTCACACTTGGGGTGTAGCAGCATGAATTACAAGCTCTCCCTCTGATTACTCACTGACGTTAGTCTCTTCTTATCAGCCAAGCGTGTGTGCTCTGCTTGAAGCTTTGGAGGAGTTCCCCATAAACATGCACGATCTATAGTCTCCTCCTCCTGAGCTTAAGAGGAAAAGAGCTCTTTGACATTGCTTAGAGCGCTTTGGGGCTGGCTCTGTTTTCTTTTTAACTAACCACTAACTACCAAACACTCCTATTTCCGACACTTCCTGCAGCCAATATTCTGTTCACGTGCTCTTTCGTTCATCTGCAGCCATCTGCTTTCCCTCAGATCCTCTGCTAAAAAGTTCTTCAGGCAAAGACCACCTTTTCCTTACATTCTTTACAGGAGGTAGGACTATGGATTCTGGGACTGGGACCATGTGCAGGGTAAACGCAAATATTAAACAAGGTTTGATTAATTTTCCTATTACATCTCTTAAATGCTTGATCTTCCAGCTTGTCTAGCTTCAGAGAAGACATGAGAAGTATGCCTAAATCAGCCAAACTTTGTGTCTGCCATAACCTCAGAAATGTGCTTTAGGTACCCATGTATCTAGAGGAAATCACAGGTCCCAAGGTTTACAGACCAGAAATTGTGCCTGTGCTCAGCTCGTCTGACGCCCTGCACGGCGCAGGCCAGCACAGCTCACCCAACCTGGGATCCCGTGGTCACTGCAGCCACAGGCATTTCTCGTGCAAGGAGCCAGGCAGCCAGAAAAGGCAGGCTGTGAGCAACCTGATTTAACTGTGAAGGTAACTCTGTGTTCAGCAGGAAGCTGATCTAGATGACTTCCAAAGGACCTTTCCAACCCACATTTTCCTACTAATCTACAATTTAATTTGGCCAGCTCTCTTGCTTTCAATGAATGAAATGTCCAAATGCAGTCAAGTTCAATCTTTCCCTGAAAATTCAGCCTGAATAAACAAGCAAGTCATGAGATGGTGACTTAAGATGTATTTGGCTCTGAACTGTTGGGACATGCCTTTTTTTTTTTTTTTTTTTCTTTTTCCAGCAGAAGACTAACATCACTGTATATGCTACCCTGCTCTCTTTTTCAACATTAAATCCCAGGACGACTTTGGAGGAAAATGCTTTCTTTTTCCTTCTTCATCAGCCCATCAAGATCCCCTCATTCCTGCTGTTCTGAGAACACACTTTTAGCAAATGAGAGTGCTTCAGATCACTGGGGAGTCCAAAGCACTGATTGAAAGTCACGAGCTACCATAGTTTTTGCATTATCAAATTGATTTTGCTTGCCTTTTTAATACACAAAATATCACTGGGTGGGGGGGTGGCAGGGAAGGGGAAAGGCACAGAGGGCTCTTCTGACTTTATTATCTATTTCTGTTTCTCTTGCACCAACAGTTGTCACTGAGAGCAAGGCTGCCCTGGTGCAAAATGCTGGGCGGAAGATGCAGGCTCTATCCCAAAAAGTTCCTGATTCAAACAAGACACACTAACAGCTAGGAGGAAAGAAAAAAAAGAAAGTGATGTTCTCAAGGTCGTGCAGAAAAGCAATAGCAGAGTCAGGTCTCCCTGGAGCTCCTGCAGCCCCTAATGCCAAGAGGTGTCTCAAAGGCCATTGCTCCACTGACGACAAGACCCTTCTCCACAGTGCCCACAGGAATGCAAGAGGAATAAGATCTACTACCTGGCCAGGTGGCAGCTGATCATCTGCATCTTGCCTCCACGAGAGGCAGTAACTCCCGAGCTACTCAAGGCTGCCTTGCAGATGTGCAATGTTTTAGCTGCTACTGAGTTTGGAATGACTCTCTTCCTTTTCTGCCCAATTTTGGATACTTCCTAGAGAAAAAAAATACAAAAATTACTAAATGAAGCACAAATGCATCAAGCAGCCTATCTGGAGCTATTCAGAAAACTTGTCTTACCTGGAGTTCAGCCATACAACAAAAATAATCAAGAAATTATATATATATATTGCTCGCTTAATTTTTAAAGTCACCTAAATAATTGACTAGGGTAATGTACCTTAAAGCCACTGAAGCTCATCACGCCTTCAAAGCTAGCAGATAACGTTCACATCCATCTCTGCAGGTCGCTGAAGCCCTCAGCGGCGCTGAGCTAGCACTGGAGGGCTGCTTGGCAGCGACGCTGTGGGAGAGAACCCTGGGATCTGGTTGCCTCAAACGCAGTTTTATTTTTGCCATACTAGACTATGTCTTAGCACAGTAATGACAAAGGTGTAATGTATCCCTTGACTCCAGTAATGACTGATATAATTCTCTTCTGTAGACTAATTTACTTTAAGCTGCCTACATATTATTAAAATGCCAGCCACCAGGGCATCAAAGCAAATAACGGGCATTAAGTACTAGTGAAATAACTGCATGAGAAACAAACGAAGGAATATTTAGAACTGCCACTCCACCTAGGACCCAAAACTTCTGTGGTTTGGGGTTTCCCTATTCTGCAATGGACCTACTTACTTAAGTCTTTCTGCTTAACTCTTTTACCAGCATGAAGTTAGGCTGGCTGTGTCTTTAAGGAAAGAGCTGGTTTATTCTTATTTGCCATTGATAATTACACTTGCTAAAATAACGATAATCGAATCTCATCTTTCCAGGGATGAGCAGGGCTGCATCTCTCGCAGGGCCCTGGGGAACACGTCATGCGTCCCTGGAATCTGTCTTTCCCCGTTTCCTGGGGAGCAAGGAGAGATTTTAATTCTTGCTCTCTAACAAGCCCAAACTCAACAAAATCTGTCAGTCGTCTTTATTGTTGTTAAAGTTACGAGGGAGGCATTCCAATGCTTGTGCATGGGCAATAATATCAGACAGGTAATTTCTTTTTCTTAATTTAAGGCAAGTTCCAGCTTGATGGACTTACAGCCCTATCAAACCCCTTTTCCTTTACATAGGTTTTCAAAAAGCGACTAGTGACATTTAAAGGAGCCCAAGTGCGAGAATCACCTAAAAATTAATAACCTTCAATATGTAGTACATTAGAGCCTTAAATCTTCACGCAGCTTAAAAATATGTATGAAAGCACTAGATTTCCCATGCACAAATGTGCTAAATTCCTTCAGGGACTTTTTCCAATGGGAAGTCAAGATAAAATTGTGTTTATCAATCTTCAGGACACTTTCAATTCATTATGGAAAAGGGCAGCTTATTCCAAAAGATTTCTAAATCTCAGAGCAAAATATTGGCAGCCTTGGAAATAATTTCAAGCAGCAGACTGCTTTTACAGGCTCTTTTTCCTTGGTTGCAGATCCTACCCACCGCATTATCAGGACAGTATCATTTCAGTGCCCTACTGACATTTGCAAGGCAATTATTAGCTAGAGAGACAGGCAGCAGTCAATTTTTCCCAAAGCCTTCCAGAACCCGTTATTTGGTCACATCAGTTGTTGTCTTTTGCACAGCACAAAGTTCAACAGCTTTAGTCTGAAGGTCAGCGCGATTTTTTTTTTCCCTTGCTCGTCTGGATACTGCAGAACCGTGAGCTCTCACAGCAAGACAGGAGCCTGCTCTGGGAGCTCGGTGGCACCCCGCACTGTGCACTGACAACAAACACGCCGTCACAAGCAAACACTCTGTAACGCGTTCTCTTCAGTAACGCCCGGTTTGTGTTTGCTAGGAGAGAATCATTAGGGACACTGCAGAACGTTTGTATTGCTTGGGTCTTACCTGGGCATCTGCTGAGCCGCTCCATCCTCCCTTTCAGAGCAGTCGCTTCCCTCACAAGAACTGTACGAGGAGGAATAGAAAGACCTTCCCTAAGAAGAGTTCGGGCATATTTTTAAGCTGAAGTTGTAATATAATCACAGGATTCCGGGAACGGACGCTTTAAAAACAAAAGCCAAATATGAAACTCTTAACAAGACTGGAGCTGAAAGTATTACAGTTCTGCTTTTTTGCAGTTTGTTTGAAAAGCAAGTGTTTTATCAAATTTCTTTGGCTTGAATTGCAGCCGCGGTAGTTTAAGTTTCAGTTTCTGTCACGAGCCCCAGACAGGCGCGTACAGAGCCCTTTTCCTTTGATCGCCACAGCCACCCAACATTAGCTCAGTGCACGATGCAATGACTTCTGCTTTGATCTAAAGCAATCCCTGGCGTAAGTATTTAGCTCTTTGTGACCTTTAGTACTTAAGTAAGGTATAGGTTCATGCCTTCAAAACATTCTTGGAGCATTACCTCCTTAATTGTCAAGAACACAAAGAAGACTTACAGACATCAATGTATAAACAGCAGAAACTCATTTCAGGCAGAAAAGCATGAATTCATCCAGGACTGGGCACACAGTAGTACATATTTTGTTCTCTTTGGGCAGCCTAATTCCCAGTAATTGCACAGAAAATCTGTAATCTGAGTGTAACGCCAGTTCCAACGACCCCCAAAGCACTGCAAAACTGAAATTCTTTTGAAATCAGGAAATGAATAAAGGGAATTGTTTAACTTTACCTTCCCTTTCGGTACAAAGTTGCTTTTCCAAGCAGGCAGAAGCTGCATTGATAAAGATTATAAATAGAATTAAAAAAAATAAACAGCCATTCTCCAATATTCATGTGACCCCAGAAGCTGGGGGGGTTAAGGAAAAAACCGTATAAAAAGACTAGAAGTATTCCTGCCTGACATTTCCTCCTCTGGTTTTCCTACTATCAGGTTGGCAGATACATAACCGCCCTCTTAAAAACAGATCCAGAATTATACAACTGTCTTTAATGACCCTTATCATAAAAACATTACCATTCTCATCTGTTAGGAGCATGGGAATGCCATTACGCTTTTGATGCTTATTGAAATGTCTTCTACCGCTGATCCAGAGCGTGCAGGAATCCACAGGAGCTGTTCCATTTTCCGTTGACCCCAGGCGGGTCAATGCCTGAAACGCGGTATGAAGCGAACCAGTTTCAAGCCGCCTTCTCCCTCCGCCCGTAGCACTGCTAAAGCTGACAGATACCAAGACGTCCGACAGAGCCGGCTG
Source organism: Aramus guarauna (assembly GCA_013400195.1). Taxonomy (NCBI): domain Eukaryota; kingdom Metazoa; phylum Chordata; class Aves; order Gruiformes; family Aramidae; genus Aramus; species Aramus guarauna. Next base: position 257,606 of record VXBL01006372.1, read on the forward strand.
TAAACTCATCACCTAGCCTTTCACTCCGCTGTCTTCTCATTTCCTATCACTTACTTCTAAATACGTTACCTTCGATGCAGCAAGTTGACTTTGTATGTCCACGTTTCCCTGCAAGCTGCCTAGCCCACAGAATGTCCACATCCACACATATTCCTCCTTTTCCTTCAGAGAAAAATAGGTCAGTTTTTCAGGTGAGGAACACAGAAGACAATATAATATCATATATGTGCTATGACTCGGCATTTCCAGAAACTCATTAAGCCCTTACCCCGTGGCCAAGCGTGTTTCTCATAAAAACACCCAACACACATACTTGAAACAGCCACGGAATTCATTGTCCTAAACCTCACTGTCATATTATTCACGCTCCAGTTAAAAACTTATACTTTGTGTTCTAATCTGAATTGGTTGAGCTTCAGCTCAGGGTTTGCAGCTGAAACTCCCGATAGAAGAAACAAAAACCCCTCTAATAAAAAAAAGAAGGCTGCCTCTCCCTCTTTGCCCTCCCCCAGGCCCATATAGGTGTTCTGATAAAATCACCTCTTAACCTTTTCTTAGACAAGCCAAATAAATGGAGCTTCTCCTGCCTCAGGTGTTTTACAGCTCAAACCAATTCCTTGAGCTCCTTGGGAGAGGCGAGGAAGAGGTGAACCAGGACAGAGCCTTCGTCCCTCAGTCCACTGAGCCGCCGTGTCACACGCCCAGAGAAATCATTCAAACAGTAGCTTGGCTGTGGTGTCCCAACCACAAAATAATATGTTTATTTTTTCCACCACTTTTGTTGTTGTTGTTGTTGTCATTTTATTGATAAAAACTACACAAAAACTAACTGATCATAATAATTAATTAAAAAACCAAAAAACAATGTTACACATTCTCCTGTGTTTTAGAAATTGTGTCAGCCAGTGAGTTTCACCAAATACTCTTGCTTTAAAAGATTTTCCTTCTGATCCATTGCAAGCACATCACTTCCATTTTGGTTCCCAAACGTCCATTAATTTTGCTCAACAAGCACCGCTGGACTGTAAATACGAGAGTCGTTACTCCGTTGCATGTTTTCCCCTTTTTTAGAGCCCAAAAAGTAATTATAGTGTCAACAATGAAGCACAATGAAGATAGTAAAAATCAAAAGCACCCTCCATAGTGTACAGCCTGTGTCTTAAATGTACATGCACCCGAGTTTCTTTGTTTCTGCTGCATCAATTGCCAATGTCCTTTTGGTTCAACATAAGCTTTAATGCCCATGTCTGAAGTTTGAAATATTAGCGCTTGACCACTTGAAAAAAACCAAACCAAAACAGAAAAACCCAACCAAAAACCAAACCCCCAAAAGAAAAAAGAAAATATATATCTATCTTCTGTCTGTTTAAAAAGAACCAAAATATTAAACAAATCTTTGAAGAGTAATAAACACTTAATAAGGAAACATGGCTGACCCACCCCACCCGAACCCTTGTCCTCCCCACCCCTTTTATGTTTTACCTGTGGTTCTCCTTCCCTGGAACCGTGCAATGTAGAAAAATCAAATATACAAACAAAACTCTTAATCCATCCCTTTATGTAGCTAGAGTGAAATCTATTTTTTTTTTTTAATAAGAACTCGACAATCTCTCTTTAATATTTACATTGAGGAATTTGTTTGAAAGTTTAAAGCAAAGAAAATCCTGAAGTTCTCAGTGTGTACTGCAAGATAGCATTTCCACAGTCTGCGGAGTTTGCTTTATCCCCTTCCCCTTGTCCGTGTTGGAACATTTGTAACTGGAATGGTAGATTTTTAGTTTCTTGCCCTGGTCTCGGTTCCGAGATGAAAGGTCCCTCAAAAGAACTCCCCACTCCGCCCCCTGAAGCAGTTGTCTCCATCGTTAGTTTGGTATTCTCTCAATGTAAATGGCCGGAGCAGCCGAACGCGCGATTGTAGCTATGAAGCTGTGGTCTCGACTGAGTTCCAGGTTGGTTGTCTCAGCCTGCTCCCGGGACATGGTATCGTACCCCTTATTTACATGGAGAGGCTTATGAGCCTGGCAGTATCCGATCACTGGCTGGTCGTAACTGTAATAGGGTAAAGTCTTCATGTGGTGAGGAACCTGCACCAGAGAAAGAGATGAAAAGAGAGAAACACGTAAATAATGCGCTCAGTCATGCATTTCTACAGCATCTATCGCAATGCAGCCTCAAACGCACTGGGTGCTCAGCGCATCCGCATTCAGCGCACAGTTCTTGCGGCAAGATAAACCTTTTTGATGCTTCCAGGCTGTCTGTGGCACATGCAGATCCCTCTTGACCAGGAGGGCTTACATTCGTGTTAGCGTGGATGGACGTTACGGCCACCGTCAAGACCGACGCTCTGGCCCGCTGCGGCGTGCCGAAGCCAGGTCAGAGGGGGCTACGGTCCCTTTAGGCAACCATGTTTGTGGGCAGATTTCAAAGTGGTCTCACGTGCTGAATTCTGACTTCTTTTGGACAATCTGGCACGTAGGGTGAACTGGAAGCTACTGCTAATATAAACCTTTTCACGACTGGCCCTTCTTCGGTGCCTCGACAGGGGCTGAGCATTTCTACAAAACTCAGACCAGGAGGAGCGCGTGGAAGGGTGGGAATCCTGGCTGCCAGGAGATGTACTTCCAGCACAGCTGGAACACGTGTTTGTTTCTTCTGCGACAAAGCTGCTTGCCCAAGGTCACGATTTCCTGGGTTCTTTATCTTACAACCTCACCAAGAGAAACACTACACTGCTCCTGGAGCTAGGCAGACCCACACCATGTGAAAATGGTCACACATTCGAAAAGTCTGCCAGATCTATCCTGAATCCCATCTCTCTCTATGTAAATACTCAGAAACTGCCAGCCCCCATCCTTTTTTTTTTTTCCCCACAAATGTTCTATGCTTGCAAATGTTAATCCTACAACTAAATATGATTTATGGCACAACATCAGATATAAATCTTTGCAGATAATTTTATCATCTGCAAGAGATGAGCTGATCAAGTAGAAAGAAATACGCTCTTAGGGAAAAAAACCACACACTGCAGGAGATCCAGGCAAGAGTTTACTCTAACACTGCCAGAAAACCTGAGCTCATTATAGCTGGAGATACCCTACACGTAATTCAATCTTGTAACAAATGCCCTTTTATTTTCCACACCGAACTTGAAGTGAAGCCTACAGAGCTAATTTATCACAAATTTCCATTGCATGGCGCGCTTCATTCAAAAAGGTAAGAAAAAAACGAAGGCATTAAGAATAATTAGAAGTTTTGCGGGGTTAGAGTTCCTCTTGCATTTGCATCTCCTCGGCAGTTAGATTCCTCCCCCTGCTTCTCTGCAGAACGCTGGAGAGATTCCAAAACTCTTCCACTAGCTGGAATTCAGCTGAAAACGTCATTTTACGTGACAGTTGAATGGCAAGAATGCAGAAGACAAGCTGCTCAGTAGAATTTGATGGGACAACTGTGTTCACTTGTGGATCAAATTCAGCCATCGTGCAAGAAACGATAACTCCCTTTGGATACAGTAACATCTCTGCCAATTCGTATCAGGGCTTGAATTTGTCCTCAGCCTTTAAGGCAGCTCTTTATGATTCTATAAAAGCCAAGGACTGTTTGTGTTCTGGAGAGCTGAGAGATTGAGGTCCCGGCTTTACAGCAATAATACACAGTACATTAACCACCTGAGTCCTGTCTGCAGCACTGTTTGCTTGTTTTCTCCCCTTCTCCAAACAGGAGTCAAAAGGATCAGGATCTCAACGCCATCCCTAAACGGTGGATAAACACGCTTCCTTTTCAACTCTTTCCACAGTTTTATAGAATCTCTCATTTGTTTTCACTTAAAAGTCAGGTTTGCGTACATCTGAAATCATACTAGAAAGGGTCGCTGTGCCATGTGGGTGGAGGAGTGGTGGATATTCTTTGGCAGTATAAAAAAATAAAATAAAATAGGTGTATCAGGCAACCCACGAGATCAAGGAGTTGCAGGTTATTTTGTAGGAAGCATTTCTAGGATAATGAAGCCCAGCAATGGATTTGCACCTCCCTGTTCTCAGGCCTGGCCCTCGTATTATTCTTCATTGCTTTCTTTTGAGTCCTAGATCCCAGCAAGGGAAATTAAAAAAAAAACAAACCGAAACAAAAAAACCCAACATGTCAAAAGCCTGTAAGAAACATTACCCTTCAGGTACCTCCAGTAAAGACTGAAGGAAGAAATTCAGTGCGTGAAGAAAGCCCCGTCCCGTCCCATCCCCCAAGTTAGTTCTTGCGATGCCTCTAGAATCGAGGCAACAACCATAGGAGTAGTTCAAACCAGAGCCCTCCGGATCAAAAGGAAAGCCTCCAGAGGACTGTCCCCACACAATGCCGTGCCCTTGCCTTCCCTGAAACATAACGGTGCATTTTCAGAAAGACAGGAGGGATCGGTTTTCATTTACAGTGAAATGACCGTACATGAAACATGAGCCCACAAAAACTGGCACGATTGTACCCCCAGTTTGATGCACGTAGAAAGGATGGAAAATACTGATGACATTTGTCCGCTCTGAACAAAGCTGATACTATTATATTTTATTCTGATTCAGAGATCAATAAAACATGTTTAAGAACATCTAAGTTGTTGAAAATTAATTTCATAGGTATTTTTGCTCCAGGTTCTGAAGTAACTTCTTCTTTGTTTCATTACTGCTATGGAACTACTGTCTGAGATACTGAGAGATGTGACCTTGGACAAGTCATTTTATGAGCTGGAAAATGAGAAGATGAAGTCCTGCCCCTGCTTGCCCTTGGAGACCAGAGCTCTTTGAGGCAAGGGCTGTTTGTGCGGGGACTAAAGCCAACACAACTCTAACCTAAGCCGGGGCCCTTCAGCTGCTAACGGCCTCCAAGAGACAAAAAAGCAGACACCTAGCGTGAAACAAATCCAAACAGATCATCACTAAATATAATACACACTCTGGGATTTTGCCATCTCTATCTCAAGGCCTTTTCCACGGAAGACACATTTTTCACTGGCTAGAACGTGGGAGTCAGGCTGAGAATTTACCTGCCAGCAAATCAAAGGTAGCGCCAAGGACAGAACTGGATCCTCTAGCACGGTGTCCTTCGCTGTCTCCTCTGTGCCACTAACCACAGCCATGTGCGCTACAAAATTCTTTAAATTTAGTCTTGGAAGTAGTTCAATTGCAAATGAAGATAAAGAGCTGCTCACATGGAAACACAACAGGTACAAACCCAAAACTCTTTCTTTCATATCATCTGTCATAACATCTGATTCAGTTCTTGGCTTTGTGTGCTCGCTCACGGTTACGCTCCATGACAGCACCGTCCAGGGCAGGTAGCGGAGCTCGGGGTGGGACACACAATGCCAAGACGCTTAACAGCAGATGATGCTTCTATCTGTTCACAGCATTTTCTGAATCATTTCTATTTGAATTTCTAAAAACAACACTGCCTAATACTTACTTGAAGGATTAAAACTTTTTGCAGTGGGAAAAACATAAATCAACAAGAGAAGGTACTCCAAAGTCAGTGATGCACCTCGCTTTAGCCCACGTGTGGCACCAAGCAGGATTGTCTTCTGCTCTAAGACCTTATTCTGAGGGACCACGCTGCCTATCAAGTGCTGCAGATGGTTGATGAAGTCAATGAATGAATCTGTCCTCTGCGGAAAACATTGACTCCATTACGCAATGAGTTTATTGCCTTCTAAGCACTGGAAGTGTTCACAGGGGTTTTGGGCTAATGGGCTGGATTAGTGAGCTACTATTGACTTCTGAAGTCCACACCTCTGCAGATCTCCACTCTAAATGTAATAAACACTGCATCTTAGCAGCCACACACTTCAAACAAAGGTTCTATTACAAGCAAAATTTACATAAATCCCCAGCTACAGGGGGAAGATAAAAGATTTAAGGGTGGAAACTTAAGAATGCAAATCTTCCCTTTCGCAGTCCAGTTGATGCCAGAGAGGTTTAACAGCTCAGCACCCTTGCTGCAGCACAACTTCCTTCAAAACAAGCTGAACTAACTCGAGTTTACCTGAAATTCAGTGAAATTCTGGCCTGCATTAAAAAGATATTTCCTAACATTCCCTGCCCACTTTTCCTTTGGCATTCACCAATGACGTGCAGTTAAACCCTCAGTCATTCCAACACGCAAATGCACATAACCAGATTCCAATTCAGGCGCTTTGTCTTTTCAATTTGCTTTACACTGCACTGAACTTTATCAGCAGCTTTACTTATGTCAGAAATATTGGGAGGTAAATTAGCTAGCTTATTCTACACATTTCTGATGACTGTCACACAAGAAAGTTCCATTAAAAAAATTAAATGATAGGAATTCAGCCTAGACTTCTGCTTCTCATGAGTGCAGCCATTAAAACCTATATTTTTTACCAAAACGTCAATAAAAATCCTTATTCTGGAACTTGAAAAGCGTATCAGTAGAGATGAAACCTTACCACAGAGCCACTGAATCTAGTGAGCTTTAAAGAATATTGGATTGGGGCTAAGTAAATATCAAGTGACCTTATTTCTAAAATACCTTTCTCCCTCTCCCGCCTCTCACAGTACGTTCAACACCCTCGTAGACTCCCGACTGGCTCCTAACAGCGCGTCTCAGACAACCCGAAATTTGGTCCTGATACGCACTCTGAGGTATGACACCTCTCTACCCGTAAAGCCAAGAGAGGTGAACAGAATAACGAGTTCTTCATACCCACTGCGCCTCCCACTTACGTATTTTCTTCTATGCTCACAGTGACGGATTTCTTGCAGTGCAGACTAGTTGAGGATCAGGCAGAGATTAACTCTCTGCCTCACTCAGAATCACTTGCAGTTCAGCAAGATCTAATCACTGGCAGTCCCAGGTTGAAATAATTTCCTGGTAAATTGTTAAATCAAATTTTGGAAATACAGGTTTTCAGAACAGATCTGTTTCACGTTGGAAATACTACGAGTTTCTTCTTCATGCTCAATTTTGAAGAAAGATCTCCATTCATTATCCTGCAGAGAAGGAAATCCTTTCCTGAGAAACACGAATGGCCGTGGATGTCTAAGTGACTCTCAGTACCAGAATTACCAGCAAGCGGACAGAAATGTAACACAGGGAAGGACTGACAATGCCGGCACAGGTTCTGGGGGAGGTCTGTGGTGGGATGGAGCACACTGGGCTTGTTTCCCTGAGAGCAGAACGGCGCAAGGGCACAAACTGTCACGAGACCCTCAGACAAGTAACTGCTTTGGCAAGAACCTAAAACCTGGAGCGCAGCAATGGCAGCGATGCTCTTCCTGAGAACCAGACCGTTTCAGCTGTCTCAGGTCGGGTACCTTGGCTTTACACATTTGCTGTTTAGACACTGCAGTTTATACGGCTTCCATTCTGTAATAAATTCTTCAATTTACTTTTTAAAACTAAAGAGATGCTTCATTCATCCTGATGGAAAATGCCACGGACAACCACTGCTGTCTGGCATTAGATGCATTTTCCTTCTAGAAAACAAAACTGAAGCATGACTATTCTTGGGCAGTTGAACATTATCTAGTTTCACATTTGCTGGTACTCTTTAATCCAGGTAAACTGATTTATGTGTGAATACTTGCCTAGTTAATGATTTCATGATTAAATTACACAGGACTTTAGAAGTTGTCCATATGTAGTAGAAACTCAGAGTTACAAAATATGGACGCTATGTTTTCTCATTAGTGCTCGTATTTAGTCTCAGAACACCATGACTTCATTGCTGAATTAGCATCATAGCTGTTGATAAATCAAATTCAGAGTTCTTTTTAAACCCTATCATAATTTAGAGTAAAAATAAGCAAGATATACTATCATAGCTTTACGATTAGCGAAGCACACAGCTTCACCTTAGAGATAGATTGATTAGGCACATTAGGCAGATATAGCTGGTATAAACAATTTTAGTGGAATTCACGCTGCTGAAAAATCACAGTTAACAACCCTGGAACATCCCTCTGGAGTCAGCTCAGAAAAACATTCCTACTCAGGAAAATGCATGATCGTACATTTCCTATTAAACCCACTGAAAGGGACAAATGCAGACACTGAAGTTAGTTCTGAAATATGAACGGGTGTGTGTTTTCTTCTGTTTCCAATTGCATCAAACACAGAAGTGTCTGGCTGTTTTTTAGAATAAGCCTTTTGTTCTGAAATTCATGTTTCCTAAGATAATTGTCATATTGACAACAAAAAAAGAATCAAAATCTCATTTATTAGAAAAAAAAAATCAGAACTCAGAAGTCTGAGTACTCTGTTACGAGGTAGTACGAGGTTTTTATGAGTACTGTCTTTACTGAGGTTGTCTGTGTGACATCTGAGCATTTCAGGAAAACTGCCAGCTTGATTTTTAGGTGAAGGTCTTCAAACTCTTTAATTACCCAGGTTTTCTAAGAGGTGCAGATCCCACTGGGAATTCTGCCTGAGGTTGGTATGCCTACATTAGGCATGAAGCATTCAGCAAGAGTCTTTTGGTGGCTTGAATTGTAGGTGCAATTCCCACAATCAATTCCCTGCGATTTCATGTTCAATTTCCTTCCCGCTCCAGACAGAAACCACTTCTTTGCCTCTTTTATCTGTTTCCTACCAAATCAGATTAATGACCTATGCGGCTCCCCCGGGAGACGAGATGGACAAGAAGGAAGACTCAGTCTGCAGCTGAAGGTCCCGTGCGACATGGTACTGAGCCCACCGCCCTGAAATCATTAGCACCACGACAAGAACCACGGAGTTTCCCCCAAGAAATCGAGGACACACTGCTAAACATCCATAGAGGGCTGGTGCTCCATGGGGATGGGTAATGCTGTCAGCTCCTAATTTCCCGTGTGCTTGTACACACACATCAAAACTTGCGCACGTGTTCTTAAGGCAAAGTGCTGTGCCAAGTAAGCTTGTCTTCTCAACAAAGCACAATACCTCCTTTGATTCATTTCTCTGCAGTCTTTTTTTCCTTCTCTTACGCTTATGTTCACCAAAACAGTCCTACAGAGTGATCTTATGAGCATCCTACATCCATTTAGACTTAGGTCCTCTCAGTCCGGCTGGAATTGTGGCTCATGCCGAGTCCTACCAGCCTGCACCGACCTGGACAGTGCATTCAGCAGACTGCAGGTTCCACTCAAAACCAGCAGTGCGTGGCCAGGACAAAGGCCACTTTCCCGACCAGATCTGAGGATTAAATCAAGGGTCTTTAGAACCAAGCCTAAAATCTTTTGAAGGACGGGCACAGGACGGCTTCTTTAACACATGGAACGGAAGCCTTTTCTTTATCAAAAATTAACCCGGAGATAAAAGGTTGTGGTTGGCAGGTCTCACACCATGTTCTAGTACAAAAAGTTGGTATCAGTGGAAATTTGGAGCCTAAGTACTACAAATGACTGACAGGTGGGTTATTAATCTTACTCAATTCTTGTCATTTCTGGCTGGGAAAATGGGATCTCAAAATTGACCCAGACTGTCAGAAGAGAGGTGTGAAAAATGCAGAGAAACGGCAGTCAGGAGACACAGGGCAGAAGACAGCGCAGCCATCAGTTACTTTTGCGTGTCCTAGTAAAGGTCTAGTCATAGTTCATAAAAAGTTAACTGATTATTAACAGACATAATAAATAACTACAGGAATTAAACAAGCATCATTGTATTAAATATGATTATAAGCATATTAACCTCATAAATTATGTGTCATATTAATAAGCAACTTATGGATATATGGGACTACATAATTCTCTACCAGATTGATGGATTTCATATAAAGCAAAGTCCACAAAATTCTGTTAGTTTCTTATGTGCCGTTACAATATTCAGCAACTTTAAAAAACATCTATAAGCTATACAGTATGTACCATAAAGATAGAATTTTACAATTTATTCAGTCATCCTTGCAGAGAGTATTTCATGTTTTAAACCCCTATATAATAACATCACCCTGTCAGTTCCCCTGACACTGGGAACTGGATTTTAAGCTTTCCTTTCCTTCCCTACAGATAACTTCCTAATCCTTCTATCCAATCACACAAACGCCTCTCCCTTTAAAACCGAACCTCTCGATGGACTGTTTAACTAAGTGTGCTTTTCTAGAGATCAGGAGAAAAATCATGCACACCCCACTGCTCCCTCTATGGGCCGATTTGATCTTTCAATCAGTAAATGAAAAGGTTTCCCTAAAGGAAACTCCCAGAAAGAAGAAAGTCTTCTAAGCCTTGTTATTGTTCCTTGGGCAAAATATTTCTTTTAAATTGCTTTGTCTATTTTTTTATGGAGTATCTGGCTCCTGACAAAAAGGCCCACTGATGAAAAACTTAAAGTGAGATTCACAGTAACCTTCGATTTTCTGCCGTGGAGGGCCAATAAAATAAACAAACCATCTAGATATTCTAATTGGAAAGCCATTAATATTGCTTTCAGTGCTATTAGGATAATTTCCTATAGAATTCAATAAGAATAGAAGCCTAGTGGTTCCAGAAAGCTTTTACATTGCTTAGGGACAGAAGATTAGTTTTTCAAAGCAATGCAGTAGGTTGTAGTAGTTACCTACCTAGATGCAAAAGAATCCCTTTGGGTACCTCTCCATATCTTCGGGTGCCTAAATACACGTTCTTTAAAAAATGTAGTCTCTTTTAAGGCAACTCAGCTTTCATTTAGACACTTTGAAAAGCTCTATTCTCACCAGGAAATTCTGCTCCCTATGCATTGCATTAAGAGCTGCAAAGTGGAGATCATTTGTACTTAACTTATCAGGACAAGTCAAAGGTCCATCTAACCAAGTCTCCACGGGATCAAGAAGAAAGAGCAGAGCACAGGTCAACAATCCGGTAATAACTTCCACAGAGCGTTCTCCTGACCTCCCACGCTCCCTGCTTCAGGGAAATTGCTGGCATTTCAGGCCTGAAATGCTATGGAGCCGGACCTTCTGATGTATTTCAGAGCCTGAAACATGCTCCCAGGCCCTAGGTCGTCAAGTGCAGCATTTGGGAAACGGAGCACACTGCGTCTGTCGAAAACCAGTGATGACAATAAGGGAAAAGGTAGAGTTGTTTTTCCATGCAGTGATCATAAAGATGGCAACCTGCTCCATCCATTACTCACAATAAATAAGTACAGTATTTAATATGAACATCTGATAATGTTGCTGCCACAGTGACAAATGAAGGCTCTGGAGAATGAGTGAAATAAGTCTTTGTCTCATATTAAAATACTGCCTTTTCATTAGATCTGCCTAGAATTTATAGTGTGCAAAAGAGCTATCCAGAAATTGATGGCTTATTAAGATTTTTAAATATGATTTAAAGTCGTACACAGATTCTGTACATCAAGACCAAAAATGTGCTCCCTAAAGCTGGAGAAACATGGTTGATGTTGCACGATATTTTGTCCTTAAGACATGAGTAGGCATAAACAAGGCAACACGATGGCTTATGATTAAAGCCCACACCAGTGACAGAAGAAAGGGCATACTGGCTGCCTTATCAGACTGATAAAAGAAATGGAAGCTTTTCCTTCAATGTTACCTAGTTATATTATACCCATAAGGTTTTGGCTAAAGTCAGATGACAGTCACAACCCCTTTTTGATTACAAAAAATGCTTAGAGCCACATTTATCATCGGCACTAATTCCATTTAATATGGCAACATTAAATATGCAGATTGTATCCAGACTGTGCATCCCCAACAAGCTCTAACATGGCAGAATCCTCCTCTGTCATCACCTGAACTTCAGTGCTCAACATTATGGCGTTGACCTAGGAGAGCAGATCATTTGTTACGTTTTTCAGTCATCTCAAGACAATTTGAAGGGGTCCTTCTTTACAGAAAAGGTATGCCAAAGAAAAGATTAACTGCCATAAAAAATAATAAAAAAGAAGATGCTGACACTACTGTTGCTTCATCTGATCTGGGAATCAGATAGTCATCATCATCAGACCATCATCATCATCCAGAGCTGTTGATCAGGAATGTCTTAAACTAAAAGAGGAGCAAGCAAAGCATCATGACTGTAAACTGAGCGTTTTTTCACGACGGAAAAAAAAATCAAGGAATTATTAATTTATCCGGAGAAAGCTGTGAGATAAATTCACTCCAGAGGGAGAGAAGAAAGAAACCGCTGGCACTACAGACCTTCGCGGACACGGGAGGGAGCTCCTATTATACTGAATGTCTCAGCAGGATTCTGTTCATGAGAAATTACAAGATTTTAATTGCCTCCACTGTCTCTAGCAGAGGAATCAGTGTGTATGGTGCCACAAACATACTGGCAAGAACATTAATCCAGTAGCAGAAGGGACAGCTTCTGCTCCTGATGTGCGTATGCCACTTCCATTAGCGCTGATGGGAGTAGTGCGCCTACGCCGAGAGGAAGCTGCAACCCCCCCAGTTTCCAAAAGGTACTGAAATATATGACTCATATTGGGGTGAGGATTTATGTAATCACCATCTTTGCTGAAAGTTTGAGGAACAGTCTCTGCATCTTGCAGCACTGTAAGTTCAGGTACAGTAAGGGCAAAGCTAGAGCAAAATGGCTAAACTAGGTTGAGGGAGAGAAAATAATTTAGGGACGAGGATGAAGAATTGGCAGGAAGGTGCCTGGCTGTGGGTGACGTGCTGCTCGGTGCCGAGGCCGGAGGACCTGGTGCCAGGGCTCCTTGGAGGCAGCGGCTTTAGGTCAGCAGAGAGGGTGGAGAGGCTGGAGCGTGCCCTGAGCTGGGGAGACAGCCTGGCTAACAAGTGACGGGGAAGAAACGCTCAGCTCTTCTCCAGCTCCTCTCCCAAACCCACCGAACACACAAACTGCGATGAGAGAGCAAGTTCAGGTCCTTAGCTAGGGTGCTAAGGAGTGATGCTGTTCAGCCCACCAGCTCCAAGGAAGATCTATCTACCTGAACCCCAGGGGGTACTACTCCGCCCGGCTATACGTATACTACCAGTAGGCACAGCTCTGCAGTCCACTCTCCACCCACTTGTGTCAAAACAAGACACTACAGAGTAATACGAGGACTTCAGTTAAAGCTCATACAAAGCCCTGAGACCCTTGGATATGAATTGCTACAGCTCTTCGCTGTATTCCTACAGCCCCTCTGTCCTGCGGCAGGGCACGCTCTGCCGTTGCTCATCTGTGTTGCAAAGGGGGGTGCAGCAGCAGCGGTGTTCCTGCCTGTCTGAACAGACTCCTGAAACGGCACATCGGGAAGAACCGAAAAGGCAGGGTAGGGACGCGCACAGCACACAGTATTAGAAAATTAGTAACAAACGTGGGTTCATGCTTCAGTCATGTTCTATAGAATCTTTGTATATCAGAGATCGAGCAAGCAGAAAATTAATGCAAGACTGTCCAGCATTGCAGGCAAGGACGTTTCACAATGATAGCATTATTTTTTAATACTCTACAGAAAACAAATGACTTGTTCACTCCTCTGGGCAAGTTTTATAATATGCAGGGAAATCATCAGTAAAGACATACTCAGAATCCATGAGAAAACTGGAAGAAAGATGGGTTAGAAAATATTCTTGGCTTAGCAATCTTTGCTGCTACAAAACCAAGCAGATCAATTCAATTACTCCATGAAAGCAAAAACAATGGAAATAATTATTGAGCAACAGTAGTTTAGTGACACCTTTGAAGCAGAAAGGAGTGTCTGGAAGATATTAAAAAAAAAAATAAAAAAAATCCAAACAAACCACATGCTAAATCCTATATACAGCCACAGTATAACATGAGAAAAGAGTACAGCGACTACACAGAAAAACCACTTAAACACCAGAAACTAAGGTTCAGTGGTCAACCCACTGAGACTTGGCACGACAACTACATGGTCAAGATGGTTAAGAAGCAGAGGAAGGGACAGATGCTCCAAGCTGCCTCTTCTCTGAGGAGACAGAAAGCAGCAAGTTGTCTTAATTTTGTCCCATTTCTAAGTACCCACAGAGAGCTGCTCCAGACACAGGTTCAGGATGGAACAGCTTTGGGACTGCTCTGTGTCGAGATCAGCGCTCTCCTCTTTCAAACAGCTGTCAGCTGGCAAAAGCCAAAGCTGTAATTACTGGCAAACAGATCGTGATGTGTAAATCTGACCGGAAGCCTGAGACTGGCTCTGAAAAACAAAAAGTGTTCAGACACGTTCAGACAAACAGAAATAAAGCGCCTTGCCTGTAGCGTTGAGCACTGTTGAATCCAGCCAGGAGAGGGCTGTAGAGTACATGGACTCTGGGGCCTGCCAGCTACCTGCACTGCACAGACCCTGGCATTTCAGGGAGGCCAAACAAAGCCTATTCTGATGCAATGAACATTAATAAGCAAAACCAGTTGTTGCCCACTTGGACCGTTTCTGTGCACAGCAGTAGCAAGGGAGTGTAAAGGAAGAGACCCAGGTTCAAAGAATCCTGCTGGAAAATCAAATCTGCCCTGTGAGCTAGATTTTGAGAACCAAAGGAGCTGCTGTTAGAAATATCTGCAGCTCACATCAAGAAGAGACAGCATGCTTGAACAATCTCTCAACCAGCCAAGCATAAGCCAAATGGTTTCCAACCTCTCTGATATTTTTTAAACTTACTCTGTTTGGGGAAGGTAACTCCCGTGTGTCAGAAGGGATCGGCAAAGAGGTAAGTAATTCAACTTTTTTGGAGTGTAGTACTACTATGGTGCACTACTGGCATGGCAGAACATGGGGCTGTCACCATTAACAACCTTCTGCACGGGATCTTTCCCTTTGACAGGTCTATACCAGCTGCAGCCACCTAGAACAAATACCAAAGAGGGCAGAAATATAAAGAGATAAATAAGCCTCTCATCATCCAAAAATCTGTTGTTTATTTGCAGTGCCTAGAGGCCTCGACCAAAACTGAAACTGCACTGTGGTAACCAATGCTCGTGCGTTTTACTTAGTAAGAGTCCTTGCCCTGAAGAGCTTGTACTCCAGACAGGCATGACAGATGAAGGGTGGGAGAAAGGAAAATAGCAAACAAGAAGAAGATCTCTAAACTGATGCACAGATTGAGGGACAGATTTTTCCACGAGCTAAATACATGAATACAGATCTTTTATCCCTAAATGACTTCCCTCATCATGCGGGCACTGTGACTGTGTATATATTTGTAAGCGATACAGCCCAGTATGAGCAAATCTGCAGAGCACAAGAGTTGATGTGAGTACACAGTGTCCACAACGTACACATTTCAGAGGATGTACATCAAACTAGCTCCAGTCCAATCTCATAAACTCTCAGAGCAGATCCAGTTTAGTGTCATCTCAAAATGATTCAGGCTCTGGTCTCTAGGGCTGCTCTGGGATGTTAACTGAAGCACATCAATCTCGAAACCGCACCCAAAGTGGGATCCTGATCTGAACTAAAACACCAATGTAAATGCATCCTTTGGGAGCCAGGGGAGCGCTCCGGCTCTCTAGTGTCCCAAGATGGCACAACAGAACTCAAAGCTCCCCGTTTAAAGGTGTTTTTGACTTTGACAGCAGAGCTTAAGGTGATGCTAGAAGTCTCCAAGCAAGGGGTCTGCCTTCTGCTCTTTTAAGAGCCCTCTTTACTTTCCCGCAGTTAATCCAAGATCAACAAAGCCTTCACAGAACGGAGCACTTGCAAAGAGGGATGCTTAAGCAGGTGGTGCTGGGCTTCCTTCTCGAGGCAGCACACAGCCATCTCACTGCATCCCAGAACACGAGGAGAACAGCTCTTTGGCAGAGTCCCTCTGAATGGGATTTGCAGCCCAAAAATCTGGCTGGGTGCTGAAGATAACCTGTGCAAAGCAGAGTCTTGCACTGTGGCTGCCATCGCCCTGAGGGTTGTTCAGACCCCTCTGCTCCTTTCCTGCCTCTTCACTCCAAACTAAGAAGAGAACAAAGGTGACATTGTGACTCCAGGCCACAGTCTGTGCACTTCTCTGGTGAAGAGACAGAAAGAGGAAGGCTGAAAAAAATGATCCCACAGTAATTGCAGCAGGAAACAGATAAAAGATTGTGGAAAAGACACTGGATTTGTATTGCACTAAGGCGTCTCTCTCAAGAGCACAGAGCACACTCTTGAGAACACACTCTGCATCGAGGGTTTTCACTGCCAGCAGTGAGCAGCGTGAAAACCTCGAATAAGCAGAAGGGGTCAGATCAAATGTGTACTGCCCACAGGGTCTCTGGAAAGCAAAGCAAAGCAAAATATCTCTGAGAGCGTTTCCACTCTCACCAGGGGGGCTGGACAGACTTCCTGAAATACAGAGCACACTGTTTAAAGATACACTCTTTATCTGTCATCTGCCCCAAAACACAGATGGAGCAAATGAGGGATAGCAATAGGTGTATGAAGATGAATGTGGAATACAGGAAAGGCAATTTATCTCAATGATCTGAGCTCGGTAAGAAAGAGCATAAAGCACTGGCCATTTTTCCATATCTTTTAACATTATACATAATAGTGTTTTTCAGTCCCTAATGGAATGGGTTCATGAGATTACTGGGTATTTCAGGAGCCAAATGATCACCCATCTTCTTCACACTGCCAGAATGGTTTATGTTAGGCAATCAGAAATAATTCAGACTCGCATGATGAGATCTACTGCATATGTATCTTCCACAAAGTAAAACATGGATAATAATACTAATAAACCATGATTCACAGCAAGCGTACTGCAGTCCCATCAATGTTCACCCATTAGGTCTTTTTATACAAAAATTTTATACAGACCGCACGTTTAGCCTGCCACATTCCTAAGTCAAATCGTGGTAGCAACAAGACCAAACATCAGTTGTTTGCCCTTGTGCTGCACCTTTCATCCAAGGGCTCTGCAATCATTATTCAGGTAAGTCTTGCGTCGCTGCTTTGAGATGAGCCTCACTTTATAGATAAACAAACAGAGGTCAAAGAACTCCCCCAAGGCAATCCAGAGAGTTAAACACCTACATCAAAGGCTTTAACAAAGACTGATATCACTATTCCTAACAAAAAGGCAAGGCAACAGAGACAAGAGTTGAAACTGTTAGCCCAACATCAGATAACTGGCTCTGGAGCTCGTCTCTAAGATAACCCCACCTGAGAGTTGTCTCCCAATTTAACAACTAGTATCAGATCTATCTAGAAACAACCACAATAATTTATCGCACCTTAACACCCCCCTCTGCTTGCTTATTGCTGTATTCAAACAAAGCAAGTGATGGGTTTTCTACATTAATTAAATATCTAAATGGAGCTTCTGGTCATTGTTTCTTACTGTTTTCCGGCACTATTTGCCTGGTGCCTCACTGCTGCAAGCGTATTCCTTCCAGCTGCTTTCTGCTCTGGTGCATCTTGCCTGCGGCCTTCGCTGAGAAGGGAAGGTTCACGACGGTGTGATTTGTGCGACCCACCCCACGGATGAGCTTCGACCCCTGGCAGCTCCGGCTGTTTTCTCAGCTGTCCGTGCCAGTTGTCAGGAGCTGGCCGCAGCAGAACCAGTTCCTGAATAATTCTTTCAGATATTTAATATTTACATAGTTTCCTAATCCATGAATTTTCTACTGGACTTTCGGCTAGGGCTAATGCTAATTTAATACCTAGATACACGGCTCTATGGTGTGACATGGCCCAAATACAGTCAATCATAAGGAGCACATTGACAAAAGACTTTGTGGGGGGCACACTAAAAGGGGCTGTAGAAGTCTCAGAATCTTAAAACCTGGCCCCAATGTTGCAGATCAATTAGAGATGGTCTTCCAATTCAGGATAGTGAAACTATTATATTGTTTCTGCAGCCCAACATATATAGCCTTTGATTTCATCTCCACCAAATTCAACGGGTTTTACCCTTTATCAAATCAACAGGACTCTCCTGTAAGTGTTCCGGTGATCGACTCTTCCTTAACTACAGCCGCGCACAGTGCCTAGCAGAGTGGGGCTGTGATCACAGTTGGGCTTCAGCATCTGCTATACTTCACTAATAATCACAATATTTAACAGAAGGGACACAAACAATGGGGTCCTTGGGAAAATTTGAGTCCTCTGGGTGCCACCTCAGTTTAAATAATAAATACAGCCTTTTTCTTTGGCCTGTGTGTTCTCCCACTCATACAAACAAAACCAGGGGAAGGTTATTTAAGTATCTTTTAATTTCCCAGTAATTACGTTGTTCCCCTCCCTATTCTTTACCCTGGAATAAAGTCCATGGACTTGCCTCAAAACACAAAAGCAATCAGAAAGACCAACATATACAGTGATTATAACCAGCTATCCAGTGCCTCAGCACAATACTCAGTGCTCCGAGGAAGAGCCTCAGAGCCCTCATCTCCTCGTTATAAACAAGGCGCCAAGGAAAGACGAGGTACAGCGAGTGACAGTAGTGCCAAGTACTGGGTGCCAGCTGGACAATGGTTGACATGGTTACCCTTTTCCTTTTTGTGCTACAGGTATGTAGTAAGTTCGGCTTCAAAAACCTCACTACAATATAACACAATGCAATGCAGTCTCTTCCTATTACCATGGAAGAAAAGAATGTGCCATTGACAGACTTCTGTGCCCTTTTAAAGCAGAACAGCTCTGACATCAAAGCTCACAGCACTCCTCTGCAATAGTTATTCACTGTGTCTTTGTGGTCAGGAACTAAAACATTTTGATGAAGTTCTAAGGGAAAAAATTATCTCCTGAAAATGAGTCTCTTGTAGTAAGTGCTGCGAATAATGAACATCTGCACCATTTCCTTTGGAAGGTGAACCGAAGGAAATGCAGTCTTAATGTGCATTTAAAGCAGGAACAGGTCAGTCTCCAAGATGTTTATTGGGCATAATGGAAACATCCAGTTGTCAAAGGAAACATAAAACAAAAAAAAAGAATTGACAGAGTTAGGTAGGATGTATTATTTAAACACATGTTTACCTATCAGAAAGAAAACAGCTGCAGATTAGAGGGGAGGGTGATCAACCCTGGCTCAATTGTAGCCTCGACCGTATGGTTTTTGTCTGACAACTCAGGGGACTATTGTTTTGGGGTTGGGGTTTTTTTTTTTTCCCTTTTGCAAGTGGGGCCTAGGTATCACAATACAAAAGGAAAATAATAATAATAAAGTACACATATCCTCACAAAATGTCCTTTCACTGAGGGGTCTGCTGCCACTCATTGACATACATGACAGTTCTCTCAGCATACCTGATGCCGTGTGAATTTGTACACTAATGCTGCGATGACAGCTCCTGCGCTCAGACTGACATTCAGTCCCTTCGATTCTGTCATCCTTCAATCTTCTTTTAGAGGGAGTGGTCTTCATCCTTTTCCTTCAATATTCAGCTTGTGGATATTTCATTCCAAAACCCCGAGGTTTTCAGGTCATTTCTACAGACTTCTGCAATAGCACACTCCACCTGGCTTGCTCCACATATATTAACGCACCAAAATTTTTTGTCCTACATGTGTCACCCAAGATAATCTGGGGAAGAAAACCCCACTCAAACCGTACTGCAACCTAAGCCTAAAAAAAAAACCCAACCAAAAAACCCCAAACCAACAAAACAGAATAAAATATTAATAATTTATGTTCCCTTTGTGATATATGCAGTTGCTAGAACTGTATGAATTTGGGGGAGAGAAGTTTACAACACAACAAAGTAACATTAAAAGTTGACCCAAATTTAGGACAGAAGAGAACCGAAGGACCTGCATGTATGGAACACTTGACTGGTCTCCCAAGCATCCTCAGACTATTACTGCAGGCTACATACTACACCAACCTTCTAAGGCACAAGTGCATTAAGGAGAAACTACAGGAAGACAAATACATGGCGAAGCGCATTTGGTTCTTTTTTGGTGGTACACCAAGGCAGGGAAGGACAGTTAACCATTAACCACTGCTCACGTATATCCATGGAATCGCCTAGCTTGGTGCAGTCATGGCTGCTTTGGCATGAAAACTGGTTTGATCAAGCTCAGAAAAGATGCCAGATCCGGTGCCGGAAGCACAGAGGCTGCCACACGGAGCTCTGATCCTGGCTTGAGCCCCCGAGGAGCTCGGGTAATACAAAACAATTAATTCTGGTCCCGCTGAAGACTGATAGGACCTTTGCAATCCATGTGGCGGGCTGCAGGATGCCCTCTCAGGCACGAAAGAAGTACAAATTACTTTCTCTTTTCCTTTTTTACAGAAATCAGAGCTTTCAAGCAGTGGTAAATGAATTATCAGGCCATAGTAGCTTTTCTGTTCTGACAAGTTGTACTTTACCCCACCCAGACGTGAAGCAAGGTCCTCACTCTGCAACACTGCAACCTGCCTGCTTTCCTGAACACGAGTGTTCATTTCACAAGCAACTTTAATGATGGGACACAACAGAAACTTCTCTTCCCCCACCCATGCACACGCTCTCAGAAGCAAGTATTAATTGTAAATACGTTTTAAATAAAAACAACAGCCACAAAACACACACAGGGAAAACCTTGTCCCACTCAACGTTCACCGTGACAACAAACCACTGCAAATCTCTGCTATCCCTGACTCTCCCTTAGTGTTTACCCAAGCCTGAGAGTGCAGATATGCTAATATAATTAGTACAGTTATGGAATCATTATTCTGTTGTCTAGCAAACTAACTCCATGGCAATTTTAGCCTGCGCTGGATTATTTTGACTAAATAAATCTCTAGCTCAATCCAAGCAGTACATAGAATCCATAGCAAGATTATGATTCCATTTTCTTAAACCCTACAGAAAACACACTTTGTCCCTGAAGAGCTGACCTGCTAAAAAGGCACGGTAAGGTTCTTGTGGTCTTTAGGGACCAGTGAACTGAGACATGATGACAGCAAGGACCTTCTTTTATAGAACTGCGACCAGCTGAAATTTGTTTTCAGACACTCCTGCTCAATTTTTTTTATATTTTATCGGACTTTAATTGATCCGGTTAAAATTATGTTACCCCTTCCCGTGCTGTGAGCAACAGCATGCAATCCTTCCTTGGCTGCTGTTGCAATAGCATCTTATAACGTTATCGATTTCATCCCACCTCACCCTCCGCCATCTCTCTTCCGAGCGTGGGATGCTGTTCATGCACCATCTCCCCTCTACGTAAGGCTTTTCACGCCTCTGACTGTCCCATTGCTTTTCTCCCTCTGTTTTCTAACCCAATCTTCTTTGAGGTGGGGTTACCAGAACTTCAGGAAACACATGCAGTGAGCAGGATGGAATAGGGATCTTTTCTGTTTTATTCTCAATTTCTTTTCTAAATATTTCTAAATGTTTATTTGCCTTTCTGATCACCAGCGAGCTGTTTTCAGAGAACTATGCACAGTGATTCCAACATCTTGAGCAGCAACTCTTTTAGGTAGTTTTTAAGAGGCCTATTAAAAAAAAATAATCTTGTATTTGCTACTTTTATTATTCAGTGACTGACATAAGCAATAAACACCCCACAGTTGTTAGCTTAGCAATTTCGTATTACAACAGTCCTCAGAAGTCTGGGGTGAACACCACCTAGCCCTAGCAATTTGTTCCTATTCACTTTATTACTTTGTCCTAAAACCTCTGCTACTGACCTACCACCAGCCCCAGTGCAGAAGAATTTGGGTTTGATCCTGCATCAATGCCAAGTTTTCCAGTCGGTCCCGGGAGTGCAGGAGCCTGGCTAGCCATTTCCATCAGACATCATTACTGCGTTCCAGCTTGGGCCGGATACAGGAATTCATTCAGACATATTTCATCCCACTTCAACTTAGGCATTTGTTTATTTTTAAATAAAGGGAAGTAGCATCCCTGAAGTAAACGGAGATACCACTTCTTGAAGCACACAGATCTATTTCCACATGTAAAATTTAACACGTGTTTACTAATTAACACAAAGCTTTGATAGCACAATCTTCTGCGGCACTGAAAAACAACGTAATCTGTTGGAGTGGGAGACGGACCCGGAGTNGCAACCTCTTGGCATGGTGTAACAAAGGGCATTTATTTGTCTCCTAAACAGGCTACTGCGATACGGGAAACAAGGGATTTTTGCACTCTGGGTTGCATTAATAGGAATTCTCTCCACTCACTGCCATGAGAAAGCGATGGCTACCAGTAACTCTGCTCCTCGGAGCTGCTGGAAGGAGGTGAGAGAAGTCCCTGTTCTTAAAAAACCTCCGTGCCATTTAATCTCAAACTGCTAGTTACATGTGTCCCTTAAGGGAAATCCCGTACTTTACACTTGTCCCTAAAAGCAATACTGGCTTTGCCTTTTTTGGGGCGCAGGTGAATTTCTTTTTGTTTCCCCTGTCCCACTTCCAGATGTTCAAACCATACAGAAAGCTTGGAAAGCTTACGCTTATTTTGAAATTATTACCTTTTTTCCTTCTTAATTTAGCAGCTCAGTGTAAAGCTGTAATAAACTTCAGGAGGTTTTCTTCTTTGTTGATCTATCTGTTGTTTTGTTTGTTTGTTTTTAAACTACCTTAGCTGTATAAAACCTAAGTTTTGTATCACTTTCAAGACACATCAGTTTCAGGAAGATCAGAGAAAGCAAAAATATCTATGCATTTGCAGGTTTGGGTCCCTTGTAGAAAATCCTACCAGTTCCAACTTTTTCAAATTTACTGTTTGGTGAGAAAACACTTGAAAAGTGCTTTACAGGCCTGGAGCAGACTTTGCCACGGAGAGATTTTATTGGCAAAAGCAGTCTAGAAACAACATTGGGGCTGCCTACTGTCTCAGGCTCTGTTTCCAGAGGTTGGTTCTTCTTTTCTTTTGCTGAACTTTTTAAAAGTCACAAGTAAAACATGGAGAACCAAGACCTTTAGCTGTCTACAGACGGAGACTCCTTCATCTAGTGACTTCCAAAACTGTTTTCAGAGATGAGAATTGTTGAAAAGTAAGGAAGTTGGGTCATAGCTTTCTGAAACATGTCTGTAAATCCCATAAATCACTTTTTTACTATCTTTAAGCTACCTGAAAGCCTTTGGAAGTCTGGATCCATCGGTACATGTACTTAAAGAGGGGAGGCAGTTCAGATTAATTTTTAAAAACTTACTAGAAATGAGATTCTGCCTTGCTGTTCTTCTAATCCGTAGCATAGAGCCCCTGCCAGAGGAGAAGCCGGAGCCCTTCTAGACTAGCAAGATGTCTCCAGCAGTTCTGATAACGAAGATTAACGGGAAGCGGGCTCCTTCACAAGAGGGGACACGCTGACAACCACCTACTGTAAACGCCCTAAGACCAGTAGAGTAAGGCTTGCTTTTGTAGATACAAACTCCACGATTGCAACTGCACGCCAAACCCTGCTCAAACATCCGTATGAAATTAACTGCAACTCTTCTGTGCTTCCCCAGAGGTGTTTGCTTAACAGGAATTTCTTTGAACACGCAGCATCTTTAATGATTCTATCAAATCCATGTTAACAGCTTGGGGGTGTATAGCCATTTACTCTAGCATCAGAAATGCCTGTTTTAGAGCTTCAGCACAAACATGTCTGGGGTTTTTTTAATTCTCAATGAGGTTGTTCTGTTTAGCTTGGATCTCATCGTAACTCCTCAGTACTTAACTGTATTAGAAACGGCACACACACGGATGCATCTCAGCCTTAAAACCCTTACCTTTACTGAATCTATGAAACGAAAACCAAATAACCGAGCATGTTTCCATGTAAGTCTGGAAAATGTGTGCATGTTGCTCTACACACAGAAGTAAGGATATGGGGCTTATACTCCTTTTAGTTATGCTAATTCTGTTCATGCCAGTAGGTTTACTCCTGATTTATACTGGTATAACTAACCAGAGGACCATGATGCATATGCTGATGTGTGCATGGAAAGCTGCAAACAGCATTACGTTTCCATCAAGAAAATTTGATGTCTCAAAATCCAGTATTGATGGTAAGAAATGGTATAAGCACTAAAAAAAGAGGTCCAGCACGTTCCCCACTGCTATACAATCTTTTTACTAACTACAACCAGCCTCATTGCATTTCTTTGTTCTTTGCCATGGTAACGTGATACTGGTTTCACAGAGCTGATTTTTAACATTGTTTATTAAATGCAAAAACCCATTGAAAGGTTCTCATCCTAAAAACCAGTACTCTATGTCAGAATGCTATATACATTTCCTTATACATTGTGTGTTAAAATAGAAGGTTGTTTTGAGGAGTAAAGGGATTGGTGTGTCCTAGTACTATTATCACCATACCCGAGTTTTTGTAGACAGGATCATGCAATTGAAGACAGAATTTGTAGTTTTGTACCTTAACCTATTTTTAACTGTGCCGTACATCACTGGATCTCACAGCAAACGGAAGTTTAAGGAGGGTTTGGAGCATAGTTGCAAGGAGCTGAGCTATTATCTTCAAAAGCAAGTTTGACCCTACTGAGTTTAGCTCATTTCCACCAACTGTTTGCCTCCTACAAAAATCTGCTTCCCATTAATTTGTGTTCTTTTGATGTTATCAAATCCCATGCTGAACCCAAAATACCCAGCTGTCCTCAATCATCTCTAACCTAGATGTTCCCCTGGCCTCCTCGGATCCCCTTCCCACGCCCGCATCCCCAGAGCAGCACTCTTCTGTCTTCTGTCAAGCCCTGAATCCAGAACCTGGAAGCAAGGTTTCTACTTTTTTCTGAATTCCTTCTAGTCCTTAGTCAGGGCTTGATCCAAACTCCAGAACAAAACAAAATGAGCAAAGTAACTCCAGTCCCAGTCCCCTAAACAACCCTGGAAAGAGCTTTTAGGTTTGAGACACTAATGTAGACAAGCAGAATTTAATGCAAGTGGAACAGAATTAATCTGAATGCTTTCCAACACTGGATATTCACAGATACTACACTTTTCAATATGCCACGTTCAGCAATAGCCCCAGCAGAACACAGGAAAAAGCAAACTTATTTCTGACAGCAAATGGAAGTACACACTTACTCTGAGAAACCCTCTTCTTGCCAACACCACGAGATTTGCCCTCTGTAAGGATGAATGCTTCTCCCAAGAATACACGTTAACTCACTGAAACCAAGACACCACAAACCCCCTGGCAGCGTATTTTCTTCTCTTTTTGTCGCTGAGATTTCTGCTGTCTCTGCTATACGGCAACACTGGCTCACGGTGCAAACACCACTCAGGGAAAAGACAGTCCTCTCTTTCCTACGAAGCAATGGGGAGGGGGGAAGGAATCACATCGGTTGCACCTACCCGATACTCAGTTTGATGGAGATACAGCCTAGAGCGCTGGACTCCTTCGCTAGGCAATGAAAGCCAAAAAAGCCAATGAAAGCAAAAAACTCTGGCTGGAAAACAGCTTCTGTAAACGAGAGATGCTGAACACTAGTAATTTGGTGCACTGGAAGTTTTACTGTACATTTCCAAGTATTTCTTCCCTTCCGTACCTAAACTTGGAAGGTAAACAGTTCCTTATATCTATCTTTAGTTCATTTAAATATATAGGATCAGAAATATATTTATGTTTTTCAGGAAATAAAAACCAAACTAGTCACCCATTACAACCTATAGAAAAGTTACTGATACCATTAGTAACTCATAGTCTCTTCAATGTGAATATGACCAGTAGAGAAAACCTTGCAGTAACATCACTTTTGGAATTTCAGAATTACTTTTTTCAGAACTCCTGTTCAGTTAAAGTGAGCATGCTGAAATTTCTCAGGGAATGACATGAAAATTCAAAGGCATTTTGAATCTGAGTTTGTGCTCAAAACCATTAAAGCGCTTAGCAATCCCTGCCTAAATCTGGAACTGCCTTAGACTTGATCTTAGACTCCATGCCTGTTCTGGGAGCAGCACAACGGGCTGTTCTACGTATCAGGCACAAGAGAGATTACTACAGCTGACTTACAGATGTCAGGACCACATCACATAGTCCGAAATCAGAGATAAGAAACCATGACATTCTCCTATGAATGAGGAATTGTTCTCTAGGGTGTATTAACAAGGATGATAAGCTCCTGTCTCCAGTTGGGGATGGTCTCATTCACAGGGTTTCCTACACGCAGGTGCTCAAACCCCTCTCTAAACAAGTCTCTCTCGCTGGGATTAGCTGATTTGCGATTGTATTCTTGAAAAAAAGACCGATGTGAAGACTTGACTTTATACCCTGCCAGGAATATTCTGTAGTGCATAAACAGTCTGATAAAGATGAAAACCGTTATCTTCAACTGTTCTGCATCTTTGATTTTTTCAGTAGTTGAGTCATTCAACTACATTCCTGCTACGGAGTCATCAGACTTTTGATGCCTGTTTAACAACTGTCGGATCAGTGATGTTACAAAGGCAACAAATGCAAAAAAATGCTGCTCCGCTCCAGACCAACTCCTGAGGAAAGTGTTTCTACGTTCGGGATTACGCCAACAGGAGCAAATAACATGCTTACAGAGACGCAGCAAAGACGTGTACAAGAAGAACAAAACCCAAGTAACAATTAAAGAAACCAGCATGAGACCTTAACTTATGGAAAGCATCGCTAAGTGAAACAGCAGCAGCCAGACAGAAACACAGCGTCGAGTATAGCAAGAAGTATCTGACAATCTGTTAGCGAGCTGATTTCATTCTGTTCACAGGAAGGCAAAATGACACCGAGCGCACAAGACTCCTGCCCTGTGGGGCGTGTGCGGGTGGCTCCAGGGAGATATAAATCCATTCTACTCCCAGGCACTGTAGGAGCTAATGAAGTCAAACGGAGACCATCGGGACAAGTTTTCTCTTGCTGTTGCAGGCTGCTGCCGCTCTCTGCTACACCAACGCAGTGCAACGGCCTCTGCACTCTCTTCTTGGTAATGCTGCAGCATGTGGAAGCAATAGGACTTTTCCCAGCGGATTTCAGCTCCATCTGTGTCAGTCCATCATGGCTTGCTACTGCTGCATCTAACTAAATGGCACTTAAAAGAATGAACACACAGCTCTTTTATTATTAAGTGAACCCTCTTACATTCATCTGCTCCCTAGTTTTTATCTCCAAGTGCCTTTGCAACTGAGAAAAAGATATACAAAATTAAAGACTAGTAAAGACATAAAGATCAAATAGCCTCTATAGGAACTGCCGACTGTGAGTGCCCAACTCAAGATGGTTAAAAAGGGGCCTAATTTTCAGAAAACAGATATTAATTTCTCTCAGCTACAGTGCAACGACAGCATTTAATAATAGTTTTATACCAAAACGTGATTTTTCAAATGAGTTACAGATATTGCTGGGCTCAAAGATAAAGAAATAATGAAATGGAATCTCCCAAATTCATCACAGTGGGCTGGGAGAAGTACCATTTCTAAAAACTGTTAATTTTGTTCTTACTTCCCTTCCTATCACGGGGTAGGGGAGAGGGCTGGAGAGAGGACAGTGGGACAAGCTTTGGAGTTTATCCACACCAGCATTTCAAGTTTCTTCTGCAGCTATTAAATCGAGAAACCTGTGTGACCTGCAAAACAAGCCAAGCATCATATTCACGTGATACTGTCAGGTAAAGCCCAGGCACAAGTTATTACCAAACCTGCAACCCTGGGTTACTAGACAGAACGCAGTTATGCTAACAGCTTTGTTGTATTTATATGCATTTATAGAACACACATTTCTGTTTTAAGACATGGACTGGCTATTTAAAGGAAGCAAGACTTTAGTTTCAGAGCCTACCTGAATAACAGTAACTCTGGGAATACGGTGGCCACCAGCATCACACTCTAGCTAAGTGCGAGGGCAAGTAACTGATAAACGCTTGTAAAGCTGTTGGAAGACGCGTAACGTAAGTGCGTGGTGGTACGGACAAGCACAACAAGCAATCTGCTCACTAAGAGTCCCAGCTAGCAGCCAGGGCTTCCTCGACACTGATATTCATGCAACGGGCATATCCTGCTATACAACAATGGCTTTTCAACGAACAATCTACCCACAACAACCACTTTGAGTATAATTAAGTAATTAATTATATTTTCTAATCTATTAAGCCTTGATTGCTTATCAAAGCATTCAGCTGGATCATTTTCCTCTTGTCATTTCCAATTAATTTTGCTTTTATTTTTTTAAGCAAAGGAAAAAGTCTCTCAAACTTCATGGGGAATCAGGGCTTCAGTGGAGCAGAAAGAGTAGTTGCTATTTTTTCCCAAACTATAGCTCGCTAATGGATGATGATGTATACACAATTCCACATAGGTAGAGTACCTGATTGCTAGAAAGTATGAAGTGCTTATCTTTTGCGTTAGTGCAAACCTCATAAAGCCAGTAACGCTTTTATGGCTCTAACAATCCCTGAAGCTATGCAGTTGCATTCACCACAGTGCAGGATTAAACACAGCAGCATGGGGTAATTAGCGCAATCAGGAATTAAACTCATCTGGTATCACATCTGCAAATCGATACAGGCTGATATGTAATGTTCGGAAGCGCTAACTACCAAAAATAAAAAATATCGAGGCATTCTCAGATGGCTGACACTTGCACAGCTTCATCAAAGTCCGTGGGATTACTCTGCTTCAGGAGAACTGGAAATCCAGTCCACATTTCAGTCTTGATTGTTAAAAATGAGTATGTACTCTACAATATTACCATAAAATAACCTTTTTGCCATTAAATTGTCCTGGAACTCTAAGTAAGCACAGAAAACAAGTGAATATCCGTTAAGGGGGAAGAAAAACTTGGTTGTTGCAGATCTCTATCATATTTGGGAAGGAATTGTTTGGGAGAAAACCCCACAAACGTGCGTGTGAAAGCATTGCTCCAATGAACTTTTTTAGCCTATGTTAGTGTCGTAAAGCATTTAAAATATGGTATTTATTTGGTCTAACAATACACTCTGCTCTGTTATGTTTGATCTCACAGAGAGAAAAGGAAAAGAGTCAGTACCAACAGAGACTGATGACATCAGAGTTACTCATGTTACAGATAGTTAAAACCCCCTCAAACTGTGGCCCTTAACATGTCACAACTGCAGAACCCAAGAGGACGACAGGTTTTCCTGTACTGACACTAGCTCCTCAAGAACAATACTGTGGATACACCACCTCGGATCACAGCACTCTCCTTGCTAGACAAAACGTTCAGACCTGCGCAGGACTAGGACTTAAACCTCTGGGAACAACTCCGAAGCAAACAGTTTTCAAGGCATTTAGGTCTCTTGAAAAGGGTCTGAAGCACAGCTTCAGATTCTCTGACATCCTCTTCATTTGCATTAGCACCAATTTACAAGCCTTTTTGCATGTTGTCATCTATTAAACTAATAAAAGGTAAATGAACCAGGTTTCCTTCTCCTTGCTCCTTGTCCAGCTGGTCCAGGAACGCT
Organism: Aramus guarauna; assembly: GCA_013400195.1. Classification (NCBI taxonomy): domain Eukaryota; kingdom Metazoa; phylum Chordata; class Aves; order Gruiformes; family Aramidae; genus Aramus; species Aramus guarauna. The sequence goes on from VXBL01006372.1 coordinate 286,782, forward strand.
TTTGCAGTACATGCAATTCATGCAAGTAGATGATCGATTACTTAGTGCCTCGTGGGCATATAATCCAGCCGTAATGAATAGCGTGGCCACAAATGAAGTGCTCTGGTTTATATAAAGAAGTAAACACAAGGCATTACATAAAAAATACATAGTACATATGATACAGAAATTATAATCTCAAATAAATACGATGTATAAACACACATTTGTGATTACAGTGTAAGAAAGTATGATCCCTATTTGAAATAAGATGTAAAACAGTGTTGAGAGGAGAATTTACCTCTGATGAAAGAGAAGAGGATAATCTCACTTATATTGGTATGGATCCGAAGTTTCGCTGCTGACTGTGTTGTGAAAGCAGAAAGATGTGGTTTGTCTGTTATTTTTTCTTTATGAGCGATGCCAGGATTTCTAGGTTGCACGTAGGAGTAGGGACAATGCCACATTTCCTTCCAGCCAAGGAGCTCTTTTTACGCAGCTTGTGGAATTATACGTTCTCAGTTAACCTCCGGGATTTTTTCCTCAGGACACTGCAATCTTGCATCCTTTCTTGCAGCTGTAAAAGTCTCTGCAGATCTAACTCGATGTGTTAGAGCACTAAGATTTCCTTCTTGGGCAAGGAGGTTAGAATCATACTGAAGCTGGGAGAACAGGACTGGAAAATTACCCAGCTGGGTACGGAGAGATCCCATATAAAGTACAGGCAAATGGAATAAACCAGACAAAATTAACTGCATTCACTTCTGAGGATAATGATTTGAAAAGATGCTTCATAAAATAAAATGTAATGCTAATTATGCTTTTATGGAACACGATTATTTAGCTTTACTATCTATAGGGAGTGGACCATCAAAGCTAATATTCACTGAAGACACAAACTGTATTCCAAAACAGCGCTTTTCAGACTTTTTTTGACTTGGCTGCTGCCAACCCTGATGCACTATCGTGCAATAATTACATCTGAGCTAAGTTTGTAAACTTTACTACCTATATGAGTCCACGAATCATTTAGAAAGATGGTCTTGGTAGCTGCAAGTTTTCCATTCAGACTGACCATTTCTGTTGTTTGGCACCTCGTGAGAAAAAAAACAACTGGGCAAAATAAAAGAGAGAGAGAACTTGAACATTTTGCCAGGACAACTTTCTACTGAAAAACATTATTTTTGCAAAAATCAAAGGCTTTCATAGAAATGTATCGGTTTTGATTAATTTTGCAATTGGTAAAACTCAGAACAAACTTTCACTTATATTCTTTTTATAGTAGATATGACAAAAATACACCTGCATTTGTTTCTTGATACACTAACTGAATGAAAAAAAATAAAATCAAAAAAATCTTGTAAAGACATTATCCACATCAATCAAGTGTAGCAAGCCCAGATAAAGTTTCTCATGTCTCAAACTGTGACTTTTTCATTGCGCCTCAATATTACCCTCACCAACCTAAACGTTTCCCCTGCTATTTCTCATTAGATCAACGCAAAGGGTTGTGTCATCATTTACGCTGACAAGAAACCAAGAATGCTTCTAGCTTCGATTAAGATTAGCTGCGAAAATGCAGGAAATGCAAATCTAAAGGGATTCTCAGCAACGTAACTGTTGTATCCGAGACACCATGGCTAATCGTAAGTCACAGAGAGTACTTGAGAGGTAGGAGCCCACACGGTGTAGCTCCAAGAGCAAAAGTCTGCCCTCCGCCAAGGACCTGAACCTGACTCCAGTTGCATGAGAGAATGCTAGGGTCAACAGCAGCTAGAACTGTGTCCGAGACCTTGGGACCGTGGTCAGAGTGTCTCTGAGCAACGCTTTCTGCCGTTTCAAACGAAAATCCAGTCCTAAACCTCCTCTTCTGCAAGAGCCTCTTATTCGTATTTTTCATGATTTTGGGCGCATGCCACTGATGTTTTCCTTTCCAAATGTAATAAACTTCATGTTGCTTAAGCTGAAAAACTTAACCGCTACTTTGCCTGTTTTGGTCTGTAGCTAATGCACAGGTACGGAGTAGGCCTGCTGCAAATACAGTCTGAAAGATGCACACACGCATGTTTTCCTCCTGGATATTTATTCATGTTTTATAGGATGATTTACACAGAACACAAGCCAGGAAAGATCTACACAGTTGAAGATAAATGGAAGGATTTGACCTTGTTATCACTAACATGGGACTACGAAGGCCTGTCAGGCAAGGAGAAGATTTGCTCAGCTAATGTATTTGACCGCCCTTGCTACGCCGACGCTCAGAATTGCTTGTACCGGGGTGGGGAGGAGGGGAATGAGGGCAGGATGGGATGAAACAACAACATACATGGTAGAAATTGCCTGTATATTGAAGAAATTGTCTTCCTATCTTGGTCCTTTTTGTTTCTTTCTAAAAAAACAAGAACCCAAGTGGACCATCAGCACTGAAAACTATTTAAAATAAGGCACAGTATCTATCTTCTCCACATCACAAACACACTTAAAACATCAAGATATCTGACTGCAGTGTAACGCACCAACAGCTTTAGAAAAAGCTCTCAATGATATCCATTTTCTGCTCTAAATAGTCCATTACACTTCCTTAATGAACCTATTTATTTTTAAGTTTATGTATGAAATTACAATTATTTTATATATTAATATAATATACACAGTATTGCAAGATCTAAAGCCCTTCAATTAAGATATAAGCAAAGTCGTGCCCTCCCCACTTCACTGTGGGCTTCAAAGAGGGCCTGGAACGGGACATGGATAAACTCATTCCAGGCCCAGAGCTTCTCCAAGAGATATAATCACCTGCCAGAGATAAAGGAAAGAAGGGACAGACCCCAGTTTGCACAAGATTATTTTCTCATTTCAAATCTCTGATGAGTCCAACAGATGCAACTGCATGCGCAATGATGAAGTAGGGTGAAAACATTTTATCAGGTCAGTGTGCCTCCAAGGAGAGCAACACGGGGAAAACCAGGCTGTGCTGGTAAACAGAAGGGCTCTTTACTCCCCGTAGCTGGTGAGAAAGATTATCCCATTTGGGCATTTGCTAACTGTCCGCCCGCTCCTTTCCTTTCCCCCCAAAATAGATTTCTTTTTCAGGAGGCTCAGATCTCGCACATGGGAACAATCTTTCCCCTTAAGTGACTGTTCCATTTTGGCTATTAATGAGACAGAGATTGGTCCCACGCCATTCTCGTGCTAAAGAAAGGGATATAGAATATATAATTCTTTTAAATTGCTTCTTCTAGGATCAACAGTGGAAACTTAACAATCACAACAGAAAACTTCCTTAAGAAAAATAATCAAATCTATGCCTGAGATTCAACTTGGTGGAGATATTCATTTCTCTGTCAATACCAGAACAAACCAGGTTTCTCATCCTTCTCCTTGGGTATTGAAAGTCATTCATTTAAAAATAGATATAATAGATGTATTGCCATTTTCGACTGCTGAAACAATGCACTAGAAAGACAGTTAACTGCCTCTGGATAGTAAATAAATTTCCTGCCTTATTGAGTGAGGTGAATACAAAGAGATGAAGCACTAAATCCTGCCCATGGCATGCCATCTCTATCTTACCTTGTCATGCCAGCAAAAATTATATCTAACTCAGTCCAAGTAAATTCTACCTCAGAAACATTCTTATTAAATATATTGGGGAAGATTTGTCTTCCTCTTAAATCTGTGTGAATCTGCAAACTCTTAAGCACGGGTCTGTATGCAGAGTTTAAGATACCGACAGCACTATTCTAGAGAGGAGAATTCCATCTGATGTCCTGAGTGGCTTTCAACAAGCACTTCAGCATCAGAGACAGAGAATCCGTATGAGCAACTTGTGCTGTATCACTTGAACTCTCCTAGGTCACTGTATGAGAGAAAGTAGTTTTAAAAACACGGTTTCAATTTAAGTGCATTAAATAAATCATAATTACTTTAATATCTGGTATGTCCCTCTATAGATTCATTCCACTAGTCCTTTCCATCCTCAACATCTACGATCTTATGTATTGTAGTGCCAAGTTTGCTACCAGGTACACACAAGACTCACACCTACCTTGGACTATGCGTATAAAATAAACCCTGAAAACAGTGATAAATGAACAAATCAACTGTGGTATTCCAGATAGCTGCAAAATAAAACAGGTCTATATCCAAGTGCATCCAATTGTTGTAACCAACACTTTTCTTTCCTTCTCACCTCAGACCATTTCCCATACTGTTGTTCCAGCACAGCATTAAAAGTCCAACCTCATCTTTTTTCCTTTTAAAAAGAATAAATATATATATACAAACACACCCCCCACCCCCAATTCTGAAGTGACCAGACCTGCTCCAGGAAGAACAGTGATGGCCTTCAGCACTGGCTATTTGGATTTATGTCACGGAATGGCAGAGTTTTTCAATCACATCAGCTAAGAGCTAGAGATAAGATAGCACCAGAAAGGGAATTACATGGGATATACCCTGGTATAATTTGGCTTTATGGCTGGGGAGAAAAAAAAAATAAAAAATCAGAGGCAGACACAGAAAGCCCTAGTGATTCTAAGATTTCATCTTTAAAATAACTTACTGGGAGTCAAAATTAGGATGTTTCAAAAGGCGCCTCTGTGGCTTAAAAGCTTGAATTTGGTCGTCAGATCTGAATGAAGCACTCAAACTTCAGTTTACATTTTGAGCACCTAGGTGCATTAAAGCAGCTGAGATTTTTAGGGTTTTGGAGTTCAGAGTTTTTTTGGTTGGTTGTTTCTTACCAGAAAGGCTACTAACTGCCTATACCACATCCGAAAAGGAACCTTTATCATCCTGAACACTTGGAAAACTCACATTGGAATAGAATTTCTAAAAGCTCAAGTGCTTTTTTTCACAGCAGCTCTGACTTTTCTAAAATAGGCAGGTAAGAACACTTCAGGGAAAAATGTAGGACATTCAAACAACTGCCTGCCTTACACCTCAGGTCAACTATTTTTCTTCAGGTGTTTCTGTAGTACCAGATAGAATGAGCCCTGATGCTAATTGGGGTCTCTAGGTGAGGACAGGACTGTTACGTGACCCATTCAGAATTGCAGCAAACCAGGGGCAGCTTCCCCAGACCTGCTTTCTCCAAGTCACATCCTCTAACCATCAATGTGACAGTTGCCTCAGGCTGAATGACATTTTGGGTGTAGGAAGTGAAGAGAAAGTTATCCACAGCCATCTAAAACACTGAGTCACGGCAGCAGCTACAAAAATAGCACTTCCACTACTACAGGCTCACGTTGCTTCAAGAGAAGGCTTTCTCCCTCCTGGCCTTCCCCGACTCTGTTTGGTGGTTTGCAGCAGATTGCCAGACTGCAGCCGGATGGAAACCTGTACCAGCACCTGCTACAAGTTAATTAGTTCTTCCTGGCTCCAGAACAGCTGCTGATTTTGGTGTAGGTTTTAGCTTTATTTCATTTTTAACTGCTTGTTCAATGGAGCAGGAGTCGGGGGAGCCCTGAGCAGCTGGTGATACGTAAAGGCACGCCAATGTTTGCGAGGTCAGCTATGGTCTAACCATGGTCTTGGATACAGGAAACGCTCCCAAGCACGACCGTGCCTGAGCCACCAACAACGAAAAGAGAAATGGTAAGCTCAGGCTGGTTACTATGGTGAAGATAGAATCTGATTTAACATATACTTAAATCCAAAGATTTAAGTCCCTTAGCCTACCTGCAAAGCCTCCAACCGGGAAAAGGGGTGAGCTTACACACACACGGTATGAATGCCTTTTTACTTGGAGCTTTGCTGAGACCAAAGAACTGGACCCCTAAATGGAAATAATCCATGGGTACAGAGGACTGGCTTCACATGTCCATCCTCAGACCTACCAAATGGAGCCAGATCCTTTCCACACAAAACCCCCTGTTATCAAGTACTGAACTGGAAGAATTTTGGCCCAGATTATTACCAGGCTCTGTCCAGGTCAGGTGAGCTCTGAGGCAGCACAGCTTGCAGCTACGGTAAGCTATACGCTCCCGTCAGGAAGTCCCGGTTGGCTCCTGCACCTGTAAGTTATCCACGATAGTCGACTGCATTTGTACAGTGACTCACAAAACAAACCGGGACAGTGTCCTACGAACAAGTTCAGCACAATCATAATTACAGCTGATCAAGGGCGAATTCCCAACTAATACACTGCCTCTAGTCTGCTAAAATCAGTCCCTTTTAAAAAGAAGTACAGATACTTCAGAGGAGGCACAGGCTCAGAGAAGTAGCCAAATTAAAACAGTCTGATGATTTTAGCTGTCTTGGCAATGTAATTATACATAGAGACTAATACAGTTATGTGTTGTCTCCAAGATGAGGTGAATGATGAAACTGGCAACGAGTACATGACCATCTACAATTAAAAAACTGACGCTTTATAGAAACAGCAAACCAATCAGCAGATGGCAAACAGATGGATACAAGATTCAGAGATGTGTACATACAAAACTTAATTGAAATTAAAATTATTATTCATTGCAATAAATTCAGCTTGGGTGGATGAAAGGCAACATCCTTAAGTAAGTAAGGGGAAAAACGGTTTTAAATAATTAAGGCTCTATTTATGAATGTCTCCTGAAGTATTCATGAGAATCTCTTGATAGGGATAATAAAGAATATATTGCTTCCACATGACAAGCAAAGGTATTCTCTGAGCTATAAACCCTACAGATGAAAGCAGTATCTGCCGGTTTTAAGAGGCTAGAGGACAGGTAAAATTCCCAGCTGGTGGGTTGGGACAGCAAATTTATATACGTTTGGAAAAACTGTGCTGTGGCTCAGGCAAACTACTGTTCAACCACCACGGGTCAGAATCAAGATCTTTGAAACCCCCTGTTCATTTGCCTTGTCATGCTTTTAAAAATGATCACGTAATATGTATTTCTAACTATCATGTGAATCACTCTTTGCAAATGTTAATTAACAGTAAACAAAGAATTATTTCTTGCCTTCTAACAGAGTGCTGATTCAGTTAATTGCAGCATTGTTCTACGTTTTCTTTATCCAAGCACTGCCAAGCACAAAGAGCTCAGACTTGCTCCCAGGAACCAGCAGCACTGCATCATACCTTACAATGACACACAAACAGCTTCCCCATACGAGGCTAAGCAAAATTTCCCAAACTCTCTTTGATTCCAACAAAAGCCGTGAGATCCTGGCAACTCATCCAACATTCTTCAGCATTTGGATTACAGGGTTCACAGGGTCTGCCTTCGAGGGATCTTGAATACCTGCAAACCCTCTGGGATTTCAGTGCAGCCTTCAGCTGCTTAGCCCCAAGGGATGGTCTGTCCTTGGGACAATCCCAGCGCAGTAGTACAGCTGCCGAAGCAAGCAGTGAAGCCTGGCAATGAACATCAGAGAGAGCACGAAAAAGCGTTCAAAATCCTGTCACTCATATGTATTATAATACAGCAAGAAGACAGAAGGATTTATGGTATGTTTCCCTTCTTCTAGGGCAGCAGCTTTAACAACCAGTGTGTTCTGCAGGGACAAAGAGAAAAGAACTATTCTGTGAAGTACCTTGACGCAGCCCCAGTGGGATTCCTTCAAGTCAGCGCACTGCATCTGATCGAGGGCTGCAATGGTCGGGGTTAACGCCACGACAGCTCTGCCACCGCTGCCTAGGGCGCTGCTTCAGCTCCGCCGGCCTTTCTTTCACCTGCACAGAAAGGGCTGGATCTGGTGTTAGTTCGGTTCTGCTCTCACCCAGTCTGGAAGCTGGTTTTATTTTTGCAGAGAAGGGGAGAGAGCCCCTACACGCAGACGTGTCCCACCACAGCGCCTTCACCTCTGACAGAAAATACTTCCACTCTGCCTCTAGCAACGGAAGGCACACAATAAGATTTTCCTTTCCAATTGAAACTGCAAGCAGAAGAGAGGGAGTTGGACTATTATTACCTGGGTTGGAATATGCCCAAGAGCAGATCCCCTCCTTCTCTTTAAAGGAAGAAAGGAATAAAACAGGTACTCATTTCTGCAATGCATGTAATAGAGCAGAACTGAATTAGAAAGAATTTGAATACAGTGTTCATCTCCTGATCTTTAGAAGGATACAGCAGGTCTCAAACTGCACACAGGCAGATTATTTCCCCTACTGCAGGTGGCTGCTGTTGTTGTTTAAACAGAGGAGCTGCACTCCAGCCTGCTACCTAGATGCTATCTAATTTTAATGAATTGATAGCAAAATGATACTTCATTTGCCTGCACAATTCAGCCCTCAGATAAACAAGCCCAAGTTCAGTCTGGGGAAAAAAGGCTGCTGTTCCATGTAAGTCAAACCTGGAAGCCTGGAGCTGCCCGCAGAAGATGCTCCGGGACAGAGCCACACAAGGTGGCCTGGAGACCCTGGGGAGAGGCTGCGCCAGCCCCAGCTCCCACACAGCGTGCACCTACACGGCAGCAGCTGGAACCTGGAGTGATTTTGGCACTCCAGCCATTTGCCCCAAGGGCTCAGAGGTACTGCAGGCACCATCTGCCCTTCCCTCCGGGTACGTTTCCTTGTGCTGCACCTGCTTTTGCTGGCAAACGGGCTCCAAGCTTACGGTGAGATAAGTCAAGCCTTCCCTATACGTGGGGACCCCAGAGAATATGACACTGGCCTGACCTGACATGCAAGGAATTTTAGGTTTTAATGGACCAACGACTTCCAGAAATGAGCAAATTCATCTGCAGAAGCAAACAGAGATGATGTTTATTTGTTCAATTCCAGCACGCTTTGTCTACCCACTCTCTGCAGCGTGCACTCCTTAGGCAGCGGAGCAGCACGCCGAATCCTTCACTGTGTCACCGCTGCCGAACAAACAGGGCACAGCCACTTGGGTAAACATCCTGCCACTCGCAGACTGGCAGTTATGCTAGGTTTCTCTCTTTCTCTCCCTCTTTCTGTTTCTATAATTAAAAAAATGGACAACCTCCATGCAGGCTTCTGAGTGTGCCTGCCATCCACAAACCCAATTTCACACGATGACAGCCTAATTAATCTTCTTCTTTTGTTTCAACAGCATACGGTCTCCACTCAACTGTGGAATATGGTGGAATCTTGCTGAGAACACATCTGTCAGGATTGCAGTGTGAATGAAGGAATACAGCAGGCTTTTGTGTGATTATATCTGTATTTATATAGCTATGTGCCTATCGTGTGCTCCATACACATGGAGGATAGAACAATCTATATAGTAATGTGCTGAATTTCAAGAAACACCTGTGATCCCAGACACTTCAGCATGAAAATGCAGCAGGAAAGCAGTCTTTTTTGCCCAGGGAGTCGTCATTGCTCCCACACACAGCACTCAGGTAAAGAAAGATTATGTGACTTGTCCAAGGTCACACAGAAAAACTGTGACAGAGCTGGGAACTAAGCCAACGTCTCAGATCATGAACTTAACTCCTAAGACACCGTTCGCCCTTGTTTTCCAGGGTCTGCCTTTCCACCTTCCTTCCAGGGTTGTAATTATAACAACCACTGGCCCATCAGCAGCACTTCTACACAGCCGTGAACCTGGAAGTGCTTATTCGGAAAAACTCCTGCTGAGACCCAAGTGGCAAACACAGATACTTCGTCACAACCAGGTTCCGCTCAGCTGAGTGAAACCAAACCCAATCTTTTTGTTCAATCTTTACTCACACATTAAGAACTTCTTTGGCCCTTGGGTGCCCAGGTCCTGTGTTAGCTGTTCATCCTCTGTCCAGCGGCACCTTGGGCCATCTGTGATGTGAAAAGGTTGACTAAATCTAAACCCATCGATAGTTCGTCACTCCTGTGAGCCATGACGTCCCAATCTGTGCCAAGTCTTGGTCTGCTTACAGTGCTGCAGACTTAGGGTTTTATTGTATCTCATAATACTTGTTTATGTTCTTAATAATTCAGTTTCTAATACTGTGAAATGACGAGATGAAAACCACAATTTTCACTGAAAAAAAGGTTTCAAGACCTTTCACCTAAAACATGACCGTGAAACAAACCCTCACGAGTTCCAAAGAAATTAAGGACTCAAAAGAAATCAGTGTGTCATGGTCTTTGGATTGGGGTTGGAGGCTGGTGTTTGGACCTCCAGGGTTGTCAGGGCTGTGCTTAAATTACTTCACCACAAAATAATGAAAGGTCACAGGATTTCAATCAAGATACTCAGCCAGTATAAATCTTATTTCTCCATGGAAGCACTTGGTGCAGTATAGACTTACGCTGGCTAAAGTCAGGCTCAATTTATAGTTTCAATATCAATCAATAAAATTTGGTGTCTTGGTTTTAAATATGAGAGCTAAATTTGTCTCTACTTCAAGGGAATGCAGCTACATTACCTTCAGTGTAGTTTCTTGCATTTATACCGAGAGAACCTGACCTGCATCCAGGAATTTTCTATAGGCAAAAGCTCTGCTTTGCAGTACAGTACTTCTTCCAAACTGGCTGCCTAAACTTCTGATAATTGCTAAAGAAATTATTTGGCTAATGAGCAGCGATACCAACCATTTTCATTGGGAGCTACAGTGATAATTAGGAAGACAAAAAAGGAGGAGGGGAGGAGGAAGAACCTTCAGGTTCTTTAGGATAATTATAATTTGTGTCAAATAAGACAAATAATATTTCAATTTCGGGCAACATGTACCTTCGGAATAAACGTGGGCTGTTTTAGTCACAACATGTCACGGGAAGTAGTCTGATCCAATATTTGCAGTTATACAATTAAACCTGGCATGTAATAATTAGGAAGGCAGGTGTACTCGATACATACTACAACGTTTCTTACTAGCTGTTGTCTTACATTAGCCCATCCTTGGTTAAGTGATTATGGAGACAGAACGTAACTGCTTACAAATACCCAAAGGATACAAAATAGCGGTTGGAGAAAAATTATTTATGGTGGGCACGATAAAGAGGAATGTGAAGTGACTGAAAGGAATTGGAAATGAGTGGGGAAAATCTCCCTGCCAAAGACGATGAGAACCCAACACTGGCTTCCCAGCGGAGAGGAGCACCATGACTAACCCATGTGAGACAACTTCACGGGAGGTTGTGGAGTAGCTTTCTGAAATGTAATAGGAATTGTCCTATCCAAGGTGTTTTCCAAACGCAACCAGGCACCCTGAAAGTGGGGAATGATCCACAGAAAAGCTATTATGCTACAGCGGATGCAGTATAGTCTAGTACATGTCCGAAACATCATTGTGTCTTGCAAGTTATTTTTGCAGAGAGCAAAGTTGAAGTTTTGTAACTCTTTCTGACTCTGAATAGAAAATCCTGAATACTAGGACCACATCTACCATCAGTGAAATCCCTTGAATTTATGACACCTGATAATCCTTACAAAAACATCAGTCAACGAATGGTTATTGCTAACAGTAACAAACATTTGGTACTACTATCTTGGAAAAAAAATTAATTCATAGCAAGTTCTGCTATGAGTGAAAGCTGGTGCTAATGAGAGCTGTGGTTCACATGTCAGTGCACAGTGAAACAATTAGGAGGTTTGTCCTACTTCATAAATACCAATATTGATAAAGTAGTAGAACCTAAAATACCATTAGACATTTTTATGGTTCCTAAGAACTTCCTGATTTATATTAAGTGGGCTAAGCAGTTAAAAGGAGTACAAACTTCCAAGTTTCAAGCCAACAATGAAGTGCTTAGAATCAGGAAGAAAAAGTCACCTCCAGAGCAGGTCATTTATATAATTGTCTATAACAGGATTTTTTTATCATCTTATTCTGAAGTATCTACCACTAACGAACTACATACACAATTCAACTAATTCTAAATGCTTACTTTTATGCCTCCCACTAAAAGAGAAGATTTATCAAAGCTACCCAGGGCATTTAGATGCTAAATTCTCATAAAAATTAATGGGAACCGAGCCTCCTTATTCCCCAAGCGTCTTTGAAAACCTCAGACCAAATATATACAAGTTCTATTCATTTTGAAGGCTCCTAATGCACTTTACAAGCATTACTGATCCTATACAGAATACATTTCACTGAAGTGTAGCTACCTCTGTGATGAAACATGGCACAGGAACACTACATAAAAGTTTAAAGACTGGAAGTGAAGAATACCCAGGGGTAACTGGGTGAAACTTAATGGCCTGTGATATACAGAAGTTCAGAGTAGATGATCTAATGGTCCCTTCTGGCCTTGGATGCTGTGAAATTAAAGCAGCAACACAGCCGACCGAAAGTTCAGGAAGACCTGGGAAGGTGAGGTAGGTGCTCGAAGGAGACAGAGAGCTCCAATTTCAAGCCTGTGCAGGAACACACCCGCCGCGCAGGGCAGTGCTCGTGCAGTGCAGGAGGGTGCTAGCTGCCTCTGCCTCCTCTTAGCAAATCAGCCTGGTACCACGCTGGAACTGCCAAATCATCAGAATTAACCACATGGGTTGACAAAAGCGTCTGAGCGATGTACAAAGGCTCCAGAGCAGCCAGGACCTCAGCTTTTGCACTTTGTCTAACGTAACCCTTGACTGGGAGATTGACCGGCAACACCACGGGGCAGGCGGTGGCCTTAGGAATAATCATTTCTGTAGCCTCCACTAGAGCAGCAGCCCCCGTCACCACCTGCAACTCTTAGCTGCTCTCCTAACTCAAAGGATCTTTTGGCGTAATTGAAAAGCACATGCAAAACCACAAGACAGCAAATGATGTTTCCTCTGAACGGGAAGAAAACAACTGCCCTCTCTACACTTGTGTCACTTCTCCTTCATTTTCATGCAAAGAGCTCCACGTGTTTCATGAGCAGTATCACTTTTTTCCTGCTGATACTAATGCCGACACAAAGGCAAATAAAATACTGCACGGGAAAGACTGAATATGTGCAATTATGGATGAATATATTGTTTGGAGCATACTTAAAAGGATTATCATTTCATGACACCAAAAATTATAATAATTATATCTACAATTTTTCATACTCACTTATTTTCAGACTATTATGGGTCCTTTTTGGAAAAGTGAAATTGGTGCTTGCAGCCTTGACAGCAAAGGACAAATGCTTTGACAGGACATAATGCTTCTCTAAGAATAATTAAATCAAAGTATGGTGTAAATCCCAACGGTGCCTCTCCATTGGTAGTATTTCTATCAAGAATCTTCAAAACCTTAAATCCAATATTTAAAATTTATGGGGTTCACCTATGGTTTCAAGGTGAGAGGCAGCTGTAGCAATGCTTTGGTGCTTCTGTCTCTCTCACCTTTTCTTTTAGTCTGATAAAGAAAAATAGTAGAACAAAACTCACCTGCATGCCACAGCATACATAATTTCTCTCTGAACAAACACAGGTAAAAGGGTTACAAATAAAAAAATCCCCATAAGCCTGATGGGTAAACATAAATAAAACATGAACATAATTGTTTATACTGCAATCTAAATGTTATATAAATAGGGGCCCCAGGCAAGGTCAAGAATAAGTATTAGGAGACACCACAGACAGGTAGAACAGAACTCTCAGTATCTTCGCTTAAAAATAGGTAACTGATGCACAAATAGGTTCAGCAAATTGCCCCAAATTATCCAGGTTTTTTTCAGAGAGCTAGCAAGTACTGTAACTAAACACTCTCCATTCAAACTCAAATCAAATATAATTGAGACAGAGATGAGACACAAGAAAAGAGACAAACTTATTTATCCTCCCAGCTACATCAACAAGTTAATAGAAGGTATTCCTACCTGCACCAGAAAGAAGGAGCAAAAGCGTATTTTCATGGAGAGTCTTACACAGTTCCTTTAACCATTCTGATAGCCACCATAGGAATCATTACTCAGTCACAGCAGGATTGTGGATGTCACAGTGTTTGACCAGAGGAGGTTCTGGTTTAGTCCAAAGTTATGATGTCCATCACAAAGATACCAATCCTTTGAACAACCTAAGTTCAAAACTGAAGTTTTGTCTTGACACCACGCATCTGCACACGCTGCTGAATTCTCTTTGAACCTCTTTGGGTTCCGCTGTTAACAGCACTGAGAAGAAATCTTGTATCAGGAACTTTGGGATAAACACTGGATCTAAGAAACACAAAGGATTGTTTTCCTGTTCTCACAGTCATTGCTAACAACGGCATTACTCTATTAACCTCTCCCACTTGGATTTCCCTTAATCTGTACATGCAACTTGAAGCCCTTTAAAACGTTTCCTCTGTCCCTCCTGTGGTTTTAAAAGCTCAAGTTGTGCTATGATCTTTGCTTAAGAGGAGTTACTGAAGCGATGGATTCTAAATGTTATAATCCAAATGGTCATGGCTGGATGAAAATCCAGTTTATTCAGTAATGCTACCACCCCGGCATGCAATCGTATTCATTTAGGAAACAGTTGCTGCCTGATGGGTTGAATAATGAAACTGCAGTAACATCAGCTTTGAAAATGAAGAACATTGGGGCACAAGTTTTGCTAGTTTTAATAAAATATCTTTAACATCCTTTAGGAGAAAAACAGCTCCTTTAAGGCAGTCCAGATTGGCACACTGAACTTGGTTTTCACCTTCGAAGATCAACTCTGGTAGTGCACCAAAACAGTAATTGCCTTTAGACCTTGTTCCCGTTGGGATTTTGTCTCCCAACTGATGGCCAGCTCCCAGAACAAAGCCCCAAGGCCAGCTGCTTAGCTGGCACGGCTCAGCTCCTTCCCTTGGAGCAAGGCAGGCAGCAGTGCCAGTTTCCACCACCCAGCACTCAGCCCCAGCCGTGGGCCAGGGAAGCAGGGATGTGCAGCACAGGTCGTAAGTTCTCTGGGGACCATCCAAAGCCCCGGTTCTGTGTACAAGTCCTTCCTATTTGGCTATGTGCACAAACACGGTCTGTAACCCAGAACGGTCCAGTCCCTTCCCAGCTGGAACAGTCCAGAGAGACCTGGAGAACTTCATTCCTCAGTGCGAGGTGGCCGCCTCATTCCAGTAAGCTTTTACTGATAATCCAGAGCATCAGAAAAAGTGAGGCCTAAGCTAAAACAGTGACCTGTTATATCCGTTAGTATACAAAAGGAAAAGGTTTGATTAGAAAGGCAAGATAGCATTCCGATTTAATCTATGCTGACACATGACACGAGCTCTCTGCCGTTCTCCAACTACCTAGGGATTGCAGCCGAGCTCACAGACTGTTATTTTAAACCTCACAGAAGACCAGGGAGAAAACGTAGGAGCAGAAATACAGCAAACATCATGGGGGGGGTGGTGGGGGTGCAGAAATTTTACTCTTCTCCACAAAAGCTTCTAGGCCAGCTTTGCTGGAGCTCTGTCCTTTCAGCCTTGTCAATGCTGAAGTACCTTGCAGCGTAAGCTCTGGGAGTGCTTTCCACCCAAGGCGGAGTGCAGGATGGAGTACACGAGGCACTGCAGTCAGAACCGAAGCGCCTTGGCTGAAACACCCAGGGAAAGATCGTACGGTAGCAATTCAAGTAAATTAAATCCTAGTGCGCTCACTGCTGTGAAATGCCGAACAAGCTGAAAGTAATGAATGAGATACCGTATTTGTAACTACTTAGCAGACACACTAAGACAATTACAGTGATGAAAGCTACACAGGCAGTACTGTACATCAGACTTATTTTGCAGAAGTCCATAAATAAGTAATTTGACTTGGTAAAGCACTCTGGGATGGCTTGGGGTTTAGAAAGTGATATTGAAAAAAGAATCTAGGTGTACACATGCAACTTATTATACTGCAGCACAAGCAATTTCATACCTTCCTCAATGTATTTACATTGCAATGCAATATGAAGTAGGCTATAATTGAATGGCTGATGCCCCCTACCACTTATTTTTTGAATAGAGAATACTGTTATTGTCCAAGCAAAAAGATCTGTGTTCAGATGGAGCCACAGATATTCTGAGATCCGCAGGCTCAGTTCTGAAAGCATTTTAAAAGGTCGCATGGAGGGAGAGAAGCAGCCTGCTAGACAATGTAATATATAAAATTTAGAATGTCAAATCTAAAGTAAACTTCCCAAAGTCTTTCCGGGAGATGCTGAACAAGGAAGATGAAAGCATGAACTGACGTGTAATGGAACAGAAAATCAGGTGCAGGTGATGTTAAAAGTATCTGCTTAAGAGATTACTAAAATACATTAAAATACTCCTCACATGAGAACAGAAGGTATCTATAAAAAAATCTAAACATCTTTAGAAGGTGCTTATCAAAAACTTTTAAGGGACATGTAGTTTTTTGAAAGTGCGTTAACAAAGGATCTTTACTATGGATTGATTAAAGAGCTGAATGTATAGATAAAGCATTAACACAGAAACAGCACTGCTTTGATTATTGACCTGTTGAACGCGACATCTACCTCAGACAAATGACCTGTAATTTACTGAAAATATCTGATGATCACCGACTAATCTTTCATAACCTATCAATAGATGACCTCTTACTAGAGCATGCTACCCAAAAACCTAAATAAGAAATACCTTGGGGACTCCGATGCAATGCTGTCTCACAGTTGTCTGTTACTATTCAGTTTATTTTTTTGTCTCCTCACATCCACATATTGTAAAAGGACAGGCTTGATCCAGAGCTCACTGAGGAAATCAAGGGGCATTTTTTATTCTCTTTGGTACCAAGAGGGTTGAAGGAAAGACTGATAGAGAACATTATCATGTTCAGAGATGAAAAAGACATTATACTCCTCAGATCTCTTTTTTCAAGGACAGAGATAACCCTGTGATGGGGAACTTATCATATGTTCAATTGCTGCTGCACTTGAACAAAGTCAAAAGGCCAATATAGGAAGGAAGAAATATCTCAAGTGAGGCTATCCCCGGGTGACCTCATCAAGAGAGCCATAACAACACCATTTAGAGGGTTTTGACTGCACACATGGAAAAGAGAAATCTAACTATTTGTAGCAGACCTAGAAGAGCAGACTTTAAGGACAGTGTTGTTATTTCCTACCCCCTAACAGCATCTCGATGCTTGATCTCCACAGCACTCTGCATAACTTCATCTTATCATTTCCCCAAATTTCTAAATTTAGATTTAGAAAATCTAAATTTTCTCTCTCTTACCTATGTGTTGCCTTGTTCCCACTGTTCTATCACCCCAGGGAGAGGAGACTGCAGGCAGAAATAGAGAAAAAAGCAGTCGTATCTGCACCCTCCGACACACACACGATACACATGCCCTTCCATCCCCTGGGACACCCAAACACAACTCACCCTGTCAACAAGATCAGCTCTGACAGCCAAACTATTCAACGCGTCGCAGTAGGGCTGAGTTAACGCTTTAACCTCCTCCACTTGCTGTGCTGCATCACAGCCTCTCATGCTCTGATGAAGTGGAAGATAAAGAGCACCCTTCCAAGACTCCACACACCCAACCGACCTGCAACAAGGTCCTCAAATAGACTGGTGCTGTCCTGTTAACATTAGTGTACAACGATCATTTTCCCAGAGACTCCAGTCCACATCTTTGCTTCTTTTATAATTAGCATTTCATCACTAGTTTTAGTCTAATTAATTATTGTTATACATCATTAATTTTCACGGTAAACTTTTTCCACACCTCCCTTCCCAAGATATTTTAAAGTCCAGCAATTAACTTTTCTCATCTCCCTTATCATACCACCATCTCTGCTATGTGCTCACTGCTTTGCTAGTTAGTTTTTTTAAATCACATTCATTAGTTACTGACAGCCAGTGTCACTGTGTGAATGATAGTCTCTTATTAATTAATATTTTTACATTATGAAGAAAAAGAATATGAGCATCTAGAGGGAAAACTAGAGTACAAGAACTAAAAATATGACTTCAACTGTCTAACTGTCAATGTATGGTATAATGATACATTGCTCTTAGTAGACAGCTAATTGAAAATGTGAGTTTAGAATGAAACAAATTCTCAGTTGCTCTGTATTTTCATAGACACCAAACCCAAGTTGCCCTGTGCCATACTCTCAGAGCACCGTAAGTTCATGGGACTGTACCTCATTGTAGTACGAACAGCAGAGAAGGAGGTGGGGGGGAAGAAGCAGCGGAGAAAACCGCCAGTTGCTTAGAAAACATCTCATGGCAGCAGTAACATCATCAACAACAAACTGAATTAAATTTTGAAAAAATAAGATTTCAGGGCTGCTATAAAACTCTGTCAGGCAATTGTCTGGTTCCTAGGCTTAGTCTTGTCATATTTAGACTAACAGAATGCTGTACCTCGTAGATGAGGCTAAATGAGAAGACTGAGTGGTACCTCTGGCCTCCCCATCTCTGAACCTACACTACTGAGACAGCCCTTTTCCTGTGATTCTGCCAGATGAAAAACTTTATCACAGATGCCTTGGTCAGTTCACCTCAGTTTCCTTTCAAAACAGTCAACCATTCTTTGAAGGAAGAGTGAGCATGGAAAAGTGACCCAAATTATTACCAGGTACCATACTATATATTAGAGGTTTCAGTAAACCTCAGGTATCAGTAGATTAACGTGCATGAATCCATGTACGTACGGAGATGAAGTGAGTCTGTGGCTTGAGAGAGTTGTGCAACTACACTGAAGACGAGAAGGAGCTCAGATTCTGTGTTGTGGAAGTCACAAGAGTAGCTCAGATTTAGCATGCATTCTACCTCCAGCCAGGATTTGCACCTCCGCATTTTAAAAAAAGACGTAGTCACAATTATGAGGCTTTCTTAAGTAGCTGTAGTACAAACACTGTATCTGCATTATACAAATTCATGGTGTTACTGCTTAATGCACAGATCAAAGCTACCTAAACCTGCATTGACTTAATAGATGCTCATAGTTCCTTTGGAGGAACCATTGAGTCAGCCAGTAATCCATGGATTAAGAGTCCCTAATATTACACTTTGGTACCACAGGTTGTATCTAAAAGCATGACTATACATATGTCAGTAAAAAAACAACTCCAAAGTTACGTTAGAGAGAAATTAATTAACAAAAGCTACATTAAGATAAAACTGAGATGCTGTATTCAACCATAGTTTACAAGGACATAAAGTGATAAATTAACCAAGTTTGAAACGGAAATTGCACATGGTAATTACATGATTTATATTACATAAATAATGAATTAATATTAATTAATTCCAGAGATCTGGATTCTATTCTCAGTTAAGACAGCACAGTTCCTATGCAAAAAAGACCTTCATAATTCCGTCTTGGTCTGTTAAAAGAAAATAACTTTTGTTATCATGACTATTCAGATTGCAAACTCTTAAGGACAAAGAAATTTTTCTTGTTTTTTAATTTAAAATATTTAGAAAGCACCTTGAGATAATCTCAACAGATACTACAATTATCAAAGCCTGAGAGGTTTTGAAAATACTACTTCATTATTTTTTGTTTCATAGGCATTAAAGAGGGAAGCAATCCACACAAGAACACAAGTCCAGTGCTTCCCACTGGATCTTATTATCTCCTTCTTGGCTAGATCTTCCTGCAGATCCCCGTTAATGGGTTGCCAATTTGATTAGTAGGATAGGTGTGCAAGCAAACAGCCATGTATGCGATAGTACCACCCTCCCATTTAAATCAAGACTCCTATCTTGTGTGACATTTCACTGGGATTCTGACGACAGCACAGCACTTGGAACGCCGCGTACCAGCGCAACCAGCCAGGCAGAGCAAAACGCAGCCCGCGCAGTGCACTACAGACATCACCTTCCTGGGTGCAGGAGAAGAGTAAATGTTCCCCAACAAGGATATTTTGCCGCATAACAGTGCGGTCACCGGCCCTGCAAGATCCAGGCTGAAATGCAGAGCACCCCAGCACAAGGAAAGCGTGAAAGACATGACATTTTCCAAATTACCACTCGCTCTCTGCTAGAAAATTAAGTCTAGCCTAATATATTTTTATTAGTGGTCAACACTTGCTTAGTGCACAGGGGAAATTCATTGGGGAAATATTACGCCACCATATCATGTTTAGTTTCAGCTGACTGGGTATAAACCTGTACGAGAAAGGTAATGCCAGGCAGAAAAAGCAGAAAGGAGAACAGGACAACAGAGAAACCTGTTATATCAAATGCATGGTGTGACTGGGACCAGGTGACAGTGATTTATAATGCAGTATTAAAGTGTCATAGTGTAACTGTCACTCTCAGCATTTTGTGAGCTAAACCATGTTAGCTGCAGACCGAGCCCTGACTAGAGAACAGCGTGTTGAAGAAATGTAATGGGATCTGACACTTTTTGTTCCTCTCCGAATTAGCACAATTCAAAAATGAAATTTTCCATGACATTGCTGCTGTAATTTGGAAGAAAATTTTGTCAGGAGTGTATGTAGAACAGTTGGGTTTCAAGTTTTACGTAAGTCCTCAGTACGGAGGGGAGGATGCGGAAGAGGTACGCGGAAGACCCTCAACGACACACAAGTTGTTTGCAGTTCCAGCAGAAAAAAAAACATACGGACAGCCCAGTTTGCTTTCAGATTCACTAAAGCAATACCAAAATTACAGTGCTTCCCATTTTTTCAGAGAAAGCTCTAATCCCACCATTCTAATTCCGCCATTCTAATTCCGCCATTCTAATTCCGCCATTCTAATTCTTACTTACCTTGAGCCTGGTGAAAGGGCATTGACGAGGCTCTGCCGAAATTCCCGGATGGAGACAACAGAGGAGGCCTAGCACCTTGCACTGCAGTTGCTTCTTTCAAAAACAACGTGCAAGAAGAACTAGACTTTCAGAGTCCCTTCTGATGAGGAATGATGGAAAACATCAGCAAGGAATTTAACTGCGGCATCGGAGCTTGCATCACATCGCATCACATCACGTCACACCGTACTACCGTGCTCCGGGCACCGACTCACGCTTGCTGAAGACATTGCACTGCTACGTCGTGCCTTTCTCCCTGCACCAGCTGGACCCAGGGCCCGAGAGGCCGAGCAATCACCCTGCTTGCTCACCCACGAAATTGTGTACTGCTGCCTTGCATCCAGACAAAGCTCCACTTGACATTACTTCTTGTATGCAAAGCATCGATCACCTTGAAAGTTAAGGGCCAACGGTTCCAACAACTCCTAATGAATTTTGGTCTGTAACTTCAGTCACAAAGTTAGGTTAGAAAATAACAACCAAGATTTAGGTTATTTTCATTTCTTAAAAGACATGAACAGAAGCACACCATACAAATAACTATTCCAAATCCGTGATCGATAAAGTATTAGATATCATTTTTCCAAGTGAATTCACAAGTCATTTACCTGAGATCAAACATCTGATAACAGCGTATTCCTCAACAGGTCAGGGAAGTTCTGACTCCAATTCTGCATTCATACGCAGGGTTTCTGTATAAACCATGGCACAGAATCTCCATATTAGAAGTCTAATGCCCACTATTTCTGAGGATTAGAGTATTTTAGTAAAGACTACAAAAGAATATTTGCATGTACTATGGCCCTCAAATTTGTGGAACTTTAATCTAGGAAGATTAGGCCTATTCCACTTCAGATGGTTAATACAACAGATGAAAAAACCTTAAATGCAATCTTTGTGGTTGAGAATCCTTCAAAACTCAACGTAACCACTGCAGAGTTAATTTTCTCATTAAAAAGCTATAATTTCAAATCCCTTTTTTTCCTTTTGTAGGATTTACAGTGATATAGCTATGCGCTCATGCATATCCAAGGGATAGCTTTATAGATAAAAAAAAAAAATCCTCTAAGTCGTGGGAGATTTATTTTGCTAAGGAAGAATGTAAATTTGGCAGAGAAATGCAGAATCAGGATGATGTTGATAGCTGTCTGAAAAAATTATTGGTGGAAACTTAATTTCACCACTGGAAGCAAATACTAGCAATGAGATGAATAACTGGAAAAACAATTTCCCATTAAAAACAGTTTCATGGGGTAGTTTTCAACCAGCTGAAAGATGTCTACATACACGCATGCCTACATTCATAAATCAAGTACGTTCAGACAAATAACAAGTATGAAATTAAATCCAAACCCACTTTACACGCACATGGGCATATATTGACAAATATACACCAACTCAGTAAATATTTTTCTTCTTGTAAGAACTGTTTTTTTTTTTTTTGTTTTTTTTTTTAAAGAGACAGCGATGGCTAGACTAGACTATTTCAGTTGGAAGGGACCTATGGCAACTATTGAGTCCAACTGCCCGGCCAGAAGTTAAAGCATGTTGTTACGGGCACTGCCCAAAGGCCTCTCAAACTCCAACAGGCTGGGGGCACCAACCACCTCTTCAGGAGGCCTGTTCCAAGATTTGACCACCCTCCCCGTAAAGAGATGCCTCCTACTATCAAGTCTGAACTTCCCCTGATGCAGCTCTGAATCGCTCCCATGCTTCTGAGAAAAATATTTTGTGTTTGCATCAAAATATACCTCTATTCTAGTGTACAGAAGAAAAATGTTATTTTCTAACAAATACTTGATTTTGTAAAGAGCTATTTGTCCTTAAAAATCAGACCTAAGTAACTTTTCAGATGTTCTAATACGCCTGCACATGTATGATTGTTGTTGTTAGGGTGTTTTAACTCTGATTTATGCAGTCACAAATGTACGTCTGCTAACGCCTTGCTGTTTTAATTAAATAAAATGCCATGCAAAGTATGTGTAACAAGCAACGGTATCAGCAGGAACTTTCCAAAAAAGAAACCCAGTGCATCTACAGAGGAGGTTACCATGTTGAGCTGCAGGAAAATACAGTTAAGGCAGACTGCCTTTATCCAAGTAAAGTTTTAGGGCATCATGCATTTTACACCATTTCTCTAATATTTGACTTATTTACCTTACCATGTTCATTATGTCATGTGACTAAATAACATAACACAAAAGAGAGAAAAGAATCTATACTTTCCCTGTTCTTTATTAACACTTTGACCATCAGAATTTCCTCCTCCTTACAGAAAGCAACTCATGTTTAACCCAGTGCTGGACTTAACCCCCTCGAACCACCACACACACACACACACACCCTTCCTCCTCCCCTGACCCCAATACCCGTCTGGGAAAGGTAAGAGGAAGAAAGATGTCTGTATTTTATGTTATGATGTTATTTAACAGATCTTTTTCATGGCAAGGTCTTAGGCTTTTCTGAGTAAAGAGGCAAAAATCTAGATTTTTTTTTTTTTTCCTTCCATTGCTTGCAAATTGGAAAGCCTTTGTCTGATATAAAAGAGAAGAAAGCAAAGTAGTAAATCCATCATTGAGAAGGATAGCCTGAAGTAAGATATAATACATACGTCATACATGATTTAGAGGATTCTAGCATAAGAACTAAATAGTAAGGCTCTGCATGCGGATTCATCGATAACGCAGTAATTTATGTGACAACATTTAAGAAAAAAAAATTATGAAGGAGGAATACACAAAAATAAATTTCCTTCAATACAGCTTAAATTTAATAAAGCAATCTAGCAACTGCCAGCCAATACCAAAACTCCAGAGTGATTAAATAAGTAGAAGCATAAATTATGCAACAGTTAATCAACCTGTGTGCAATTTGGAGGAGCTCTTCTGCACAGCAATGCAATATTCAAAAAGGAAAGTGCCCGTTGCATTGTGAAGCCTCTGGAGCTCCAACACAGCAGCATCCCATGTGCACACAAACCGACCTCTTCGGAGCGCACAGTTCCTTGGGTCAGTATTTCAATCTTTATTGCAGGAGGGTTTTCCCTTTGCAAGACTATTCATTACTGGGGACAAGCTTTTGTGGTCATGCTGCGGGGAGCAGCTGAGTGTAGCAGGCTTTCCCCAATACATTTATTTTAACATAGAAAAAGGATTTTCTTCCCCCACCCTCTTCTCGTTCTGAAAGATTAAGGCTAATCTGAACAGTGCCCCAGTGGAAAAGTTGGATTTATTTTCCATACTCACTTTTTCCACTTAAAAGCACCAGCTTGAATTCACGACACATTTATCGCTGTGTTTAGCATCACCGACTGGCACTATTAATAGCTTTCCCAATTTCTAATGTTAACATAAGTTTCTTCACATACGTACACGCACACATTTTTTTCTTTGCTGTTTTAAGGCATAAATTTATGCTGGCAATTTCAAATGCATTTCAATGGCATTAAAATGGCATTTCAATGAGATAAGCGGCTCAGTCATTCCTTCACCCACCTAAAACACAGGAGACCAAGGTTGGTTTCCACGTCTGTCCACAATGTGATTTAGATAGCTCACGCAGGCCCTTATGTTCACAGGTATTGCCGTGTTATTCCCTTGTAAAAGTGTCGAGACTTACATAACTATAATCCTTCAAACATCTGAGCCCGGAACTTTCATTCCCTCTGTACCTTACTTTCATCGTCTTTAAAATTCATGTTACTGAGTCCTATATTCATCAAGATAATGAGGGATGTGCATGCTAGAAATCATGAGGTGTTAGGATAATTTTAATCTAGCTGAGACTGACAACTGTCAGGCTCGTTTGAAAATCACAGGTTTAAAAATAAAGTCTGTATTATTAACAATTCTAGGTGCGAAGGAATCAGAGCATTATAAACAAAGACCTTATTTTCTATTTATTGATCCTGTGCCACTGCCGTTAACATGAACAGGAATCAAATACCTGTTACACAAAACGAGGATAAATTTGTAAGTCCTTAATTCATGGATTTGTGCTTTTTTGTTTTTTATTTCAGTCTCAAATATCTCAGCTGAATTGGTGAAATAATCTCCAGCCCAGAATAGGAATTCAGCCTTCTATCTCAGTCCAAGAACTGCAGGGAGAGGTTCTTGTTAAGGAAACGAGACCGTTCCACAGGATAGTCTTTCTTATTTGCTATTCAGATGATGCCAAGACGTTCCACTTGAACAGACAAAAAAAAAATAAAAAATCTTTCCTTATTTCAATGGGATCAGTACAGGATTTTCTTTAGTAGCTAGTTAGAGTAAAATAAAATATATTTATGTCATAAAAGGGCTAATACAGGTTTCATTATACAAAGAGTCTGGTCAGAAAAAAGTCAGTGAAGTGACACAACGCAACTGGCAGCTAACACATGCACGAGTCGGAAAGGAGCCAAGGCAACGACTCCGCACCTTGAGGTACAGACACAGGTAGACCAAGAGCTTTACAGTACTTAGCACTTGTAGACAGGTATCAAAACCCCATGAGGAAAAAAATCACCATTTAATATATGTCCACTTTACAGCCAAGGGAACAGATTTTAAATAATCTTATGTCGTTTGATAAGCCGGAGGTTGCAACAGAGCCCAGTTAAATACCTTACAGCTTTTGATACCACACGTCTTTATTCTAAGCAGCAGGTCATACAAAGCATAAACCTTGACATGAAGGCCTGTAAAACTGTACTTCATTAATTACCACTAACGGTGGTGGCCGTAACAGGCACCCTTTAGTTTCACCAACAACAAACACCGGGGCAGATTCTTCTCACCTTCACTTTGTTTAGGCCCAAACGAGTAGGCCTCCAAATAAACATATTTAGCCAAACGCAACACTTCCCATTCAGGTAACCTATGGCACCAATTTCCTTTCATTTTACTTATTTACGAAGGTAAAAAGGTAAAGCCATGTCTGTCTTTCCGTAGAGTTCCACACAATTTATCACCACCGAGTAACTACAGTTAGTGGTAACTGCGGTGCTACTGGACATCTCATTAAGAATGGGGAGTCAGGCAATATCCATCACTTTCACAAAGTTTCATCTAAAGAGAATGGGGAAAAAACATGGAAAACTGAAGATAATCTCTGTTTCTCTGAAGGGGAAGGGGGGATTTGGATGCCCAACAACACTAGAAAACTATTTAATGAATTTTTACCTTCTTTTCAGTTTGCCAAAGTTACAAACAAGTCAAGACTTCCCTAATTTGAAGGTGACATTGGAGCTATCACTTTGCAGTTACCCGTATATTTTGCTTTTTGAAGTTAACTGAATTCACTCTGAGAGCAAGTGGACCGGAATGATACCTGGGCAGCCTCCTATCAAGTTGCAGAAACATCTGAACAGTACCTGAGATGCATTTTTTGTTCCTTTTCCTTATTTATCTGGCACAAACTTCTCTACACAGTGACCCCACGTGGAATGTGACTGCTCAAAATGCCTGAGGGCAATGCAGGCTGCACGGCTGCCGTGGCTACCTAAAAGCCTACTCTCACATTTGTTATTTTGCCTGTACTAAGCCTAGTGTTTCTAAAAAGTAAGACCAACTGTCTGAAAACTTACTCTCTAACTTCTGCTGCATGATGAAAGCACTAGACCTGCGTTAACCTTGGGATAGGTTCACAGAAGCCAACAGGCCTGAAATAACCTAAGAAGTCTGGGCCACAACAAAATTTCTGTACATTGCTGCTGCAGAAATAAATGTCGATTAAACTTGCCTAAGACTTCTAGGATAAAACTTTCAGTTCAACTTCTTTAAGTGGTTCAGTTTTACCCCTTCTCTCTCTAAAAAATGTTTGAAGTGACAGAAATAAGGCAGCTTAAAAATCAGTCGAAGTTTGACAGCAAACAGGCAGTTTCCTGCTTTCTTTTTCCTGCCTCAGTCTGGCCCTATAATTCACAGATGAAAATGCCTCCTTCCTCCCATCCAGTTGCTATCTACACTACGCAGATCATAAACTACATATCATAAACTATGTAGTGCTATCTACACTGTGTAGATCGTAACACATGCATTGTCTTCAAATGGGCACATACAGCACCTCAACACAACATACACATCTTTGAGTGCTATTTTAATTAAAATTACTAGCAATTTATCTTAAATTAAAACTAAATCAGCAACAACTAAACGGAAACACTTTGCCACTAGCTCAGTAAAGCAGTATTTTCCACAGGTCAACTACAGGTTTAATTCTGCTGATCTCGTTTCTCCCAGTAGCAGAGAAATACCAGTGCTTAAAACCAGGACTCCTCTGGACTTCTACTAGGGGAGCAACTAAAGCCATACTGAAAAGGTGTGAAAGACAAACTTACTTTGCCACTGGTGTATCAGAAATTCTCTCACCTTTCTCTTTTTGGAAAGAAGTCCCATGCAGCTCTGGCTAAGTCCCTAGTTTATAAATTCCCAGTTTCCAGTCTTCCTATTGTGATTTATTAATTATGCAACATGCATGAACAAAAGCCTCCCACCCAGTTCGCACACAGGATTGCTTTTTAAACAGTCACATTACCTTGAAAAAGAATCAGACACATATTGGAATTTATCTGTGTGACCCTGAGTGATAATTAATCAGATCTGCTGTGAATCATGACCGATTTATTTCAGGTGACCTTCCAAGACTATGCCATCTAACAAGTTTTACAGGGAAGTGATTAACAACAGGTCCAAAGCTTGAGAGGTCTGACATAGGCCTTGTGGTTGTGACTGACCCGCTGCCTCTGTCCCAGCACCTCCCAGGAGCGGGCAGCCGATTTGTGTCCTCCCTGGGACCACCTCACATCTAGCCAACGCAAGCACGTGCCAACAACTGCACAGGAGGCCAACTGCATTCAGCGCTGCATTTGGCAGAGCGCTAGAGCCAGGCAGAGTTGATTATTTCCACCCATTCAGCACTGGTGAGACCGTGGGGATTTGTGTGAAACAATCCTGTGTCCAGCTCTGGGCTCCCCAGGACAAGGTAGACATGCACACGCTGGAGTGAGTGCAGCGTGCAGTCACTAAGATGATTAAGGGACTGGAGAATCTGACGTTTCAGAGGTTGAGAGAGCTGGGACTGTTCTGCCTGGAAAAGAGATCCTATCAACATGCATACTTATCTGACAGGGGCGGTGGAAGAGGATGGGGTAAAGACAATGTCTGGAGCCAGACACTCGGATACACAGTGAAAGGACAAGAGGTGATGGGCACCAACTGACACAGAGAAAATTTCACCTGAAGATTTGCAAGATGCTTTAAAGTTAAGCACCCTAGATGAAGTTTCCAAAAGACAGAAAAGACTGGTACCCTCTGATCCCCTTTAATGAAAGTCAAAGTGAACATAACTATCTCTTGAAATAATGAAGATTATATGGTGTTTGCACCTTTTCTCAGCAGTAAACACTGCTGTTCTGTACAAAACGGTGACTAGAGAGCATCAATCTGAGCTGCTTACATAGATTTCTTACTGTAAGGCCTCCGTCTGCTCCGTGTGCTTGAATTTCAGCAGAGCTGAAGCCTCTCCTTTGCCTTTACCCTTCACTACTCAAATTCAGATCCATGCGATAATCACAGCTTTGTTTGGTTGTATCGCTCTTGCTCAGTATCACAGAAAGATGCATGTAGCTCTTGCAGGCAGTTTCTATACACTTCGCAAAGCAATCTTCCTAATCACGATCTGAAGCAAAATCCAATTACAGGCCCACTCTGCTGTCCATTAGATTACTATTAGCAAAGATAAAAGCTATTGCTTGTAGCACTGCCCTGCCTCTCTGCTATTCTAAAACTCCCCTCAGACAGCTCTAGAAATAATAGCAACAGAGACTGCTATGGAAGGATCCATCAAGAGGAGTATCTTCCTTTCCAGTTAGCAGAAATGAAGGGACCAGCTGCTTTTGTAACCAATGGTGTATGTGACTCACGCTCATTACAGTCCAGATTTGAGAACAGCTCAATACCTGATCACCATCTCCTCTCTAGGCACCTACGGCACAGTCAGCTTTTCAAACCTGCTCTGAACTCCACAGTTCCCACAGAAGTCTTCTGGGATTTGATGCTTAGCGCCGAGTGCTTTTGATTAAAAAGACCCTGCCCACAACCACAGCTGCTGGAAACTCTGGCCAAGCATTAACAAGTAGATACAGGAACACTCTCTCCTTTTCCTGCCTCTTGCTGCCCTTCGCTGCTGTAAAGAGCGGCTGCAACAGATTCACTGTGCCAAGACCAAAGGGACCCGCCACGCGAGTACGAGGGAGCACAGCACAGGTCTACATGAAGTAGCCAGCACAAATGTTGGAAAGGGGAGGCAAGGCCACAGCAGAGGGAAAGCAGACGCGTACAAGAGACAAGTGAACGCAAACCAGTCCCTGGAAAGCAAGTGAGCACGTTTACAGGTGTGTTGCAGTAACTGCGCCTGGCTTTTCTCTCTCTCTGTGATAACCATGTGATAACTTTGCTCCCTTTCAGCCACGCTCCAAAACACAGGAACTGATAGAAGCTTGCTGAAGCAATGTAGACAAGGGGACAGATAATCTAATTAAAATGCTAAACCTGGCCTTGCCACTTATTTCTTCTGGGATCTGCCACTTCACTGGTCCGTACCATTCCCCTCTTTATCTAGCTCGTCTATTCAGAGCAGGGACTGCATTCTCCTTAAGCACAACAGGGCCCTAATCTCAGGACACCTCAGCATTCCTCTAACATAAATAATAATATGCATAATTATATATGCTGATAGAGTGAAAAGATTAGATAAACACATTTTACATAAGCCTAGCAGTGCATCTGCTGCTCTGAGGGCTGAGAGATTCCTTTGAGCTGCTCCAGTGGTGAACTTGATCCTTTGTATACAGACTCCCTTTGAAGTTTTCTGATCCTTTCCCATTGACTCGTGTTCATAACACTTGTTTCTGAATTCTATCCCAGCACTAAGTGGAGAAGCACAAGTTGTTTCATATAAATTTCCATCTATTTAATTGTACCTGTATGCCTTGGGTATATCCATAGGAAACTCTTTAGTTCACTAAGGTCTTTTTCATTTTCCACCCTTGTAAAGTAAATTATATATATATAAAACAAAGGTAGTACTCATCACGTCCAAACTATATAAGAGATCCAGCTCCCTGAGACCCCATTACACTTGTTGAGATGATCCTGGCTTAAGAATCTTAACTGATTTTCCTTGGCAAAGATGACTGGGGTGATACTCATCCTCAACAGACATATAAGTAGTCCACCCTCTAAGAGAGAGGTCTGAAATAGCCCATTGCAATTCTTATGATCATCCTCAGGTTACATTCACTGCACAAAAGAGCTTCCTTTTGAGGTGAAAAAAGAAGAAGAAATGAAAGAAGAGGCAAGGGCGGAAAAAAAAAAAAGTATTCACAAGGAAAGCTAGAGGCCTAATTTAACAGCAGTTTTTCATGCGCTTAATCAAGCTTTAAGTTTTTGTGTTTATCTTTGATGTTCCTCCAGAAACTTCAAACTGCCAGAGGTACAAGTCCAATGAAAATCACAAGCAGTTATTGGATTTTAAAGTTGCTCACATATATGCCATGTGAATACAGGCTCATTTGGGTTTTAGATATTTACTGCCTTCAACACAATGAAATGTGACATTGCTTCTCATTGCTAACTCACACTTCTTTTTTAAGCTTGTGAAACAAAGTGCTGGATTAAAGTGCTTGTTGAAATCTCAGTATTGCTCTGTAGAGCTGTGCTGAATTGCCTTTGTTTAGGAAATACCTGGCTGTTGTTTTTCCCATGCTTACAGCACTTTTAGTGTACCTGTCACCACAGTTCTAAGTGCCCAAGGAAATCTGTACAGTGGTTGGACTGGAGAATTCGTTCGTGTGCAGACGCAGGGAAGAAACAGTTTCCAAATTGCTTCTTTTCAATGCTTTGCATTGCTACACTTGGGTATTTTCCTTGTTGTATTTGTATGTAAATGTTCACATGCTTTGACGGAATGTGGATTGATAATTTTGTTTTTTCACCAAAACAAATCTTTAATGAATATATTTGTATCTAAATATAGTACTATTTAATACGCATGGGAACTTCATAATAGGGAAAAAATTGCAAAAGGTTCTCAACATGCTGTAGGAATAACTCAAGGTTTTAGAATCCTGTCTTACAATAAATCAGCTGAGCAGCTCATTCCATTCAAGGGGGATGGTAGAGATTTTTTCAGTTAAAAATACAGCTAATTTGTTCAAGCAAACACTTTTTTTACATGAAAGAACACTTTAAGAATTCCTCATCTCAAAACACACTGTGCAAAGCTCAGACTATTAGTAATTTATTTCAAGGGTAGGATTAATCTCATTTGATTTTACAATACATATGTGGATGCACACGTGTATGTTTGTCTAAAAATCAGTGTCTAATATCAGCCTTTGCAAATATTCACTAATATATAGTTTTGGAAGACCAAATCAGGATTTTCTTAGTGCTGGACTGTGGGCTTTGGCTGCCTAAATCTTTCCACTGTTTGCTAAATCCTTTGCCCAATAAATGACAACTGTAGGCTAAAACTTTATGATGATCTTCTGAAGTCAGGGAACAAGAGATCAAAGTTTGGGGGTTTGGGAAGTTTTTTGTGTTTGTTTCGTTTTGAGTTTGTTTTTTTTTTTTAGTCTAAATGCATTCCAAACAGTAGGTTGCTCTTTTATGCTAACTACGTCTGGGAGAGAATGGAAATACTTGCTGAGAGAGAGGCATAAAGAGCTTTGATATCAAAGGCATTGAAAAGCTTTATTTACATTCACTCTGTGTGAATACCAGCTTCCATATGGTCAGACCCATGGATTACAGCTCTGTGGGGGAAGGTGAATAGGTTATCTAGAGCTTCTTGTGCAAATTGTAGTCTTCCGGCAAATAACACAGTTCTCAGCCTCTTCTGTTTTAATAGGTCTATCTGAACTACTTAATCATTCAAATCTGTTGTGAGCTGAAATAATGTGGGATTGCTCTAAACTAAGTGTATGAAACTGGGAAAAAAGAAAGCAGAGGAGATGGTGTTGCTCTTCAAGATCATTATAACAAGTGTGTTTTCTCTCCAGTGGGGATTAATGGAGGGGGCTATTAGAAACAGAAACAAGTAGTAGTGGAAACCCACTTCAGAGTCCTCTCAAAACCATTCTTACACTGCGGTACTACTACAGGCTGAGACAGCATAACACTAAAGACTGGCTGGCTGAGAGCAATGAAGCTGTGGCTTTTGCCACTGTTTGAGTTGAAGAATAGCTGCTTTCGCAGAGATACAGCTTTGTGCATGGTAAGAAAGCTTTTCTGCTAGACTTGTAACAGTATTAAACAACAAGAGAAAATTCTCTCACCTACGTATGATACGTATGATACCTATCCTGGAGCAACTTGGCTAAGCGGATCTTTTAGCAAGCTGCTAATTGGTTATCAAAGTGGGGGGGATGGCACACACACACAGAGAAGAGAGACAAACTAATATGGGTCAAAAGAACTAATACAGACTCAAAGTCATCAGGCAGAACTCGACCTATGTCACCCACCGGCGTACATGGCACATGAGTAAAGGCTGAGAAAAGGGTAAGGTGTTTAGACTTGTTCAGCTGGAAGAGGAGGAAGCGAAGGGGTGTGACGGCTGCAATCCTCTATCTACAGTAAAGGTCTGCAGAAGATGGAGCCAGACTTGTTTCAGGGATGTACTATGAAAAGACAAAGAGGCAATGGTCACAAGTTGCAAGGAGGGAAATTCTGATTGTACATATTAAAATAAAAAAAAAATAAAATACCAAGAGTTGTTAAAGACCTAAACATGGCCCAGAAAGGCTGGTGAATCTTCATCCTTGTAGATTTTCAGACCTGGACTAGACAAGGCCCTGCGCAACCTGATCTAGCTTTCAAATTAGCGCTGATAAGCAGGAGGCTAGACTAGAGGCTACCGCCAAAAGAAATCTTTCTTCAATTCTGTGACTCCATGTTCTTCCACCCTGTTAAATTCTAATGTTGCCATGAAAAAATGCCCGAAAAATGTCACGTCCTGTGGCAATATAAACAAGTTAATGCGGTACCAGGCTAGAAAAATTAACAGGATTTCAAACAATGGATGCCTGTAGACTGCCAGTGCCTTCAGAAAAACAACAAGCTGTCAATACGCACTGGGAACATCTCAATAGCCTTAAGAAATCCACTGCCTCTGATATGGCAATATCAAACATGAAAGTCTCTTTACTTTTCTGTAGATTCACATATATTTTTAATAATTCACTGATCTTGTAGATATTAAAGCTAGCTAATGATAACCCTTCATGTTATTCTTCCATCAGACCCTTTAAAGGATTATTTACAGACAGAAAGAGCTTGGCTTTGATTGCTGCCTATTTGAACCATTGGGTGATCAGGCAGAAATCAAAAACAATTATTTTGTGCCTGCACAGTTTCCCTCATCTGACACCTTTGAAAGACTGAAGAAACAAACTGCACAGAATTTATGCTTCACTTTGTTCCACAACACAATTAGCTCTCTCAGCTCCTTAAATATAAACATGGGTAACTGTCATTTTGACCACAATCTTGCTTGCTATGGATCATCAATGCAACAAAACGTGTGTATTGGCAGCGTGCTAGAAATTAGCCTCAGGCTAACAGGAATAATACAACTTTTGACAGGAACTAAGCAGAGCTGGCAAAGGAGACCTGTGCTCCGGTGCTTATGTGACTGGTTAGGCTCAGCATCAGGCTCACAGAACGCAGAGGAGTCAGACCTGAGAGGGGCAGGTTAATAGCATGAATTTCATGAACAGCGGCAGGACTTGCATTTGTTTCACCTAAAGCTCCTGAACTAGGAACAGAGAGTAACTTCCTTAGTTGTAAGGCACATTCAGAAAGCAGATATGATCTATTCACTGAAAATCTCTGAGGGCTAAAGTGACTATACTCCTAATTTTAAGCCTTTCATTAAGAATCCAGAGTTTCATTAAACCTGTAACGTTTAGCTCATCCTGGAGTTGTTTTAAAAACAGTGCTTTGCAACTCTAAGAGAAGCAGAAGACAAATAAATATACAGAATGTTGGGTGGTTTGGGTTTTTTTTTTAACTCACTATTTTTCAGTCAATCCAATAATAACTCGTAATTATTACAAGCTTGAGATTGGCATCACTGGTAAAGGATGTTTTTCTGCGCTCTCCCAAACTTTAGCAGCAATTCTCTGTTAACCCAGGGACTTCTCCAGCAAGCCAGCATAGTGCTTGTGCCAAACAGCTGATTTCCATGCAGCTGCATGATTTCCTACAAAATTATTCACAGCTTTGTGATGAAAAAGATAATAAACATATGGATTAAGATGGCGAGGGGCTGGAGAAAAGAGGGCATAAATAAAAATTCAAAAAATGCCATCTGGGGAACTATGAGACAGAGTAGGTACAAATAAGAGAAAAATGGGATCACAGAGACAAGACTGACTTTGTCAATTTTCTGAAAGGAAATCCCTCTATAATGAAGAAAATGAATGAAACAGCTCCCAATCCCAGGCAGTAGTAGTATTGTCAAAGAATACTAATGTTAGTAAAGAGATGAAGTTTCATTGTCAGAGACTTCCCACTTGCCAGTCCAGAAGATAAATCTCAATGAAAGCATATGTTATGTGCCAAAGTCACTTTCAGAAATCAGTTTCCACATATCCTGTTATTTTGTTCCAAAAAAACGTATCTGGAAGCTGAGCTATGTTAAGAATTAACCGAAATCATCTTGCAATACAACATACCCCACGGTAGAGTAGGAATCTCATAGATCAGCACAAAATCCATACAGCGAGAGAGCGTGCTACACACATATTACATCTACTCGTCCATACGTACGATTCTTTTAGTTGCTTTAATAGCTGAAATTCAGAAAAAATAGAAGAAAACACAGGCAGTGAGGGGTATTCTGTGGTCTAGTCAGTGAAAATAACACCTTCCTACATATTTTTGCCTCATTTCCTATGAAGCCTGCTAAAAACACACTGAGCTTTTACCTGCTAGAGGGCAAGAGAAGACAGTATTGTAGGGATGGACAGATTAACAAGAAAATGGATAATGGAGGAAATTTCAAAGTCAGCCCCATTCTGTGGTTCTCAAACAAGCCAGTCTCTTGCAGATGTGCAATTCAGACTATAGCATTTATAGCAAAGTCCGGCTGGAAAAGAATATGATACCAACAGCATTCCAAAAATTCTGGCTCAGAGAAAGAGCTGACAATTACTCTGTTTTTCGAATGTCAAGATGGAGTAAGCAAAATATTACATCTCTCTCGCTACCATGGGAGCTATGCAGTTCCATTCATAGCCACGCCATCTGGGCCGCCTGCCTTCTGTTGTACTAACTTCCCACTTCTGTAAACAGTTACTCGCTGGAGGCAGTCCTGTTTCCTAGAAGTGCCAGTGTAACGTGGTCCTTGGCACAAGGAGGCACCAATCTAAATGATGAACGTACACCCTGGAGTGTTCATTCCAGCGTACTGCGTGCATGAAGAACACAGGTCACATTCTACAAGTATTTGCTGCATCTCTGCATAGGCCATACCAGGAAATTAGACACTGCACTAATTTCCATTTGTATCAGCATGAGTCAGCTTAAGACAGCATAAACCACAATGGAACAGACATATACTTCAGACTTCCACCTGAAAATCTTTAAGATATTATGTTCCAATTAAATCAGTGCTCCTGCAGGCCTAGAAATATTTGTTGAAGTTTGACTTTAATGTTAAAGATTCCAGTTCTCAGGATTTTTAGCTATCCCAAATCGGCTAGGGCAATGGAGACATTCACGATACTTTCTCTGGTGTCCTACAGCACTTCTTTGAGACAGCAGTTTAGCCCAGACTTTCATTTAAGACACAGGATTTTCTCCCGTTCCTCTCCTCAAACCACAGCACTGGTATGCCAGATACTCTGTCAGTCTACAAATATCTCAAAGCAAATTTTACACACTTAAAGGCTTAAGTAGTTAAAAATAAACCAAGAAAGTTAATAGTTAACATTTTGCAAAAACATCATTGCTTGCTTCTGTGCTGTCAAGAAACGCTCTGAGGAAAACTGTTTTGAGGAAGGAGGATGAAAGTACCTTTCAAACACAGAGTAAAATAAACTGTGGAAATCTGTAAAACAGTTTAACTCAAGTGTTTTATTGCTCAGCTAACACTCTAAACCAATGACTTTAAGTTCATACCCACCCTGTGCGACAGTAATTTCAATGCATTTTACAGAAACATGTTCTATTCCAATCGATAAGAAATCCTGTAATAAGTAACATCTATAGATAATGGCTTTACTCATCTTCTTCCAAGATTTAGAAACAGTGCTCCAAAACACAACACTGTGGGAAAAACATGTGATTCTGTGCTGTGCCACTGACTTCCAATGTAATCTTAAGCAAATCACTTGAATGTCTGTGTCCCCTGGGGGTAGCATCACCCTGTATTTTGGGCACTTTGTGAAGAGAAACATTATAAATAACATTCTGTGTCTTCATGGTTGGAGAGTATGCTGAATCACAGAAATGCTTATGATAAACAAACATTTCCAGATGTCATCTCGCTTCCTGCGCGGGACACAGCGAAACCCCCACCCCACCCCACCAAAAGCATTCTTTTGGCTTGAGGAAACCATCTTTCCCTGCCTCTCCCTCACAGTCGCAGCAGTGCTGGGCTCATTCCTGGCCGATGCCAGACATCTACCCGAGCCCAGCTGCCTTCCCTTGCTCTGCTACTTCCATAGCAAAGCTTTTTTTTTTTTTTAAACTAGAAAAATCTCTCCATAAATTAACTGGAGCTACCTGTTTGAGTATGAAGCATGGCTTAATTTACAATTTCTACTGATACTGAAGAGGCAAGAACCCAATGTGGTTTTTTAATTGCTAGATATCTGGAAAAAATGCTCTAACTTAAGTGCTCCTGGCTCTGTATTTGCTTATTTTAAAGCACAAAATGGCAAAACCAGGTTTATAACCTGCAGCTAAGTGTGTGACCGCTATTGCTGCAAGCTCTGAGCGTGCGAATCGGCTCCTCGTTCCCATTTCCGACAGAAACGGCCAACTGAACAGAAAACCCAGCTAACCCTGGCCCCGTCCCTCACGGCTCTGCAGCTCCCTCCTTGCACCACCACGTGCCACAAGACAGCCCTTTCAATTACTGTTTGAAAGGAAAAGGAGTTCTAGGGATGGAAGATGCCTCTTCCTCACTGCATTTTACAATAGGTCTCAAGGTTGTGCCTTCTACTAAACAGAGTAAGTCAAACCACAGGACACAACACTCAATGGAGCCACAGAAGTCAACAGAGTCGTATCAATACATACCAGCATCTGCTTTAAATTAACGTCCACCTCTATGTTTTGGGTTTTGTGCATTTTTTTTTCTTTTCACAATTGCAATGGGCTGTGCATTGCTCACATACTTAACATCCAAAAAGTATGATGGTCACACCCAAAGATGCTGTACACCGATTTATCTCTCCCTATTGCCGTTACAACAGCTGAAGATCCAATGCATTTAAATGCTTTTGGTGTGAGACAGAGCAGCAGGTATCACCAGAGGAAACCACTTTATAGACATGTATTTCGCTATGAATGCTCTTCAGGCCGGATCCCTCACCCTCTGCACACTGGATAGCTCTAATGACTTGAACACAGCTATCCTGACCTACCCGCAAAGGACACTGGTATGTTATTAACATTTATTTTCTGTAGGTGGAGGAACTGCTCTCATGCAATATATATTTTAATAGTGAATGCAAACCATCAGTGCAAATCAACATCATTATATTTTACAGTATCAGGCACTTCCTTCTTTCTCTGTATGTGTATTTTTCTTCCCTTTATCTAATTCATTAAACTCCAACACAAACAGATAGCTTCCCTAGCAGTTTCAAAGGGTTTACGAAGCAGACTCTCAATTAAGCTAGATATACCTCGATTCATCTGTTAAATCATACTATTGACGTAATACACACGAACATTCCCTTCACATTGCATACTCTAGCTGGATCAGGTCGGATCAGATTATTCAAGACGGTAAGTTGGAAGTGTCACTTGAAGGCAGAGAGAGATAAAGGATTAGCTGAACATTTTGACTGAGAAGTGGGTCATATTTTAACTTCTGTCAGTTCAAATATCTGACAATTCATACTGGCGCCCTGTGTTTTATCCTAACTACTGAATGGAAGCAGATGGAGGAAGAAGTTTATGCTGGAGAATCCTCTTCTAATTGAGAGGCCAACAGATAAGGAACACAATATAACTGGTGCAAGTTTCTCAGATGCAAAGTATTAATAAAAATACTTCATTAACCCAAGCACACACAGAGACCCAGTTTACTTTGATCTTTTATGAAAAGACCAGAATGCGAGCAGCGGAGCGGCGAAGTGGTTTGCCAACATCCCTTCAACTTATCAGCTGCAAACCCAGAGACACCACGCCAATGTGCCTGCTTTCAGCTTCTCTGCCCTGATTACAGGACTCAGCCTGCTATTGATTTGTTACCTACAACACAGCAACATAAATCCCAGATTGAGTTTCACAATTAAATTTAGTAATTCATTACTGCCGTGGGCCAGTTAGTATTACAATAATACAGCCATTAACAATACCAAAACAAGAGAGAGTGAGAAAAGAAAAGTTCCAGCAATGGCTTACTTCGAAGCTTCTTTAAAAGACAAATTTGGGGCGGATGGGGAGATTCTGAGCAGAGGAGAGTCTCTGAAAGCACTTTTAAAATAGGAATTTAGATTTGTCATATACGAATTTAAAAGTGGGTCTGTAGACAGATGTGCATAATGCATGGTGGAAAATGCTTTTGGGTATGACTGGTGCACAAGTGCAAAGTGAACTCCGGCAAATGTGCCTTTGCTTGCATAAGTCAAGTGGAACGGTCTGGACTAAAAGTGTTATTTTCCTTCCTTTTATCAGGAAAGTACAGGCTGTGGTGTGGGAAAGCCATGCTTTGGTTTGCACATTGCAGCTTTGCAAACGGCTTATGGGCCAAGCACTTACTTTTCTTCCCCCTCAATAGGAAGGCAGAGGATTATTTTCCCTTACAGAACACGTACTACTGGAAAGGACCTAACACAGTTAACACTATTATGCCTTTCTGCTTTAGCTGCAACAGCAGCAAGGAATCCAGCTACCTGTAAGGATTTGGGCCTCTATCCCTGGAAAGTCTGGTTTCACTGACATTGGTGGTCCAGCACACGTTCACCTTAATAACACTGAGATTCCATCCTTACATGTCCATTTGCATGAATAATCCCCCGCTGAATGCCAAGCCTAAATCCTTGACTGAAATCGTGAGCGTTATGCTCATTCCTGTTCTTCCAGTCTCACCTCCCTTCACTAGAGGCCCACAACTACATCCAATCGCGAAGTCACAGGATCCTTTTCAAGCAGATCTGGCTCCTTTGCTACTCTCAAAATGAATGATGTTCTCTTGTCTCTAATGTTCTAAACACAACACTCATATGCAAATAGGCACAGCCCTTCTCTCCCGGAGAGAAATACGGTCAACTACAATTATTAATTCTCCATTGTTGTTATGACTTTAAACTGTTCTTTAAAGCCACTGTGATCTCTTTCAAGCAGTGGAGAAAAAGAGCACTTTAATCACTAAAGGTGCATTAAAAATTCAACACTCAAATCCTGCCTAATAGATTGATATTTCCCATGAGCTGTCAGGGTAAGATTAGCTATTAAAAATTCACTTGTCCACAGGCATGTTAAATCTACCTGAAATTGGGCTCTGCTTGTTTTCTTGCTTGCTTGTATGTTTAAAGAGATGCTTAAATTCTGATCTATTCACAATTTAAATAAATCAGAGAAATTAATTTGTGTCTTTTTACAATGTTTTAAGACCAACTTCCATTTCAAGAGCCAGCAGACACTAAAGCCTCCTTGTCCTTCCAGAAGTGTCAAGGCTGTCTCAATGTAGCCTACAGCGTACCCTATGACGGGGAGCATGGTACAATCGTTACCGCACTGAGTTACAATTTGAAACCACGTTTTAAACTCCCCAAAATCTACATTGTCACCACACACTTTTCCATTAGCTAGCATGAGGCCTAAATTTGAGAAGAAACACAAACATCTGCAGAGAATGCCCAGTTAAAGCTTAAATTAGCCTGACAGTACAGACTCCCCTCCACTGAACGGATTTAAGGTACGTAGGTAGGAGTCTATCCACAGTCTAAAACCAGGTAGAAACAACCCGCCCCTTCCTCAGTTCCTCACTCCTTTCATCCACTCCTTCCGAGAGCTGCAAGAATCAAGCCTCCCTCGATACTGGCAGAGCACCATGACGTTCAGTGATGGGCAGACTTCATTTAAAAATCCCGAACAAACAAACAAACCCCACCAAACAAAATGCCACAACTGTCCCATGCCCCAAAAGCCAGACTTAAATGCTATCTGCTGTCATGGATTCTTTTTTTCCTGGGATGCATCACTAGCTTTCTTACCAGCTAACGGAACCCCCTCGCTGGCCAGGATGCTCATGTGCTACAGGGACACCAAATTAGAGGAGTCCCCTCCTTCGCACGCTTACATGAAAGAACAAGAGACTCAGACTGAAGTAATATCTATCAGCATGGTAAACACATCATCACAATGTCTCAGCAGATTGGTGACGTCGAGATGTTTACCACACCACCCCCCCCCCACCCCCCCAAACAA
>VXBL01006372.1:328833-358321 GCA_013400195.1 Aramus guarauna
AAAAAAAAAAAAGGAAACAAACAAAAATCCCCCATACAGCAGCTGGCCACAACATCATAAATCAGGCTAGAAACCTTTATATGAAAGAATCTCATCTTCATGTCAAGCTGAAAATCCAGATTATTTTGATAAGGTTTCAATTTTTACTCAGTACAATTTCCAGATCTTCAACCTTAAACACCAGGGCACACGTTCCACTTTATACACGGCCCTCGCTCTGAAAGCGAATCGCCTCGGCCACTACAGACAGTTGAATCAGCTCGCCAGCTATGGAAGGACCTCCCAGTAGGTCAGTGCATGGCCCACTGTCCTCCTCAACGAAACATATTCAATTCAACATTGGTAAAATGAGTCACCTATTCACAGCCTGATTTTCCCATTAAGGGGAAGAAAAAAAAAAAAAAAGAAAAAGGAAAGGGTATCTGTAACCAGGTAATGAGCAAACAGAAA
Organism: Aramus guarauna; assembly: GCA_013400195.1. Taxonomy (NCBI): domain Eukaryota; kingdom Metazoa; phylum Chordata; class Aves; order Gruiformes; family Aramidae; genus Aramus; species Aramus guarauna. Next base: position 329,284 of record VXBL01006372.1, read on the forward strand.
ATCATAACCACAGCTTCAGCTCCCCCAGGCTTGTGCTTCTGTCTACTGTGCTAGTGTTCAGCACCGAGCCCTGCCCTGGTTTAAACAATCTCGGAACTGAGCGGTACAGTGTCACGTTTTTCACCGTGGCTGCTCCAAGGTCTCCCTCTGTAAACATTCTGACTGTTCATCCTAAAGGAGGACAACAGAGATACCAGCAGATCAAGATTTTGTCTAAATAAATTAATTGTTCTAGGTATCCCAGTATAGTTAAATCGGAACAGCACTTTTCAGAAGAAGCATGGTTTTAGAATATGAGAAAGTTCTTTAATGCGTTTTCCTTTATAAAAAGAAGAAAACTGTATTGAATTAAAGTACCTTTACACTGAGAAAAATTATGCAATAAACACAAGCTCATCCCTTAAAACATCACAAGACCTACCTGGTTTTGCCACAGTTACTTTAAAAAGTCCTTTGCAGAACAACAAATGTAATTCATGAATCCTGATCACAAGGTTTTAAGCTTATTGTACATAACGGTAATCGCCCATACATGTGCATTTATCCTACGGTAAATGAGTTCTAGATGGTATCTTTTCTTGGATAGGAAAGTAACGTTGTGCTCATTATCTATCAGCATGATAGCACGGACAAGACAGCTGACCTGTAGTAAATATACACCTTGGTTACCCTGTGGGCAGTGACCTGCTTGCCTGCCCACATACTCAACTCACTGTCCTGGCAAGTTCACAGCATTAACGCTCTCAGGGCTTTTGTATTAAATTGTGTGTGCTTTTCAATTTGTTAGACTTTTAAATTAATAAAACTGCTTTCCCCTTCAATGGTATGCAAAGGATAACGAGAACAATCATCTTGAATTTGTAAAATATTCTAGGACACTCAATAAACTTGATACAGTGCATGCAAGCCCATAATTTGCAGGGGAAAAGGAGCAGATAGTTCATATTTAACCACTGCAATTGTCAACTCTGTGTACATGCATCACTGGAAGACTAAGTGAAGAAGAAAAAAATAAGAAACTACTAAATATATTTATTTCAAACAAACAGAACACTAGGCATTCACATAGACGGCACTAGCTTAATGTAATATTTAATTGAAAGCTTGGGTTGCTATACTAGCATTACCAAAGTTATTTCATACCATGGAAGACAACTGCATGGCTTTTATTTTAATACTCTGCCATTAACCAATTCTCTATGTCAGTTCTGAACAGAGCCAAGTGCAAACTTGAACATAAACATTAAGACAGCCCATGAAAATGCTCATCCTCTTTATCTTCTTTCACCTTTCTAGGACTCCTACCAAATTAAACTTGCCATTTTTACTTGCACCCAGGTAAAGATTTACATGGGCTCACTACCTTCTGAGCCCCTCTGCCTGCTTGCCTTGCCTTTTGGGTGGCAGGAAGCTTACTCCAGGAGCTAACGGGGTTCAGCACTTGTCCACAAGAAGTTTTGACTTTCAAATGGAAGCGTCCAGAATCAAGACAAATCCATCATTCTAATGCTCAGAACCAAGCTGTTGAAACCAAAGGAAATGAAGCCATACAGTGGATCATTAGCCATGTGTAAAGCATTGCTCCCAGAATTAATAGATGCTATGTCATGCCCTGGGACTACTTTCAACCCATTCCCAGTCAGCTGGAAAAGGACAGAGGGAAATTTCTATTCTATTTTTTCCCCTGCTCTCTCTTCCTTCCTGCCTCCTTTTAAAATCCACACTGCTGAGAGCTTCATAATCTAACTCTATGAAAAATAAATGCTCCTTCTACACATAAACCCAAAGATGAATTAGCAAAACAGTAGAATAATACTAATAATGAGGAGCTGCAAGCCCCTTCTAGGCATGGGACTGTCTTGAACTGAGTATCTCTCCAATCCCCTTGAGATCAGCACTCCAAAGCACCGCAAGGTCTGCACAAGAAAACAACAAAAATAAAGTCCAATTTTCCTACTCAGTGTTGAACTTTAGTGCCTCTTCTGGTTTCAGTCTGACCACGAAAGCAAGGAGTGCTGCTTACTCTTGATCATACAGCAATAGTAAAATCTTTGTAGAACTATACATCCGGTAATTAGCATATGCTTCCTTTTACCTAAATGTTTCAAAGTACTTTCCGAGCCTTGGGATACATCCCGGGGACCCATTAAACAAACAGCTCCTTTTAGATTGCTAAACACTGTCATAATCTGGCTACACAAGAAGAAAAAAATCAAACCCATGAAACACTCACTTGTAAAGCAACCAGCCTCAACTTTAACGCCAGGCTCCCACCCTACCGCAATCTAGGAAACGCTCAGCGCTCTCAGTACTTTTTCAGTGTCTCGCTTTGTTCTCCTCGAACACAGTCAAGGGCTGTGTAGCTTTAAATGTATTTTGCCAGCCCAAAGCAATGTAGTTTCCCTGTGATGTTTGCAAGTCTTTTTGGGCAGTGTTCTCAGCCATTCAACCTGTCTTTCCAATTATGAACGTTTTCAGGTGTTCTTAAATGAGCAGATCTGGTTTGGCCTCTGCTTCAGTAGAGAAGATGGAAAATAGTTCAAACACCTTCACTGTGATGGTCTTGAAGACTGCGTACATCAGGGAGCAAATGTTGAATGTTAGAGTGCCCATGAATAAAGCTGGGCAAAATGGGGAAGGGAGAAGGATGTTGGCAACACAGGCTTTTGACTGTACTTACAGAGAAAAGCCCCCAAAGGTCTGCTTCCTGAAACGTGGCCTTTTGTTAATAAAGTTGCGTCTCTCAAAACCCCAATGTTTTTAGCTCCAAGTGGTGCTGCATTGCTCTAATGCAGCTGTAGTTTAAATTTCTCAGTCCCACACAGACCGACCACTGCTCTGATGAACCCCTTCCTGTGATGTACGTATGAACCGAGGGATCACTTTCAGCTGAACGTGTGCACACCAATTAGTTTCTGATGGTTATATCTACCCCATTTTACATACAGAAAATATTTTCAATTCCTATAACCAATTTAAAAAACCACCATTAGAGAGCAGACCAAGAAAATTATCTGTGTTACATGGGCTAAGGTTCGCAATAATGATGTTAATTCTACTCAGGTTTCTTGCTTTTTTGAAACAGTACAGCTGAGAGGTATTCACCATCCTTATGATTTCAATAATTATTGCTACTGAATGAATCTATTGATCAGTGATTTCTAGTGATGCCAAGTTTCCTTTTTGCTGTGTTACAGCCAATGGAAATACATTTTTTAATATATTCTTATATACCGTGTGTACATACATACATACCTCTCTCTATATATGAACAGACTCAGGAGCAAGTACTGAGAATGAGTAATTTTGTTTTTAAAATCACGTAAGGGAAGCCAAGCCAGTACACTGTGAGAGAGAATTGCAGCATACAAAGCACATCACTGGCTACAAGATTTACAGTTTGCAGTGAAATTAAAGCTATTAACATCAGTCTCTTTGCTACTTGATAAGCCAAGAAAGATGACAATACTACCTTAACTCTAATACAGGTTGGTAGATCTCAAGGCACTTTTTAAACTGTTCCCAAATGGAGGAGTGGATAATGCACTCTTTCACAGAGTCATAAAATGGACTACTAGCACAACGACGAGCCCAGCTCCACTGCCTCCCACTCCAGTCCTCGTTCACTGGCCCATCCTGGTGCTGTCCTCCTTACAATTGTCATTTTATCCCACATACACACTGCTTCAACAGACTGAGCTGCTTGTTTGATTTACAGAGAAAAGGCTTACAGTCGGCTTGCAGGCACCGTACATTGGGCGTACACGCAGGGAAATCAAGATGCTACAAGCACTTAAATACAGGCTGTCTCATCCTTGCAGCTATGAAGTACAGATATAAATACTGTTCTGATCTAAGCAAGCTGTATGCTTCCTCACTTATTATGCTGTTACTTAATTCTTTTACTCCTCTATAAAAGTACTTCACTGCTAAAAACCTTTCAATGCTAGATTACACCGGCTATCTGTTAACTAGAGCAATTTTACAGGCAGCCAAGTAGACACTTTCTATCCCAGATCATGCTATTCCACTTGTTTCTCCAAATAAATCCAGTAAACATTAAAAGTACAGATGTATGTTCTGGGGAAATAATTCTTGGCATATGAAAATATGTGATCTGCCAAAAGATTTTCCAGTTTGTTCACTGCTCTAACAAAAGCATTCCCCTGAACTGGAACTGAAACGGTGAAAGACTCTGCTTTCATATGATTTGAAACGAAGGGAAGAACTCATCAACACGTCTGCTCAAGAAACAGCACATCTTTGATCCTCACTGGTAATTTATGCAGATTTAAGTCCTAAAGTATGCAAACATTTATTTACAAGTGTTTTATCTTAGGTACTCAGGTGCCAGCAATAGCCATAATGTCACTACCACTAAATTGAAAGTGAACTGATTTTCAGACATGCTGGGAACATACACCTTTAAAAATAAAGAAATAAATAAAAAGAACAAGCTGTTGGAAGGGCAACAGATGCAAATTCAAGATCTCCCGATTTTATTCCAAGCTTTTGCCAGTGACTTAATGAACAATCACAGACAAGCCACTTCATGTTGTTTCTCAATACATTAATTAGGAATAACGACACTCATCTCACCTACAGTTCCACAGCTGAAAGGTGCTATGTGGCAAAATTTCATTTTTATTTAGTTTAAAAAAAGCCCAACACCTGGAGATACAAACAATTTGCCAGAATTCTCCACATCAAAACAAACAGCGACTCCCAAACAATGCCAAAAGCAATAACAACAAGCTTTCTGCACACTGAGTGGCACTGTGCAGATCAAAATTCATTTGCCATGAAAAGCCACATATTTAGGGCTACGCTCTACTAAATCAGAAGGAAAAAGCCTCAGAAAATTTAGCAGTAGAAGTTTTTCCATGCCTAACTATCCAATTTGAAAGAATATGTTGTATACAAAAACACAGACTTTCAAGTTGCCAACACTCAAAACTCTTGCTGAGGGCAATGTGCTTTCCATGCCACTGCGAGATGCAAAAGGAGAAGCCTCAGAAGCCCAAGCCATCAGAACACTCTTGTACTGGAGTCAAGAACACAACAGTTGGTTCTTGTCCACAAATGCTCAAGTTTTCATCTTACAAAGCAATTAGCGTGTCGTAGCATTCATTCTCACGTAGATGAGATTCACCATGGTGGCACTACTCATCAGTATGTCTATACAGGCCTTAATTTAGTATTCCAGTCCAAAGGTTGGAAGAAGGAAGGGTTCTGCTCCTGTTCTATACAACTGGTGACACGTACAGAAACATGGCTTGGCTTTTTACAGTGAACATACAACACATCTGAACCTGGGTTTGCATTTTGCATCTGATCATATGTTTTAAAGACAAAGCAAAAATGATTTAATTATTGTCATTGTTTTTTGTATATTCCATTGTTGAATACTGTATCTGTTGTAAATTAAGATAAGGAATTTAATTGACTCAGCATAAAGAAAACTGCAGAGCCTGCATTTAAAATCACATCTTTCATTGAACAACATTGCTGGTTTTTTAGCAAAACTTCTAACTAAAAACCACACCATACCATTATTTGCATCAGTTTCAAAAGAACCAGTCACAGGATGATGCAACATTTCAGCTAAGCAAAATCTCCTTAGAGGTACTGAACTATGCTGTAATCTTCAAAACTTTTCCAAGACAACAAAGCTGCAAAAGAACTCTGTCCTGTATCCAGAGAAATAACCTTAAACATTTTGCACATTCATTAATAATTTGCTGAATTTTGAGATGACCGCTCACCTTTGATGGATGAAGAAAAGCCGGAGCAGAGAGTTCAAAGCCTCTGTGTAAAATCTCACCACTGCCTGGCAGAGCCTGCAACAGAAACAGAGGTTCCTCTACTCTGAACGCTACACCAGATCCTGCCCTGCATTAAGTGATGTTAGCTTCAATAAAAACCAACAGGAATTGCCCGTGCTCAGTTTGTTAATTCAACCCCACTGACGACACAGATGGCTGTTGTTTTGAGTAACCGGTGCTATTAACAGCTGTAATAGGTATCAGACCACAAGTGGCTTTAATACCAGAAAAGCTTGACTATCACTATACCACACACAGTATTGCAGGTGCGTAAAATTATATGGAAACATAAAAGATAAAATGATTATGTTATTAAAATGTTTCACAGACATAATGTAAAAAGTCATAGTTTAATCTTAAAAGTCATCATCTTTGATCATTTTAAGAACTCTTTAACATACCTCTCTTGAAACAATATAATTATATATAATTATACCTGCAATCTCGAATTTTTGGCAGAGAGCACTATCAACCTCTGGAATTCACTGCTGCAGTGAATATCATGGTTACCTATTTTCTAGTCATTTGAGTAAATGAAGAATTACAGGACAGAAAGGAAATAAAGTAACCTATTTGATACTAGCTTTGATCACTAAAATGATCTGGGGTTTGTAGATGATTCAGAACTGTAGCAGATCTTTTGCTGGAGAAAGTATATTCTGTACTGAAATCAACAGCTCATCCAGTGCCATCCAACTGTGCCATCCCATACCCATCTGCTGTGGTACAAGGTGTTTCAGAGGACTGATGCGTTCAGTCTTTCATACTCCAGTTTTTACCTTATACCACTAGAACAATCTTGCAGAAACTACCTTATTCAGTAGGAATTAATCAAATTACAGCAAGGCCCAGCTACCCAGATGCAAACACTGCCACTAAACTTAAAATAAAAGGTGCCAAAGAAACAAAACTACCCAGTGAAGGAGCCTTTTCGTTGCGTGTGTGTAACTGGATTTGGTAAAAGAATCAAACAACAGGATCTGATCCTCTGTTGTGAGGAAATGGAAAACCTGAAATTGGAAAAAAAAACCCCACCACAATATCCACTCCTCTGACCCTGGAGTTCATTTAACATATACAATAATGCAGGCCTTGCAGCAACAAAACTAATTGGAAGCAAATATTTGTAAAATGCATAGAGGCCAGTTAATGATTTTGTAATGGGTTGATGTACAAAGTGGCACCCGCCACACACTGCCTTGGTGATACCAGGAGGCTGGTTAGTACCTGCTGTCCTGACGCTGCAGCGACATCTTTTCAGTATGCAGAGCCTGTAGTTCTCACTGGTTTTTGGTTCGTTGCTGTTGTCGCTTTCTTTAAGCGAGAGAAAGCAGAAATCTTTCTTCAGCCATATTTCTTAGCCTTAAATTTTTTAGTGAGTTAGAATGAGCTGCTCTCTTGATTAAACACAGGACTCTCTTTTACTCCATCATTTTCAGTATTATCACCAAGAAGAAACACATAAAAGCCTCACTGTAAATGAGCAAAGTTAATGAAAAAGAGCCATGTGAGGCTTGTAAACCATCCCACTGTTTCAGATCTCCCTATAACCTATAGCTCTTGCACACCACCTTACTCAGAGAAAAAGTGCTGCAATGTAAATGAATCTGTAAATTCTCTAGGTCTAATGCAGGTAATTGGGAACGGCCAGGACGAAGAAAGCATCTTAGCTGGAATGATCTCCAGGAAAAACAGAAAAGGCATTGAGGGAGGAATGTGTGTCTGAAGCCTGTATTTTCAAAGCTCAGTTCTCACTGCAGCCTGGCTGGATGCAAACTTACTGACACCAGCAGATAGAGATGGGCTGATTTCAGTGGGGTTTTTTGATCAGACTCCTACACCAAAACTCTGTTTACCCAGCGTGCATTAGAGAGATCTATGCTTTCTCATAACTGAATATTCATTAAAAGAAAACAGCAAACAGACACAAAAGGAAGAATACAATGAAACAGTATATGACTCAACAATAAATCATCATCGATTTCACTAAGCCCTCTTGAACCTGTTTACATGATGGAGAGCAAGCCTAAAAGGAAGCCATGCACAGACTGCAACGCAGCCTGCAAACTACCACAAAAGGCTTGGCACATCAAGTGCAGTTACCTGGCTAAGCTAATTATTCTCCTCTTTTAGATTATTCAAATAAGATTTATTAATTGTACAGGGAAAAAGACTACTATATCCTTCCATATTTCCTTTTGTTAATTTTTAATTCATTCTCTCTTAATTATCAGGACCAACTCTGCAGTGTCCTGGATGAATTCTAATAATTAAAGTCCAGGTATTTACTCTAAATTAAATCTGACCCCAGCTCTTGGGGGAGGTTGTGGGGTTTTTTCTCTTTTGAATAAGGAAAATTGAGGAGACATATTTGTTTATGGCATCAACAGAATAGCTGGTTCTTAACAAGACAAATATTACACCGTTAATTTGAACGTAGTATACATAATGCAGCGTATCAGTTTTGTACGACATATGGGATTGTGCCCGCATAATAGCAACTTAAAAACAACATTGTGTTGCCAGTGACAATTACTATATTGCAAACCATTTCAGTGGGGCACACATTAATTTAATTCATTGCAGCAGGCAGGTTGGCACGCACAGAGAAAAATCACTGCAAAATGACAAATGCTTTACATTTTACAACATAAATACTTCCTTCAGGACTACAAACCCCTGTCATGACAGAAGCACCTTCTGGCATTACTCTAATTTATTAAGTCAGCCCCACTGCAACAAAAAAAGTACCTGCAAACATACATTACAATCATCGTCAAATCCATTTTACTGTGTCCCTCGTATGGATGCAACAGCAAGGAAAGCATCCAGGAGCTTTCACCTAAAAATTGTGAAGAGCACTATGAAATATAAACCTAGAAGCACTTCTCTCCTTTTCTCTTACAGTCAAGAAGTCACTCGTAAACAAGCCCTGAAAATTCATGACTCAAGAAATATTTCACGTGATATTGTGGGCAGCATGCTCAATTGGGGATCTCAAAAGACTTGGATTCATTGTAGTTTAACAGGTATATGCTTTAATCCTGTCAAATGGTTGTGTCAATTCACCAAGTGATGCTAAACCATAATGGAGAATTCAATTTATTTTAGTGGAGCTAAAGCCTGTGCTGGAGAATATATATATATATATATATATATGGATCTGTATTACTGCTAGTTCTTCAAGGTTAGATCCTGCAAGACTGCCCAGCCATTCCACTCCTGATCTTGAAAAGCACTGAGAATGCATACTTAATTTATACAGGGAGTTTGAGGAGTGCGTACTTACAGAATATGAACATAGCATGACTGTATTTTCCTGCAGTAATTTAATCGAACTAGCAGAGGAGAATATGTACAGTTCTGAAGGCCAATATGCTGATATCACCAAGGGGTTCTCAAGAATGAACAATTTATATTTCTGGTCTTAGCAGTGGACCACCAAGCTTACTATCTTGTTGATGGTAACAGTGTCTTCAAGCTGCTTCAGAAGGGTAGATAAGAAACCATTAAAATTAGTCTGTTCATTTAACAATTCTACTCTTAAACATCCTTTCTTGTTCCTATCTTCATGTGAAATTGTCTTATATAGGAAGGGACTATATTGCATCCGAGGTATTTTTCAAATATACTATGGAGACACTTCATAGTGTAAGGGCCCTTCCTTAGTGTTTGAAAGCAACAGGAAATCTGGAAAAAAAATTCCAAGTCACAGGGTCTTAAGCCAAAACACCTTGGAGTGTGGGAGGGAAGTCAGATTATCCAGTGTTAAAAATCAGTTGTAAATGCAGACAAACTTTCTACATGCTCTATACAAGCTACTTTCTTTCTCATCCTTTCTATCAACTATTTTAAGCCATTTTATCTGTGCTAGCGTCAGTTGTTGCTAACCATAGTAATCTCCTTCTACATAAAAATTAAAGGGCTTCATGAGATTATGTAAAGTCAGCCAAGAATAGAAATAAGTATAAATACCAAGGAATGTATCAGCCATTAACATTCAAGACGATGTAATCTTTGGGAAGCAACAACGTTTAGATGTCTTTAGTAGGCATTCACCCATTTGTGTAAGACCTACAACATCTTGAACTGATCTAGACAGACTCGGGGATGGGATTTCAAGAGAGGCTGGTGCAGCAACAACAGCTTTCTAAAGGCATGGTCAGTAGTACTGCAATCAGGACTTAGCTTAACCATGTAGCAAAACTGAGACCTGGTATTTCTGTTTGTTAAGGGAGGAAAGGTAAGCTATGTAAGTGAGTTTCATGTTTTACCAGTTTTCATGTTTTTTAAAGATAGCACTTTCTCTTTTTGTTTCTTTTTTTTGAGGGGGTGTGGTTGTGTTCTTCGTTCTCTTCCCTACATCATCAAAATTTCACTTTTTCATGGAATGAACAGCCTGAAGCAGAAACTGAAGATGACTGTAATCCTGACCCTACTCACACAGAACCATGATTGCACAGAAAAGCTCAGCAGAAATTAGCTGGAGCTTCCAGTTCTAATGACTCAGGTTAAACAGAGACAGTGTTTACATGCAGGAGAACCAAGCTTACTCCAATTACTGCCACTGTCTTAATGCGAGGAGCCCAGGGCTGCCAATTCTCTTCTGGCTGCAATTCCCGGAGGTTTAATTTACATCTTTGTGATACCTTTACTCATAGCTGCTGCTGGACATGATTAGTAGCTTGCAAAGAAAATTTAAGTGAAAGCAGTCAGAAATTTTAGGTGATTTGGCTCTGCAATGCTTGGGAGTTCACAGATTTTACCTCCGCATTCTGGGGCATTCTAGAAGACTGAAAAGGTAAATTTTCGTATTCCTCTGAAATTGCCCATATTCCTGCTCATCTATTACACTGTTTTGTAACTTGTCTGTAAGAGGAGTTTACATAAAAAGGATGCCACTACTGCCATACCCTTCCACCACCCTCAAAAACTTCAAAACCAGGCAGTGAATAACTGTATCTGACAAATGATTTCCTTTAAGGGAAAGGAATGATTAGCACTAATACCAGATCATGTGAACAGGGCCCATGAATGCCTTCCTACGACACATTAGAATGAAACTCGCAATGAAATTGTTCACAATACTTTTTTTTCTCTCCAAATCCTGTGTTTCAGAGTACGTGAACTTCTCTATAGCTTCCATAATAATAATTCTTAGCGTGCAGAGGTCACGCCACTATTCTCAATGCACTGCTTTTTTCTGCAACAAAAGATCTCAAACACTGGCCATTACAGAGCAAGGTATAAAACGGAACAAGAGAAAAGCAACACAGTAGATTAAGCAAAATACAGTTAAGTGCTTCTTTGAACAGAATGATGGCCTTTCTTGAATGATGGCCTTAGCTCAGAACCTCGTCAAATCAGATGAAACTGCTGAAAGGACTTACCTGGCTTTAGCTCCTGAAAGTCATTGTAAAAAACATTTCAGGAACTTAGGAGCCCATCTTGACAATTTATGGCTCCTATGATCACTGAGTCATACCTGCAAGTCCACTGAGCCTTGGCATCCTTCTGTAGCAACAGGTTCCTGCCCTCACCAGAAAGCTACCTGAGCGTGGTGCATCTCCTCAGCCACCAACACTCATAAACTAAAACATTCAGGTACAACAGTGATCTCCAGCCACATTAATATGCTACACAGCACGCTGACAGCTGATGAGCTGACGTTCACGCGCTCCTTCCACAGGGAAGAGGGCTGCCTGACTGCTGGGAATCTCTTCTGCTACTACAGCCTGGAAACCAGAGCCTGTCCAATATGAGTCAGGCTTCAAAGGCACCGAGAGCCCCGTGGTGCAACACCAGCCAGAGCAGCCCCGTGCTGCGCCCGAGCCTCTGGGGTGTCGGGCTCTATCTGTGTGGTGACATTGGTCCCAAACCTTTGCCAGGTACCTTCCCTTGGTACTGCGTTATGCCACACGGCTGACCAACTGTTCAGACACATCTCAGGATGCATTATCATATTGAGCTACTCTGAGCAATACAGATTGCTAAAAAAACATAAGCAGGTGTGTAATCTACGTTGGAAATTAATTTGATACTTATCTTGCTTAGCACTAGATACTTAAGTGTTTAGAAATTTGGTCATAAGTCACAACTGAAAATACTATCTTTTATTCCCCCCAAACCCCTTTCTGTCCATTAGATCAAATCAGAAATTCAGAATACTGAATATAAAAAATAACAGTGTAAATGTCAATGCTAACCCAGTATCTAACATCTGTGTAGTATTATTCTGACACCGAAACATAAAGTTTAGAATAGATTTGAAGTCACCGTGTTTAAGAAAGTTGTGACAGTACCTTCTTTGAACATGAAAAGCCAAAGTAAGACACACTCCATTTTTAATTCATTCCACTAGTTACAAACAATACAGATGCTTCAGAACAGTGAATTACATTCTCGCTCACACTCTGAGCACAGCAATAAGAATGAACAATGAGATGTGACTATGATGGAAAGCCAGCCTTTACATCTAAATTTCAACCGAGTAGTCTTTCCGCATACTCTCCCTCACTTATACCATGGCAAACTGCAGTGTTATCTGTAAAGTAATTAATCTTACTTCTCTCAGTCTCTCATCTACCAAACTACTATGAAAAATTCTTGTGCATCCTGTTTCTGTGGAAAGATACTACTCCTGAATTATCTGCACATTGAGCATTAATGATGAGATGCCTCGTACCTCTGTAGGATAAGATGCCTCCAAGTTTAAAGCTTCTAATGATTTTCTTTGTGAAATAAATCTGTATGCCTGATAAAAGCACTCCTCCGTCCCTGACAGACTGTATCTGTACCATCACGTGCAATACCGATGACATCTGTGTTTGCAGAAAAGTGGGGTCATACCCTTACGGTTTGTAGTCCTGTAGCCATATGAGAGATGGTTAAAAACTGCCAACAGCAGCAAGGCTTGCCCCTTCCCATGTATAGCCCTACCTGCTGAAGTAAATATACTTACTCAGTATAAATACTGTAACTGTATTAAAGGCACTGCCATTTCCCTTCTGCCAAAAAGCAGCAGGTGGATGGCACCCATCAACTTATCCAGCATTTAAACTGGGGAAGCTAATACCCCGTGGAGTTACAATTTCATGCTGCAGACAGAGGTGAGGAACATGCAAAAGAAGCGTTCCGAGAGCTCATCTCACCAAAAGTAGCACCAGATGTGAAAAATCACATGAATCCAGGAGCTGACCTATGCCACAGTATTAGCGATAAGCATGCATTACTCATCTTACCCATCGGCAAGAAGAAATTCTTGGAGCCTTTACCTACTTCATGGAGCAGCAATGCTCTTTGGCTGACTTGGTACCTCCTCTTCCTTCTTTCTCAGTTTTGATCCACAGCCAGGGATCAAGCCTTGCAAAAGAGAAACTCAGCTATTGTAGTTTCCACTTACTCTCCCCTCCCCTTTTCCTATCATCCTGGCTAATTACTGTGAGTGGACAAAACAAATGCTGTTTGCCAGATGAAACAACATGGTAATCAGCAATGGTGTGCCAAATAGATATATCTCAATCAAAAAACCCCAAACACTAACCAACCAAAAACCACCACCATTGAGATGAGTATCTGTTTGGAGTTGATTCAGGGTCTTTCAGTGATTTTACCGGGACACTGAAATAAATATATCTGAAATATGCATATGTCTATATTATACATTTAAATCACTGGAGCTTCCAAGTATTTTACTAAGAAGGCATAGACAATGACTGAAAGAAAATGCTAATTTTATTTGGTGGCTCACTCTCTATTCAACCTCACTGATCAGACAGACAAATTAAGAAAGATAGCGTGCTTACCCAGAAGCCATTTGTTAGACATCTTCAAAAATCGATGCTTGACACAATTGAGTATCTCTTTGCAATAGAATTTTATTTGTCATGTTGGGCTAGAAGCGTCAGTTAATAATTCACTCCACAGTTCCATAAACCTCCATTGCTATCTTTCACACAACCTTGCAGTTTCACAGGCTGTTGTTAAGAGTAGCTTAAAATAGTCTGTTATCAGTCCTGACCCTCACTGTTATAACTCAAACAGATGCACTATCTGTGATCATTCTGACAAGGCAACAAAACAAACAACCCAGTAACTTTGAAAAGGACATATACACACTGAATACATACACATATAATGGTTACCCACTCAAGAGCTCATACCATAAGCAATGGAAAGGTCAATTCAGCAACACAGAACTGCTGTCCCAACCTTATTACAAACTGGGGTTGGAACAGAGTCACTCACTTCTGATTCAGATTTTCTGTTTTCGCAGGTTCTTGGATGCTTGCACTTATGCGTCTGGTTTGAATGACAGAGTTCAGAACAGTCAAGCTGCAGGTCAAAGTAGCAGGACTTAGTGTGATTTGAGTATACAGGTAAATATTCATAGTAGTCAGGCTTAGTGATCTACCATGTTCCCCACAGAGATCTCAAAGACACAGAATAAAAATATTAAGTAGGCAAACTAGTTTGGAAATTGCACCTCCTTTGAGTGAAACACACCGTTCCTAATTCTGCAGTGCCAAGAGACTTCCCATCTTCAGTCACAAACACTTCGTATCTGGTTTAGTTCAGCTCCTCATTTTCAAGCTCATGAGAGAGTGTGTCAGCTCTAAGTGTCAGCCCAAATTTCATTGTACTATAAAGCCCACAACTTACACACACCCTAAGTCTTCAGTCCAACAAATGATATTTTTTGTCTGGAAAAAGAAAACCACACACATACATACAGAATTCCTTCTCTTAGCCATGACACGTAGTTGCAGGGCTATACACATGCCTTGGGCCCTTCGCACACAATCTAAATCCAGTTTCTTCTCTCCCGCTGTATGTTCCTTCTTTCCTACATGAGGTTAGATTATGGTATGCAAGCACTTAACCTGTGAACACCTCAGAGAAATACTCTTCGACTCCCCAATGGACAGCTTAGCCTTTTATCCAAAAAACAACTCCCAGAAGATCTGTTCTGACTACCGTTATTTATTGCCTTAAGTCCTTACAAGACGGTCAGCCTAAGGTTCGACAGACCCCAACAAGAGGGGTCAACCTGCTGACCCTAGAGGTGAAGGAAACTCCAGAGCACAGGGAGCTGCTGTGAAAGTTTCCGGAGGAAATTTCACTTCTCCAAGTCTGTTGTTGTACGTGTTCAGCTCAGTTAGTTGCTGCAGTAGTGATAGAACCTGTGATTGCTACTTGTTTTGACAGCACAGCCAACTCTCCATAGACTGCCATTATCTCTCTTCCACTTAGCACATCTCGATAATGTAATGTTGTCTCCACAGGCTTGTGCGTTCAACGGGCAAGCGATTGCAGATACAATTCCCCACATTCTACTCTAGGAAATGGGGAATTATTGGTATAGGAAATCAGAACAGAAATAACTGTGGGGCAGTGCACAGCAGTCATTTATAAACGCAGAGGGTAGGACACTGCCAATACAATTTAACTTTTAACACAATAGGAGTTCCTCAAATACCCAACTTTGATAGACTCTATACAAGCATGTGAATACACCTGCACGATGCCAGCAAGGAGGCTATTTTGGTGCCACATTGTTTACAGTCTAAAGAAACAAAACCTGGCAGAGGGAAGAAACACTGAGAGAACAGACAAGCTAACCCCAATTCATTATCTCACTATTATACTCTTCCTTTAAAATGCAGGATACGCAGACAGATGGGAGTTAGGAGCAAAATCCATATGCTTTCTTTAAAAAGTCTCACAGAAAACTCTCTGAACTGTATTTGTGGAATTAATCAGATGAATGGCAAACATTACAGATTTGTAATGTGTGTAAGCAGTGTTTCTATAGCTAACACGGAATTGTTCTGCTACAAACTCTATGTTATGAGTTCAATACTCCTAGCTGTGAAAAAACCACTTTGGGCTGAATGCATTGGGAATCGTACTGAAAAACTACCTAGCTGGAATCAAACTTTGTGGCACTAACACAGAGTATAGCTACTACTGAGCTAAAAACCAACAGGGCAAACAGGGAAAACTGCATTCCTGATTTAAGCAAAAACTAAACTAAACACCTATTGATTCCCATTAGTTTATAAGAATTTAATTAAAAATTCTAAACACTGTGAACAATCTGCAGGCAGTACAAACAAGCCTGGGCAGAGAATTAATTATAATTGTCAGCCACACTTCAAAAAAAGACATATCTCTAGTTTTAAAGTTTGTAAATTTGTAAATAACCAGATATTCTCAAAGAAGGAAATGTTAATAGCATAATTCTGAGAACTACTAGAAAACAGATGTTACTACAATAAGACAGAAATTAAAAAAGAATAGGTTGGGAACTTTTTTCCCATTGTAATTGGGATGTTGTTCCTGAAGTGCATCTAAAAGAATTATTTCTCTAGTTTCAGTGTGAGCAATTAGGGATAAGTTAATGCTGGGTGAACCACAGAAGGTGTCTGGTCCCGCACTTAGTAATATAAATGCCTGCATATTCCACACTACTTAAGCGCCAGGACAGGTATGGCTCCCCATTTTTTATTTATAAAGGGTAAAGGAAATCAACTCCAGTAGCTTATTTTTGCATACATCTTCATCTGTTGTAATCTATCTACCTGGGTCTGGAACAACAGTCTCACAGCAGTTGCTTGTCACTGTTGACTCATTTTCTCTTCCATTGACTAAAGCAGGTCGCAGCCAGAGGTGTTTCTGAAGTGGAAATAACACACGATTTCTGTAGTTAGGAAATTATCAGAAAATTAGCCCTAGGAAAGGATGAAGGAAAACACTACCAATCTGTAAACAGACTATATTTAATCTTCATGTATTATAATAAAAACTTTACTACAGATAACACCTTTTATCTTAGCAATCAACAATTCTTTATACTGATCACTGCTGTGATTCATAAGCGAGCTCTATCATAGGAGAACAGTAGCTGTAATTTTATGGTGCTGCCTATTGGAAGACACTTCAGCAAAACTCTGATCTTCCACTGCAAACACAGCACTGTTTATAGAACTTGTATGACAAATAAAACACTTTGTAAAGAATATACACAAAAGCTTTGTGCTAAACTCCTTCTCATTATATAAAAGCTTTTAATGTATTACCAGTTTTAAACAAATCTGCCGAGGGGATATTGTCTCTGCATAACAGTAATGGATTTAGATTACAACATCATCAGAAATCTCTGTTTTTGTGGTTGAGCACAGGCTAAAGGCTTAATGCTTGAAAACAGGGTTGGCCTCACTGATTTATGAGGCATGAACATAATTAAGCATCCTCCCACTTACATGACTTAAAATGCACACAATATACTCCTCAGTACTTCTTTGTCTTACATATATATACATATGTATAACCCTTACACGTGTGTATGTACATTACAATGAATATCTAAACTGAAAGGATAGCAATCAAATGTGGAGTTGCTCATATCACATGTGAGAGTACTTTGATACAAGAGGACTCTCCATTTTCCTAGTTGTTAACTAACTGCTAATAATAGAATTGAAGTAGTATCACAGTAGCAACCCCAGGATCTGCCAGGCTAAAAAGACTCCCTGTAGGACATTCTGTGTGGTTACATAAAGATGCTTCAATACAATAGCATACTAGAGAAGGAAAAAATAAACTTCAAAGCTAAAAAAACCCAATCCCTCCTCATTCCTCATTCAAGCAGAGTTACAGCCCTCTTTGGGGCGGTGCCATATGGACCTAAGTTTGAGGCTATCCCAGGAAAGACAGATTTTAAAAAATGAGAGAGAATGAGTAAGACCAGACATTTACCTGTACAGTATAGAAAATCAAATGAGTAGTAAACAACAAGTGTGGCATGCTAGTTAAATTGCTTTGTTGGTTAAATTTAATTAATGTCATTATTCCTAGCTGCCTAGTATATCAGATCTCTAATTAAGCAAACACTCTCCTCTGATTAAAAAAAAGTTATTGTAACTGAAGGTTTGAAACAAAGAGAAGTACAGTTGACAACAACACTGTCAGGTGGTTCTAAGTCTGTACTTTAACACTGAGCAGACATTAATCCTACTATCCCAGTCCATAACTGGGCTGTGCTTTTCCCAAAAGAATATTTATCTACCAAGCGTTAGATTCCTAGTTTAAAACTGGATGCCTTGCAATATTCAAAGGTTAAAATTTCCCTCCCTTTACCAGCAGAAGGGTTTGTATCCATCTCTTCCATCAAGCTTCATCAGATTTAGCCTGAAAACTAGAGTTTAGCAGACTGCACTGCAGCACACAATATTTTTGTTTATATTATATTATATTATTTTTTAAAGTAACAAGGTCAAAATGAGCAGAAACCATTTTAATCTTCATCCCTTTTATGTTGGAGTAGTTTGATCACCTTAAGGGGATTCAAAATAAAGGTCTGAAAGCCATATGGGACAACACAAACATTAATCTAGTTTGCCTTCGATGCCCTCCTCACTCCCTCCCCCCGTCTGCCCACTGGATGCACTTGATTTATCGTGTTCAAAAACGACTCAGAGCTGAGGTCAAACAACGTGCAGAATGTGACCGTTTCACTCACTCAACATTCCCATGGATTACCCCAAAATGGTGAGATTAGAGCAGTGTAGGCAGCTGGAAACCTGCCCCCCTTCTCTCCCCCTGCTTCCATCCACTGAGTGGGAGGAGGGAAGATACGTACAGAAATACTCGAACGCATCAGCGTGCTTTTGGGGGGCCCTAATGTGGCTGTGTTAAAACTTTAGCCTGTGGTCTCATCTCCTTCTTTGAAGAGGTAAGAAATTAACTGGCTGGATCCTCAGGTGCAAGAAGTCAGAACTCACTTGAGAAAGATCTCTGGGCTCCATCTAGGGTTAACAAGTGAAATATTTCAGTTAGAGAGGAGACTAAACTGGATTATCTAAAGGTTCCTTCTGGCTTTAAAAAAATGCATATAGAAATCTGTGAGAAACAGCTGATTATCTGGCTCAGTATCCTAAGCCTGAACACCAGGCTACTGAAGAAACAATTTCAAAACACCAGCTTATGAAAGAGAAAAAAATGGAAATACAGCAGTATGTAAAAGGTTTCTAATTATCTTTTTTTTCCCAGTGGCACACAAATCCCGGCCTCAGGCACGCTATACATTGCCACATGCTCTCTATCCCATGGCCAATCGCGTGGCAGCAAAACTAAGTCCCGCAGGTTTAGGTGACAGCAGAATCCACTGTGTGTCCGACTGGTGCAGCCTCTTTCATTTCTATGACTGGCATGAACAGATTCTACTGAACTTTAGCTAACTTTTCTTAAAAAAAAATAAAATAATCCTTTATGCATATCCATCTAGTAGTTCAAAGTTTTTGGGAAGCTGGAGTTTTATTACTGCCCTCCATTATTTCTGTGCTATGCGGAATGAGTACAAAATAGGATGCATTTTACATCCCTGTTGCACAGGAGTAGGCAGCCACACAAAGTACAGGAAAGCCCCAGGACAACATGCAGGAAAGCCCACTCAAGTCCCCAGCCCACCACAGAAAAAAGATGACAGTATACAGTGTCATCTGTCCAGTAAGGTAAGATGCTGTGGCCACATGCATCTGACACAGATGCAAATACTTACCAGCAAAAACTCTAGCACAGAGGGAGAAAGGGAAGAGAAAATGATTCCACTAGACAAAGACACAGCCTTCCTTAAATTAAAATATAAAGAACAAGCAGGATTATAGAATTTCCTTATTAGCTTTGAAAAACTACTGTGTATTAAAAAGACCACAGAATATATTTCATTTTTTCAGTCCAGCAAAGAAACCAACTGACACTCTGCCATTTGTTCATTTACAGCAAATATTAACATGGAACACAATTTTCTGCCTGACACAGTCATTTTAATTTTTACCAAGACGAATGTTTTGAACGGTGCAGAATAATTAAATCATTTTCTATTCCAAAAGAAACCTCACGGTCTCATTGTGTGTTTTCACCATTTTGTAAATCATCTAATGATTTTCTGCTAGTTTAAATATTACCTCTCCATACCAAACTGATTAGCTAACGTGAAATACACATGGCAAAGGGACTTTCAGGAGGCACCAAGTTCCTAAATCATCCAAAGATTTCCTGCTACTGTGAATGTTACTCGTCCTATGAAACAGGTCAAGATGCATAATCAGCAGGGCCAAATTCCTGTCTGTGATGTTTCTTGTTCATTTCAAAACAAATAATCAGCTACAAAAAGAGAAAGGAGAAATTTCACCTTGAAGCTCAAATTTTCAAATTAACTCTTCAGTCACCATGAAGAAAAATACCTCTCAGTTTGCTCAAGATTCTATCTCTCTCTCTCCAAAACAAATGCTTCCAATCAGCTATAACATAGAGTTGATCAGCATATACAGAAAAGTCTAACTGTAGACATAAACTGGTATTTTAAAATAATTCAAATCTGATATACAAGGTCATAAAACAGTCAGGAGTTGTCATTCTCATTTTTTAAAATGGTTTAGGTGAGCAATGAGTAGCTATTTTCTTCACACAGAACATGGTCTATATTTCACTTCAAGTGCAGTGTGTGAGAATAATTTTACCAAAGCTATTTATACATCAGGCTCTTATTCTTTGTTTTGCTCAAAAAGAGGGGAGTAACGGGCTCACCTCAAACAGAAAAAAACCCAACAGAGAAGCATTTGATGTTTTGTGCATTGCATGAACCTGTAACAGGTTGGATCCTTCAAGTGGATAGGGATATCTACTACCACTGAAATCTAAAAATGCCTAGTGACAAAGCTGTCTCCAGCCTCCCCAGCATTCATCTCAAAGTTCTGACAGAGAGATTTTAGGAAATATTGAGCCCACTTTCATTTAAAAATGAAGCTAAACTGTTCATCCCCAGGAATATTAGAAAAACCTACTAATCTTTTCCCAACTTTAAAAATACTGCCCCCCCACTAAGTAATTCTGATCTCTCTCGGCTACTTTGCAGCCATGAAACACTAGCTAGATGACCATTTTTTTTCCAGGTAACATTAAAGAACTAGGCTATCAGAAGGAATCCCATTTATTCCACTGGATCTTAGAAGTTAAGTTGGGCTATTTCCCAGGCATCTGTGCAGCAAACACATCCCAGATCAGGAAGCCTGCTTGCTGCTACTGTAACTCTGGAATGGGCTCAGACTGTTAACAGATGGGGATGATCCTTAGGCTTGTGGATACGACCAACAGCATTTTGCAGGAAACAGCTCTGATTCCAGTCAATGCATTAACACTCAGAGACGTAACTGAGCAGCCCAGTTCAGTGTATTGTGCCTGCCACGATGACACGAACATCATCCTATCAATAATGCATATTCTTTTCTGGCACTCTCATGTTCCTGTTTTTAGACTCTGATTCTGCATCTTATGATGTACAGTCTGACCTGCGTGCCCTCACAAAGGGATAGTTAAGTTCATAGTTCTGAAGCTTTAGTATAGAGTTTTGTATGATAGCACACAAGAGACCGTTGGCGTGATTCAGTAAAAGACAAAGCTCTCAAATTCATACAGAGTAGCTAACTTGGCATCCTAATGAAGTACTGCTTCGTTTTGCAAATGTGAAAACCCAATAAACTAAATGAATTTCTCAAGGTCACGGAAGGAGTCGATAGCAATTTCAAACAGAACCCAGCTGACTGACATCTTAATGACAGATTGACCATTAATTTGCACTTCGACTCACTCACAGCAGCGCGAAGGCAGACTGAGGCTTCAAAGTCAAATGATTACATTCTAATTTCACTTTGCACAGGTAGAAACAGGGACACACGTATGGGACAACAGCTAATCCAGTCTCCAAAGAGTAAACTCCATGGAAGCACAGCTGCTTCATAATCAGAATATACATACGCCTTCTCCTTGAATCACACATGCCTACATAGCTATCTTAGTTCTGCTGGGCTGCATCAGTTAAGTAAGAGAGCGCTAATTCTCTTCTGCATCGCACATCAGATAACCATAGTGATGGGACAGCAGAAAACCAGACTAGAACAATGAACACAGTTGTCACACTGGAAGAATGGGAGAAAGTAGATTTCTACTTTGAATTTCAAAAGAAGTTAATTTCTATCAGAAACTGGAGAGCAGGACCACAGATCCCTTTCATATCAATTTAAAGGTGAATTTTTCTTGCCATAATGGACCTGAAATTCAAGTTTGCTCAATAATAAAAAATTTAATTTTAAAAGCATGAGGCTAATATACACACACACTGAATTTTTGACCCACTGGGTGTTTTTTGGAGGGGCAGGAGGAGAGTATGACAAGTTAACAACGGTTGCAAATTATATTGAAGTCTTACTGAAAAGGAAGGAGGACTTGCTTGCATTTACATGCAGCAAAACTGTAACCTTTTCTGCCCACACACCTCCAAAAGCATCATTAGTCTATTCTGCTGTTAAAATGACAAAAAAAATAACCCTCCGCCCCAAGAGATAATGCAATTTATTAGTACTTCAGTGCTGAATGCACTTGTCAAATATTTAATCATCCGATTCTTTACATTAAAAACTGTGCAGAGGGAGTCTGCCACTAGGGAATAGTAACAATCCACACAAGTGGGAATATTTTTGGAGGATACTTATCAAGAAGAAATGGAGATATCGGTAGGGAAGATGGTACTGCTGCTATTGTATGCTGAGGAAAACATTAGAGGTGGCTGGGGAATAGAATATGTGAGAACAGCAGGGCTCATCCATGCCTTGATTTGCTAAATGCACACTTGAGAAAACTGGTTAGAAAAGATTTGCACACCATGATCTAGGTATGCCTTTGCATACAGAAATAAGAGAATTCTTTTAAAGGGGCATGGAAGCAACAATAAGCTTGGCAATGCTGCCCCCTCAAAGTCTGCTAGCTGTAGAGACTCCAGGAAAGTCAGGATCTTCGGTAAATGAGGGAGACGAAGTCGGAAGCCCAAGCTGCTCACGGCCTGTTGCAAAAGCTCCAGACCTGGCACTGAAGAAAAGGGTGAGGTGATGGAGGCTGTAAATGCAGTGACAGAACAGGATAGAAAGCAGAACTCAGTCACACCCCTAGACTTTCCTTTGGCTCCCTAACCACAATAGCACGAGCTGACAGAATGCAACACAACTGAGTACAACTCAGAATTTAACGTCTTTAACTTTGCAACATCTGTCTCTTCTTTCCTACCTCATTCTTTCATTACTATTTTTCTTACAGCTTCTCCCCAGCCCACCACCTGCCCCTTTTCACAGCTTGACCACTCCTGCTTTCCCTACAACATTAACAACGTAAATCATGAGTACACAGAAAAATCTAAGTGATAAAATAACGGCTCAGGAACAATACAACATCCTGACAACTGACCTTTCTGTCAAACTCGATGCATTTGCACTGTAAAGAATTTCAAGTCTACTTTGTATGAGGAACTTAGCTGGTTTACATCTACAGAAGTTTATGTCTACAGACTTAATATTTATCTTCTGAATAATCTGCTTGCTGTTTTGCCTCCCTGTGTAACGGACCACTTTGAATAATCACAATTTTAGAGCGAAGTTTTCTTCAGTTAGAAGCTAGTCAAATTTGTTTACATCAGTCATTTCATGTAAGTCTAGCTCAGCACTTACAACACCTGCACCGCTTATTTAGCAGTTACATTTCATCAGTGTCTCAGTGTCCATATACACATCAGGATCTATAGATATTATATGAACAGATCAGAAAGCTGATGCCTTGACCCAGAACAGCTATATTCAAGACACGAGTCAGGAGGTAAAAAGCAGACCAGAGAATATACGAAAACACATACCAACCAGCATTAGAGCTGCCCCCAGAAGATGGAATTTTTCCCTCCCAGGGAAAGTCTGCTGTTTCAAATTTAATTTTCCTCTAACAGAGGAACAAGAAAACACCTGCTACTTTCGGCAAAAAAGATCTGAACTTGTTTCAGCCCTTGTAGACAAAAGGTTTTCAATGTTTCTAAGATCAAGTAACAGAAGAACTAACACCACCACCACCTATTTCAGTTTTATATGCATAACACCCTGATATCCACAAATAACATGTAAACCTAAGCAATTTATAGTGATTCATCTGCAGCCTGCATCAAAGAAAACTATGAACAAAACTGTGTTTCTCCTAAAGGTCTTGACGTTCCAGCAGGTGTCCACACTGTTTGGCTAATTAGAAATCATGTCTTTCCCCCCCCCTGCAAAATGGCAAGTGTCAGAACTATGACACAGGTAAGGATATATCTGGAATTCATAGAAAACTACATGCATCATTTGCTTCACAGTACACGTTAAGAATTCATTACCAGGACAAGAAAATAATACCCCGCATCTCATCCACTGCTATTCCCAGAGCAACCTTAGCTCTCTATGTTCTTTCTACGATGACCTGAGAGAGGAACCACAATAGTATTTTGACAATATACTACCAATCACCTAAACAAACTTGCTACCTTCTATCAAAAAACCCCATCTCCTTACATTGGGTTGAAAGGCCATTCCATGAGAGAGGCATCATTTCAACTGATGATATGGAAAGGGGAAGCAGAGAGAACTCCAAGAAAGAGAAGCCTCAAATTTGAGATTCCAGGAACACAGTGCTGCTTTCACCAGTGCTTTGACAGCAAAAACAAAGAGAACTAACACTGCTTGCTTCTAATCCCTCCTTCCTGCCCTTTAGGTTACCTACCAGGAGGCCAACTCAGTTTTTGACCACTGTCTGCTCGGAGGCACTTGTGACTGAAATAAAACCTCCAGCCAACAGTGTGAGAATGTAACCTATGCTAGAATGCCTCATTGCTAAGGAAAAATTATTAATTCTTATCACTGAGACTTAATCCTCATCGACTAAATCTACTTCTGTTGGAATTGCAGCAACCCTTCAACCAACAGGACTGTGGTATTACTGGTATCAGCAACAGCAGTGAAATTCCAGAGTGAAAAAGCTAGACAGTCACAGCGCTCACAATCTTTTCAAACCATCGGTTTCTGATAGTCACATGGGTGTTAAGTTTCCTTTAATTAGATACATATGATCCAAATCAGCTTGACTGTGACGACTCACACATTACTAAGGCGGCACATGACCCCTAAATATACCATACCTTTACCAAGGAGATTGAGTCATTCTGCCCACTCCAAAGACATTATTAGCAATGTGCACCAGGAGCATCAAGACTCAACTACTCTTTCAAAATAATCTTGTATTACGTTAGTTTAACAATAAGTTCTAAAGTCCCTCACTGAAAATGTAGCTCCTTGCTACCAAATGCAGCACACATGGGCTGTCACATACAATTTATTTCCTTAAAAATCTGAGAGATTAAACAGTCACAGGCTTAGAATGAAAATGGACAGAGGAGGAATAAATAAAAGCAAGGTATGTAGTCTACACAGGTAAAGCATCCTAGGCAATAAGATGGTAATATTAGTATGAAATTAACCTGAGTCATTTTGTTATGATGACTACAGTATTACTTATCAGTGTATGGGGGAGGAAGGAAAGGTAATGAAAACTGACAATAAAGGCATAGATAATTCTGAGGTATTAGCTAGCGGAACCAAAGGGGAGAAGACATACATTTCTCTTCCATATTTACTTCACCATAATCATGGTTTTGATCTATGTTATTGACATTTACTGCACTGAAAAGGCCGTTAAAACTCACCCGGCGAATTACATGAAGCCCTTCCAAACCTGACCCTGGAGTCCCCTTTCGGCAGGAGTGCACAGCTGTAACATACATGAACACCACCACTTCTTGGTGATAATTAATTTTGACCTCATTTAACTCATGCCAGCCCATCAAATCCTCCCTCAGAACAGAACTTCTTCCAGACGGTTAGGAAGGCAACGTCACTGAGGTAACACATGGTTCGGCCATAACATACTATCAGCTGTACTTCCAGCCATGCGGATGAGAACGGTGCTCGGTGCAAGCACTCACTCACAAACCATAAAGTAAGCTAATTCACAGATCTGCCGATTAGCTGACAGAAGAATGATTTCACCAAGAGATTTCATCTCTGACAATTATGTAAGTTCCCAGTGCTGTTGGGAAAGACAACAAACTAAACCTTGGTAGTCTCAGAATCCATTCTGGCCACTGTGAAGTCAGTGACAGGCTGCGTTAAATCCGAGATTCTCTTTTTGCCAAACTCAGATACTGGAAATGTAACTTTGGTCACTTCACGGGACGTTGAAACAGGAGCCCTCTGGAGAAAGGAAATAAGTTAACCAGTTAATAGCTGCATATTTTGAGTGCTGTGCCGTGCCATCTGGACAGTGTATGCTGAGCCACGAGCTTAGCACAAGACAGCTTAGTTTTAGAATTCAAAGCACTGCTATGCCAAGTGCTCTTTGGATACGAGGTCTTCATTTGAGACTGTGGATAAATCACATTAGCTGCTCCTTGCGGCACTCAATTGCATTTTTAATGTGCAGAAGAAGGCAGCAGTTATGTTCTAGTGACTTTTAGTTTTGTTTAGACTTACAATTCTGCCTGGCAATTGTGAATACCAATTCCTGGATTTCAAACGTAGGCACCTTTAGCACAAGGGAGGTAAGTGACACAATTACACAGCAAGTCAACGATCAAAGCCCTAAATCTGTTTTACAATTCTAGTCACTGGACTGCTTTAGCTCCCTCAGCAATGCTCTCAGATCAGAAGAGCCTCCCCTTGACAAAGGCCTATGCGTACAGTGATGCAATTTCTATGAATAGTGAGACGTGAACCTTAGTGGTTGGCGCAGGTGACAGAAGATTGACTCCTGTGGTTTTACAGTAGTTTAACTACAGCGAGAGTTGTTACAGATATCCATGCAGGCTAACAAACAGGACAGTACCTGCCTGAAGCCACTTATCATAACTCTTAGCCATTCCCCCAACACAAAAGCCACCATTCAGAGGGTACAAGCACAGCCCAACACAAACATCCTATCCCATACTGATCTTTCAAGACACATAGACATGGTGTAAATACCTGTAACTGAAAAGATCACCTGCTCCAATTGACCCATGACGTGCTCATACCCTCTCCCACGAATCTCTCTTTACTGCGGCAGGCAGAATACTACATTGTATATTGCTGCAGAGCACATACCACGTCTAAAGCTGATGTCCCCATGTCACATCTCCTATCTGTAATTAGACACTTGCCCGATTGTATTTGGAATTCAAATGCTACTTTCCTAAAATCAAACGTAAAGTTACTACAAGTGTGGTGGGAAGGCAGCACTGGAATCACATTTCTGTAGAAACCAGTTCTCTTCCTCCTTGCGTTCTCTATAGGGCTCAGTTTCTACTTCACAAAAGTCCCTATTTTATTGTAACATCCTGATCGCTTTTCCCTCATACTTCTGCATAGCATATTTTGACATGCTTTTTTTAATCTTCATGAAAAACTGTTTTCATATGTTTAATGAATAATGAAACATAAAAATAACAATTCATTTTGTAGTGAGATCTCCCTCCTTAAATTAAACAACCTAATTACTCCCTACTCTCATTAAATAAGTCACTTTTATTAGGCTATTTTACAATATACCTAATGTAAGTTGGCTCCCAACTATTCTGAACCCAATTATAAAAAAAATGGTACCGTCTTTATTGCATTCAGCCCATATTATGCCATTATACTCCTAGCTCCTGAGAATAGTTTTATAATAAGATAGGTTGCGAGAATGGAAACCAAAATTGATAACCAGTAAGTCTGGCTAAACAATGCCAGACCTTTAACAGAGAAATGGCTAAGCTGAGCAAGAGGGTGATCCACTGACCACCTACTTTTGACCTTTTCTGAATGGATATATTTTTGCACACAGAAGGTAAGTAACTTCCTAGAAGTTAACAGAGAAGGGCAATGCAGAACTAGAAACAAAACTTTCAGATTTCTCAGACTCAATTTTCACATAAATTTATTAGTCAGTGAACTAATTTGGCTCAAATGGAACTAACTATACATGACAAAACAGAAGCATTCAGCCAAAAAATCCTCAAGGCCAGATTTTCTGCTGACACACAGTAGCACAGTTTTACCGGTTTCCAAGCTAACCCCCAGATGCATGGCCACACTAGAGAACTGCAGGTTTAGAGAGACAGGTAGCTTGCCTGAGGGCTAGAAGTACTGCACGGGAACCATCTCTGAAGTTGTGTTTTAGGAGTTATTACAGGAATGCGGAGAGACATCGAACTACAAAGTCATCCTGTGAGCAGACAGGAGGAGCGAAGGGCCAACACTGCAGTTACTGTCCAGGGCCTCCATTTCTCCTGCTGTTTCCGACCGCAAATATTGTCACCATTGCAACAAAAACATTATGCGATTTCCTTGGCTTCAGAGCCTAATGACAGGCTTTCAGAACACAGGACATTTTCCAGTAAGATTTTGAAACTTTATGCATAAAGCAGATATACCTAGATGCATTTCCAAGCTCGGGAAGCATCTGAAGGAGTGGTTTCCAAAGGTTTTTTTTTTATTACACATTAAACCACAATCTCATTTCTTGGTGTTATGGGGATTTGTACATGTTAACAATACTATTCAGCAAGGCATGCAGTTTTCACAAGGGGGTGGGAGAAGGCAAATGCAAACTGTCAAGTCATATATATGAGGGCTAAAATCTCAATCGAGCATTTTGAAAGCTTGTCAGGAAAATTAATTACCCTCTTGATTTAAGGAATTCATTTTTGTCCCCACTGACAAAGGCAGCATTTAACTATTAAAAGCTTATATTGGTCGACAACTGACATCCAATTCATAACACAACCAAAGGCAAAATATAGCATATTCAAAACAGAGATCCCCCAGGCACCCAGTTCTTTACCCCTTCTGTGTATTGCTTTGACTTTTTGTCAAAAGTTCCCTAACAGTAAACCCTACACTTAGGCAGAAAGACTTGTCAAGGAGTTCTTCAATTCATCATTTTATTTCCTCACAGGAGTGATTTTTAACCCTAGTTTTCTGTGAAAATGGGACACTTCAAAAATTAACAAAAATCTCACACTAAATATAAAATGCTTAACCGGCCCCAGAACACACACGCTTCATGCCCTGGCTCAGAAGTAAGGTCTCTACACCCTGGTGGCTAAACCCTAGCAAAGAAGAAAAATCAGGGCTTCCTTCCTTCCGTGCTATTCACTTGTGTCCATTAAGCTCACCACGAAAAGGGAGCCCAAAGAGCAGTAAGGTCTAATGCAAGACACTGATCAGGAGGAAACAGTGTGCGCAAACATGAAATGAAACAAACCCCCTGAAATTCAACTTTTTTTTTTTTTT
>VXBL01006372.1:358358-390907 GCA_013400195.1 Aramus guarauna
TTTTTTAATGACAAAATGGGTCATAGTCTATTTTGGAATGTAATTTTCTTTCTTACTCCAGAAGAAGGAATTAGCCTAAGCAAACCTGAACCCATGTGTACTCAGAGAGGGAAAACAAATATGAACATCACACACACACACAAAATCTTGAAGTACATGCAAGGTAGAATAAAGAGAACTCTGTTCTCCAATCATCAACCCCCACAACATGTGGCAGCAATCACAAAAGAGGAGAAACTGTAAAGTATATATAGGAGAAACTGTAAAAAATACAATTTGGCAAACGAAGATGAAAAGCACATCAGAAATTTTTCAAAACATTGCAAAAGCCTTGCCCATTTGAGATCAGCAATACTGGAAAACTCATGACAACATCTTTTTCTGCCTTCCCCTACACATGAAACCGCACTGTCCAGCCACAACTGAATTAAGTCTCTGGATTACTTTATGAAGTAGGTAAGAATTATCACCTATGTTTTCAGTGCACAAAGGGATTTCTCAGTGTCAGCAGATGAGTCAGTAGTGAAGTGAGGCCATCACACAGCTTACTGTATCCCATAAATCATACCAGGATGAATAAAAGCATCCAACTTTATACCCATTCAAGTAAAAGGAGGGTTGCCAATATCATCAAGGAAAAGTAGCCCACTAATATTCTCTTCCTTTTCAGATTTTTTAAACTCCTAATCTAACAAGCCAGTCATCACTGTTCCTTCTGCCTTATCTGCATGAGTCTGACTTCCAGCACAGGACAGCATTTGTTCACTACAGCCAACTCAACATCAGATTCCATGCCGTAATACCTCTCAAGCCCTTAACACTGTAAAAGCCATCGAGTGATGACTTTATTAGGATATGCAAGCAAGGCACATTGTATTAAAAACAGTAGCAAAAAAAAAATTAAAAAAAATCACCCAGCACAGTCTTACAGGAGAAATGATTAGCAGATGTGCCCAAAAATGTCATATAATCACCTGAATGTTCTTACAGGAGCACTGAGCCAGTAGACCTTCAGACATTTAACTCTTCTCCTTCATGATATTTTTACTGAATAATGTAAGGAGAGTATCAGCAAATGTTCTCTGAGCTGACTGACAAGTGCAGTACAAAATTTCTTTAAATTTGTCAGCGTTTCATAATCTCTATGTGGTTAGATGCACAGAAAACCATTTGAGGTTTAGGGGACTTGTGCTTGATACCTGTCCCCCCCCCCCCCCGCCCCCCTTAACACTGGTTTACACCCCATTAAAAAATTAGGCCGTAAAACTGCCCTAATGCAGATGATACGGTCTTCAGTTGTGCAAAAGAGAAAGCAAAAAACCCAGCTAATTTTATTACTACGATTGATTTCTTGTCACCATATTAGCTTTACACATGTAAACCACTACATATTTGGGTTTACCCTGTCAGCCAAGCAGAGGTGGAAATAAAAGTATCCAGAGTCAGCCAACCAGCCAGCAAGGGGAGAAGAATAAAACAAATCAGGGTCTTCGGCAGGAGAGGGAAGCAACAGAGGAAGGGTGGCAGGGGAACTAATATTTCTGGGTCACCAAACATGACCTGGTTTAAAAACAACAAACCCTCCCCAACATACACACGAAGTAAAAAAAAACAGCAGAAACCCCTAAATATTCAAATGAAACAACTCCAGCAAAGTAGTAGAGGGTAGATTTTTTTAAAGAATTCAGCACCCAGCACCAGAGCTACCAACGTTGGTTGACTGCTAGCTTCTGGAGTTCCTTTCTGGCCTCATCAAAGGTGTGAATTATTTGAAACTCTGGCCTCTTCCCCCCCCCCCTGCATCCTACATTTTCATTTCAATCACGCTCATGATTTCCTCCCCAACCCTCCCTCTCCCTGCAAACCGACATGGACCAATACTACAATAAACACGCCAAGGGCAGGCAATTACCAACTTGCCGAAATGAAACTCTCGGATACCTTATGTGCTGCAGGGACTCTGCAGCACAAAATAGAATGAATCATGTGTGTCCACTGAAATTAAACCAAATACAATACAGTCTAAGTAGAGCCATTCATCACTCAGAGGGCCAAAGGGACTGTCATATTGTACAATACACTGGTAGCATTCTGAAGAGAACACTTTCTCTTTGTAGCTCGGGATGGACAGGGAGACCGTAATGCAGTGGTTACAGCAACAGGAGAGCATGCAGCCATCACTTGACTTAACCCACAGAAATAGATCAGACATCTTTTCGGGATTATTTATAAATAAATGTGAACAATCTTGTAGCATTTAGCAAATGACCATGTACATTGCAACAGCAGTTGTAAGATGATCAAAGTACCTTTTGGTAAGGCACCAAAACAAATGAATGTTCCTGATCAAGAGATTTTTTTCAAGCTAATGAATAGACTAAAGAAGATAGAAAACACATGAACATCGGTGAAGCAGCAGTAGTCTGCACCATTAACTGTCAGCTTCAAGCACTGTCCAAATGCCATTTTAGACTTTTTGCAGACAGCATGCAGACAGGAGTTTTGAAAGAGCAATCAGGGTTATTTTGCAAATTACCATGTAAAATCTGCAAGCACATGGGGAGAAGGCATAAAAGTGCTTGTAAATTTAACATGAAGAAACAAACACAATTATCCAAGACAGAGACATTTGAATTGCTACAATACTTCTAAAATACATAACATGATCTTACTCACTTCAAGTCCAGTGCAGTTGAATAATGAATACCTCCTGCAATGTGCCGAGAACCCTCATCTCTGTACAGCAGCAACGTGAATTGTTCTTAACAGCTGCCAATTTACAATGTTGATAGTAGGTAAGAGTTACCTGCTTCCAATCCTGTCCATACTAATTGATTTATTGGAAGCATGCTTGCTCAACCTGTCCCCCAGCCAGACTCTTAGCTATTCTGCGCCCAAGTCTGACAAATACTGCCATGATAGCCATCTTTTCTGGGTGCAGTAAATCTTGAATAGATATGAACACCAAAACAACTGTCCTTGTTACAAATTCTTCCTCAATGATCTTCAGGACAGTGAAATTGCTCTTCCAGCTATTCTCCTTAGGGGGATGCTTTATAGGATCTGAAACCACAATCTATTACACGATGCTTCTCACCTAAATGTATGAAACGCAGAGGATTTACCTCAATGACACTAGCAAGGGCTGATACTCTGCATAATGCAGTTGTCTGGACACACAACTGAAAAGCAGAGCCTGCCAGAGGAGGGAACTTTTTGGCCCTCATCAATATTGTACCCAGGCACCTGATATCAGCATTTGTTACTCCCTTAACACCTTTACAACAGGAACACCTTATTTCCAGTTTACAAAGACAGAAATAGGAGATGATGAAATAATTGGATCAAGCAAAATCCAACCTGAGCTGGGAATACAATTTATACCTGCTGTGCCCCAGTTTTGTGCTCTGCCCACTGGGTCAAACATCAGATACAGTGAGACTATCCGAATCCCTTGGGTTTCAGTCCTCTTTCAGCTTTGGCTGTTTGTAAGGACTCACCCCATTATTGACACCTGTGAAGGGTGGTGGGGGGGAACACACACACCAAACCCAAACAGCCTCAACCACAACCTCAGCGAGATGTTCTACTCATCTGAATTCTCTTTTCAATTTCTCTTAAAGGAAAGCTAATAATGCCTCTGACTTTAAAATGTGCATAAAGAGCCTGAATAATTGATGAGTTTTGCATTTTTTGACCATTCTGCACTGAATATGGATTCAGTAAAATGGAGAAAAACAATTGCTACATTAATAATATTTTGGAGGATCAGAAACTTTCCTCTTCCATTCACCCCAATGAGAGGAAGGCTGATGGTTATGGGAAGCAGCCATGATATGATCAGGCAGTTTCTTCTGTCTCATGGGAAAAATGTAACTATGGAGATAGTCAGCAAAATCATCAGCATAACTGGTTTCATTAGTGCCTGATACAGAGCACGCAGACCTTGGGCAGATTCAGTAACCTTTTTCCTTCTCTTAATTATTGAAAGGACCTTCCTTTTATCTGGAACTGCTAAACTGAAGGTGGCAGTTTGAGTTTTACACTACACACTTGAAAGAAAACTATTAAAAATATCCCAATCCTGACTCTTAAGAGCCTTCACTGCGAGTGAGGATGAGCATGTTTCAGGGAACAGTCTTCTGTCAGAATGTACAATTTCACTAAAATTGAGAACATTTCATGGAAACATGTCTATACTGGCAGAGCAACTTCGTAAGTCAAAATGTTTGGTTCAAGGTTTCCCATCTCATTCTGGGAATATCTAGACGTTTGCTTTTGTTGAGATGAAATAATTTGGTTTCAGCATTTACAATCCATTCAATTCGGTATTTACATTGTATGAAAACATCAGTCTGATTAGGTGAGATTGATTTTTTTGTTTGTTTGTTGAAAGTTTGCTCCATAAGAATAAAACATGTTTGGTTATGTTCAGTTGAAAGGGATGAATTTATTTCACAAGCAAAGAAAACCAAACACCTAATTCTAACCTGTCCTTGCAACAAATGCTCATAGCCTGCAGAGAATGCCAGCTATTGGACTACACGCTCATAGTTCTTGGGGATGGAGGTGTGGATTTAAGTCAAGTCAGTCTGGGGTGTGCTAGGCACAGAACAAAAGAAAGACTTAACAGAGACTTGCACAAACAGGACAAAGCCGAGTCAACATCTCTATCTCACTCCATCTTGGCAGTAGAGAAGCCTTGGCTCCACCTTCTGAAATACTAGTTACTGCAACTGAAACAGTATGGACAGTTATTTTAGCCTGTTGCTAGTATGTGGGAGCAGCTGAGTTGCAATGGCATTTCCAGTCTTCAGGAGATGTATATACCGCTTCCTGATGACTGCTGTATCTCAAATTAGAACATGGGCTAATGGATTTTAAATAAGGTGCCTTTTCCTGTACAGCATTTGGGGATCTCAAAATGAGATCTCTAGTGCACTTCTTAGTGTGGGCCCAATGGACACTGCTTGTGCTTCTACAATAGTGAGTGTTCTGTGCTTTCAAATACGGCTTACACAACTTGGAACCCATACAGTTTATTTTTTTCTTTAAGCTTTGAAGTAACAAAAAGGGAGTTCAACATGGAACACCCTTAATATTAACATCTCTTAATGATTCCTTGTATCACTGTTGAGTTTGAGAAGGACGATACTGGGCAGCATGGCAGTAAAACAATGAGAGGTAGTACTGGATTTGCTAGAAAGGGAATTACTACAGGGATACTGCAAGACAAGGAACAAATACTTGTCACGTTTCTAAATGGCAGTCTCTTCATTCCCCAGCACGAACATGGTCAGAAAAGTGAGGTTTTTTTCCTCCCGATGTGCTCTTAAACAGTAAGCAGTGATAACAATAAAGTACTTCTGCTGGCTCAGAAAGGGAAGCAAGGCTAAAGATAAACTAAAAGAAACAAGATGACACAGTAATGGATAAATTTTAAAGCTGCTGACCAGAATACTAAAGCAATTTGTGCCTCTTGCTTTCACTTGCACTGTACCCCTCAGTTCCGGCCACGTTTTGTATTTTAGACTGGAAAACACAAGAACAGCGGTGAGTAGAAACCTCCCACAGTTTTTGGACCTGCTCCCCACCCCACCCTCATGACAGACATAAAGAAGTAACTCCAAAATCTTCAGTAAACCAATTCAATAAACTCTAGCACAGAAGAAGAGTTGTGACACTAACCTCACCAAAACTGGGGGGAAAAAAGGAAGCACAACCACTAGGATGGCCAGGCCCTGCAGTCGCACATACTCTGCCAGTGTAAAGACTTCACTTGCCAAGTGACTGTTTACAGTGTCAGACAATTCAAAAATGCCAGGTGTACCTACTGCTGCGATACGCTTCCCTTAGACATGTGCCACCATTAATCCTTAGTGTCAAAATACTAGCTACTAATGAATATGAAAGGACACAACTTCTTCAACTACAAGAAGACTTAAAACCTGAGAAACACTCTTTTGCAGAAAGGCAGAAGTAAATCTCTAGATAATTAAGAGCTGCGAATATTTAGCCCACAGAAGAGCAATGAATTATAAACAGATAGCCACAAACACGGAGCATCCTTCAATTTGTAAAGTGCTTACCCAATTTTTAATAACAATTTTTTCATTACACCATTTTCCTCTCTTCCCTTCACCCCTCATAGAGATATTATTGTTGGAGGATGTCATCAGCACTGTTTCAGATCTGTCAGATATAATCTTCTAATCTGCCAACTTTTCACAAGGAAGAGATGAGCTCATGTACTGACTGACAAGATGTGCTGAAAAGTCTGGGCTTTCTCGAAGCCTGTTAAAAGTTTAAGTTCCCCCATTGTGTGAATACTGTCAAACTTGGCCCTGCAATTTTCATAATGACAGTTGCTGTCAGTTTAAAAGGGTAAATTATTCAGTTCAACTAGGAATGCTGACAGTAACTGTAAAAAGGGCCTTAGCAGTGGAGAAAAGAAAAAGGTTCCAGGTATCTAAGGAAAGATGTAGTAAATGCACTAAGACACCTTAGAAATACTCAACTTGAGCTGTTTTCTAGTTTCCTTCCAAACACCTGGGAAGCTATTCCCTTTGGCAAGAAAAGAACAATGTAAAATTAAACCACATCAGTAATAAAGTTTAGGAGACCTACAGCCAAGTTTACAAAGATATTTTGATGTAATTACTCAACTTTACATCATTTACACGGACCCTTTGTAAATGCAATTTAAACTGTCCAACTCCTGTGTACTCTCAGTGGGAGACCTGAAGTTATCTGATGTATTTTTTAAAGTACTTTAAAAAAGCTCTACTAGGTGCCTATCTTTGTTTTTTGAAACCTGTTTCCACTATTTCCCATTACAAAGGGGACTTACCATATATACTTTGTGATTTCTTCTCCTCTGCCCTACAGCAGAACTAGAGATCCACCTTTGCAAAACATACTTTGAGATCAATCAATTTTGGAGATAGACAGAAAGAAGTGCATCATTCTCATTATTTGAATGAAAATGAGAAAAACGAACAGAAAACCATGACTTCTTGGCACTGCAATGTGCATCATTTATGCTTTATCAACACCTACTATTCCCATTCAGGATTTTCCATCTGCTCTTTCCACAAATTGTGCAGGTAAAAAGGATGACAAGCAGTAACAAGAAGCGGAGAGCTTACTCTACACCATCTACAGTTGTATCTCCAGCTTCCTTCTGGAATAGATGAAACAGATATCAACAACTTTCTGCTCTTACGGGGAGCCACAGCAGTACTCTAAGCCTGAAGCTTGCTAGGACATTTCACATGCAAAACGTCTGCTGTTACAGACACAGTGTTTGCCATGTGCTGTTAATGTATTTCTGTTCCTAGCAGTCAAAAGACATATATATAAACCAAGGGGGATGTAGCTCTTCGAAAAACTGGGGTTCATTTAAACTAAAATGCATTAAGTCAGTCTGGAATAAGATAAAATAATATCATTAGTACACACCAGCCTGAATAAAGCACTATCTAAATCCATTACAACTTGCACCATCTATTCTCAATTACAACAGACACTGTGATACTTGTACATGAGTTATCAGAAACGTTAAATTAACCTTGAAGTGATACCATCTCCCTCAGTAATCGTAGTCATCATCTTTGTACTCTCTAAAGAAACAAGTCTTGCTGGCTGTAATTGCATGAGAGTTCAGAGCATCTCTGCTCACCTGTGCTCCTGCTAATTCCATGCTCTGTTATCCATGTCTCGGCAGACTTACCTATTTGGAAACAGGACTTCAGCCTCTATAAGAACATAAATGCTATGCTCTGCACATACTTGCAGAAGTAGGCACTCTTCAGTTCTTGTGGCTAAGGAGAAGTTGGACATTTACAGACTTATGTGGGTTCATCTTCATTGCTCCTTCACACAGCCATATTTTAAAGCCTGATTGCTGCAACTGTAGACAAGACTCTTACGCAGATTCAGCTCCACAAGAAATGCATCACTCAGTCTATGAAAGCAAAACAGTTAATGAATACTCGAAAGTTGACTGCAACCTTTTCCTGCTGCCTAGGTCAAATGAGCACTCGCTCTGTAGAGAGATTTGTTACAAGCTGTTAGCCATTCCCTTAAGATATCTGCAGCATACTGTCCTCCTGAAACTGGAGCTCTCATAAATCTTCTAAAAATGATTGCGTTCAGAAAACTTTCAGAGCAGGCTTGAATTTCAGTTGTGTTTCTCCCTATAGCTAGTACTGAACAGGACCATAATTTACTGAGAATATCAGCCAGCACACTGTCCAGCACAGACTGAAGCTCAGAATGCTCCACTGCTTCCTTCACGTTCAGGACCCAAGGGCATTTAAGAAACTCCTTCAACAATGAAATCAGTGACACCATGCCTTCACTGCCCTCACTATAGGAGCTAGCTCGGACAGGTCCACCTGTGATGAAACCCGGCTTCAGTGGAACACAGCAACAAGTTTTCTACCTGAAGTATCGCTATGCAATAGCTCAGATCAAATGCAGCTCTGCTAAGGAGAGAAGAAAAATATATGTATTTAAAAAAAAAAAAAAGATAATGCCAATTCAAAATTCATCATCTCCTAAAGAACAGATTAAAGATGTTACAAGCAGGAAACTCCTTCCTCAAATGTGGGAGGAACCTCAACCAGACCACAGTCTAAATAGCCTAAGGTTTCAGACTCCTTTCTGTTATGCAAAACTGCCCTAAAAACCAGACCTCAAAGATCCACACGACCAAAAAGTCTTGCATGATTTTAACCTCCCAAACAGTTTTCCAGCTGTTGTACCTGTAATCAACACCAGAACAACCTTTTGCCATAGTTCTTGTTATTTCTAGTTCTAGGGGAAGAAACAACGAATTAAGAAAAAGGAGAGGGGAAGGGGGAGCTTTTCTGGACAATCGAGAACAGGCAAAACAAACAGACTCCCTCAAACTATTCCCAGTTCTTACGCTTGCCAGTGGTTCAGTGGCTTTAAATTTTATTCAGATGATTAGTCTGTTTCCATTGTCAAAAAGATTAAGAGATTGATCTTTGACTAGGATTAGAATAAAGCTTTTAGTATTTTCTAAGCACAGTGCACATTTTTAGTGGAAATCTTCCCCTTCTGGACCCAGCTGTTGTATCATTAGGAACAATTCTGTTCTTTTTCTTCTTTCACAATCCTTCAGTCACTCCTCTTATAGATGATCAGATGACAGTGCTACATACATAGCAGTTGCTTGTGTAGTGATGTTAAGCATCCAAGATAAATACAGTGCTATGTATGTAGTATTGTTGCTGAAAATAAGGAGGAGGAGCTGATCTTACAGAACAGCTAGCTCTCCATGAACCATCAGTGACCTACAAATCACAATTTAGGAAGCTCTCTATGTTGTAGAGTACAAAAAAGGGTGATGCTTGTATTTCGTCCATAATGATAGCGATAACTTGGGGCTGTTGCACAGCAGATTCTTCTATATTGCAGACAGAGCTGGAGAATGCTAATATCACTCATGATGAATGCTTTCTAAATAAAGCCAGGCTTACAGGATCTTTCAAGAAAACATTATTGCTACTATTCATTTTACAGCATCATTATACATCAGAACAAGCAATTTAGGGTGGGGAAAACCAAATAAAAACCCCTCTGTACACATGCCAGTACTTCAGATGATTGAAAAACTGATGGAAGTTGAAAACCTCCCCACTGAGAAAACTAGAAGGAAATAATACAAGTGCCAGTTTTGCAAAACAAACCCCTTTCTCCCGTCCCCCTCCATCGCTAGCTGTGTTTTATAGCAGATTTCAAGAGGTCACTGCCCTTGGCCTCAGTTCTCTTCTCTGGTACTCCTAATCTACTGTTTTCAGAACAAGAGTGGATCTGATCTCCACCGAGCATCTAACTTCCTTCTGCTGCTCCATTAACAAGACAACGCAGACCTACTGCAGAGATACATGCCTTCAATGAAGAAACAGTGCAGCAGGCATGGAGGACCAGTGATAAGCATCATACCTTTTCATTCACAAGGCCTTCTTTTAATTTCCCCCAAACACAGACTTGGCTCCTCCACTATGTCTTTGTGTATTTATATCTGACTAAGTAAGATCTGGTGGCCCTCAGTACTGCTTCTTCCGTTTTGCAACATCCTCTCTACAATGAGGCCATCAAGATCATCAGGTTCCAAACATAGCCTCCTGGAGCAGTCCTACACCCCAGGCTAGAGAACATTATCTACTTCAATATAGATTTGATGCTTCATCTCTCATTTTGGTATTGTTTCCTTTATTGCTTTTAAGCACCAAAAGATTTACCTTGGTAATAGCATCTGCATGAAGCTTCTGGCTCAGAATTTCTCAGCACTGTATTTTGTATTTTTCTAAATTCTGTACTTCCAGAAGGGGGAAGGAATTCCCTGTTTGTTCTCACTGGGTCTGTGTTTTCTTTCCTTTCAATTGCACTGAATAATGGTTGCATAAAGAGCAGAAAGCAGGTAAGAACAGAAGGATCACAATCTGGATTCCTGAGTTCCATCCCTGACCACCGCCTGTGCATCACACGAGCTAAAGATTTCTTTTAGAGCAAAATTTGCAAAAAACATTCGGTTTTGACTTCCATCTGCTCTAATTCCAGTCACTAAGAATGGTAATTGTCAACTTCAGTCAGAGAAGAGCGAGATCAACAAAGTGGGATTTTGAAAATCCCATATTCAATATATTCACTATCATGCCTTGCCACCTTATGGAGGTGCTGAGGACATTTAATTAAAGTTGATACAACTCTGAGGTCCCAGTTGTGAAAGGCAGTAGATTGAGGCAAAAAATTGTTAATTAAAGGCCTTCTATTCAGATAGCTTTCAAAAATTTGTCCTCAAAGAGGACAACAAATAGAAAGCTGCAAAAAAGCATTTTTGTAACAAATTTTATCAGCTAACTACTCTTGTACTAGCTTTTTTTCTGGAATTTCTCCATTTTTTTCTGAAATGTAATTGACTATTAGATTCTTATATCAACACAGATAAATACTTTGTAAAGAATCTATGGACAATGAAAAATAGGAACAAATTAAGAAGGGTAACATTTTGAATACAGTGATGAAAGGACAGATACATTTTCAAGAGAATTATTTTTAATCGCAAGTAGTCTGGTCTGAGTTTGATGACAGTGGTCAAGTATGCTGCAGCATGCTGTACATACACTGGCAAAGTTGTGGGAAATATCACAGCTTAATAACACCTTTTTCACCTCTCTCACTTCCTGTAATTTGTATAGATCACACAAGGGAGGAAGCAGTCTCCTGAGTAGGGGATAAATAGGCTGAGATTTTTAACTTCCTCAAAGACTATATTCTTTCCATTGACTCAGTAAGCAAGTTAACTGCAACTAACCTTGAAAGAACTATGGTTACAATCTTGAGGTCTCTAGCACAGTGACAGATCTATGATCATCTCATAAGGCAAGTGATAAGCAAAGGCTACCAGAAAAAAGCACATGTGAAATTTATACATGATGCTGGAAGCGTCCTAGTTTTACAAAAGTCCTAGTTATGTAACAGGACACAGAAATCTCGAGCAAAAACCAGGTTCACAGGCCCTTTACAGACACAAGGTAATCGAAGGATGTTTCCATTCAGCTGCAGTACTCAAATTCCACTCTGAACTGGTGGGGGGTCAGTGTGCGGTGCGTGTCTCAAAACAGGAAGAAGTACAGAAACAAGCCTTGCATACCTGAATGGAAGACAGATTTTAAGTGATAGAACTTCATCCACTAAAATTATACACAATACTTAACATATCATCTTTCCTCTACTATTGTTCTCTTGAAGATAGAAATATTCATTGAAATCTACCCTGCAGCATCTGAGTACTAAAATCCCACTGAAGTCATTGGGTAGCAATAAGCAACCACAGGATTGGCAACTGTTTGTTAGCATTTATGTTTCTCTTGAAGCATGACGGCTGTTAGATGCACGTCAAAAAAAGTTATATGGAGGTATTGATACCAAAAGCAAAGTTTCAAAGACATACATTGATTTGAAATGGCTCTACTTGAGGTATCAAACTTTAAATACTTCAATATTTCCAAAGATTGAACCTTTCCCAAACAGAGGCTTATACATGTTTGTTTAATTTGCAAGACAGGGTGGCAAAGCTGCGCAGTAAACACTAGCTGCAGCCAGTTTTGAGGTAAGTCCCTTGCTCTGGGAAATACTCTCTGGCACAGAAGGGGAAAAAAGGAGGGAGAGAACAACCCCCAAACCACAACAACAGAAGGGAGAAAGATCCAGCAATAATCTCCACCTTATTAATCAAAAGGAAACAATGACATGAATTATTATACCAACATTTCTGAATTAGTACATCTAATTCTTCATGAGGCCCTGTATAATTTTGTGTGAGAAATTCAGGTGCTGCCCAGGCTGACTAACATTGGAACCAGAAGTGGTTTTGCTTTTGGGCACTCCAAGGACATTTGCAAAACAGTAGTTTGAATACTTGGTAAACATCTATCCTTTTGTATTTCGCTCCAAGAAATGAAATAGAAATGGCTTGTCTAACAGCATTTACCAGCAAGAAAAATACCACAGTTCATAGTCTGTGTCATGGTATTACAAAAGCAGTTAATTTGCAGTGTTGAATAAATCTGTGCAGGTGTGCAAGGTTTTGCAAGCTATCTGCTGAAGCACTTTTATGG
Organism: Aramus guarauna; assembly: GCA_013400195.1. Classification (NCBI taxonomy): domain Eukaryota; kingdom Metazoa; phylum Chordata; class Aves; order Gruiformes; family Aramidae; genus Aramus; species Aramus guarauna. Next base: position 371,012 of record VXBL01006372.1, read on the forward strand.
TCTGAGTGTCACAGTGATAAGTACTACAGAAAGTAAATAAATATTTAGAAAGAAGCTAGATAAGACAGACAGACCTTAGATCAACTGCTGAAGTTGCAGAAAGCCCATGGCTACTGTGCAATTCCTAAATAAGCAGGATAGGATACAGGGCTTTATTATTTAGTCGTAGGCATAGGCACACACTCCTCCACTCTCCATCCCTGCCAATGTACTCCTTTTTGATGGCCCCAGGTATCATACAGAAGCAGCAGGCTCCTGTTGTGCACTACAGCTTTGGTCTTAGTGCCTCCCTGTATCTAAATCCTTCACGCGCTGACTTTTAGAAAGAAATGCACAATGCTTTGGAGAGGGAGACACTTGTGTGCAAGGGCAATTCTTGCCCTACTGAGGGCTGAAGATTCCTAACACAAATGCCATGCTGCACACTTACCTTTTTATACACAAATGAATCAAAGCCTGATGTGTACTAAAGGACAATCCAAGGTGTGGGGGTTTTTTGACAGTGGTGGTTGGTTTTTTTGTTGTTTTTCTGTTTGTTTGTTTGTTTTTTTTAACAGTGCAGTTTTCCCCAAAATTGTTTCCGCTTATCCTTTAGACAGCTTAAAAGCATACATGCAAAATGCATTTAGGACACATATGCATACACTGGAAGCCTTGTTAGCATCCTCCTTTACTTGGCGAGAACAAAGCAAGTATGATTTAAGCTGCAACTTCAATAAAAACAAAAAATGTTATTAGAGTTAGCAGGATAAAACCCACTGCAAGGGCTTGACAGCCGAGAGAAATAATGTACATTGGCTTACAGTAATGGAAATAATTAAAGGGGGAAAACATTAGAAGGCAATACTGCTGTAAGTAAAACTCAGTGGATGCATCAGTAGGCTACTGTATATGTCAAAAAGCTCATCCAGGCCCAGCTCAGAGCTCATGGAGGTGATATAATGAGCAAAGTGAAATATATTCAAAGTAATTTAAGAATCGTTAGCACAGCGTAAAGGTCTGCACTACATTAAGCATCATTATCAAGACCAGCAGCCTGAAAAAAACAGGCATACACAATACATGACTGATGATGAAAGCAACTCATATATCAGTCAGCAAGGCCAGGCACACCTGCGAGGTGACAGAAAGGGATGAAGGAACGATAGTCTCAGCTTGTGTTACCACATTCTGTGTGAAGAGATGCTGAGACACATTGAGTGGCAGCGAAAGCACAGTAAAAGGATTAGGAAGACTGAAATAAAAGGGAAAAAGCAAACAGAACGCTCTCCTCTAGTGTCTTCTCATTCTCCCTCCTCTCCCATCTCTGCTGATCGCCGAGATATTCCAAACAAAGAGATCGCGTTCCCAAACCGACACACTGATAAACATGCGGAGGAAGGCAGTGTGATATGACAGTTTCCTTTTCCTGAAGATGGGGAACAGCTGAATGTCTTCACTTGTATGACACAAAGCCGGGTAGGTGTGCAGCCCTTAGCCACTCACGTCCAGTACGTAGTGGGAGTCTGCTGCTGTCATCAACACGATATACAGCGGTCTTCTCAAAACTGGTGGCATCTAAGCCAAAGTAGCGCAGAAACCACCATTTGAACAATTATTTCTTCATTACTATAAAGAAGCCATGGATGATGTACATGATTTTCAACTCTTCATTTTGTGGATCTACTACTAATTAGCTAGAGTTTAAAGTTTCTAGAAGCTATCTGGAATAAAGCACATCTTGTCTGGTTTTGGTGATGGAAGGGAGGATAAGGTTGCACTGCCTTATATTTCCCTCCACATTTCATCATGTGCAGCACACAGGTTGTGTATTACCAAGACCCCAAAGGTTGGAATCAGATGAATGAAGTACACAACTGCCCAAGATTGAAGAATGCCTCATCCTGGTTCTTGTTGCTCAGCCCAACTAAAACAACTCTCTCTGGGAAATGAATCAGAGTGAAACCAGTGCCCAGTCATCCCCCCAAACAGAACTAGCTTTTCAACTTTTCTCAACACCAAAGCAGCATGACATACATGGATCTGACACCGCCAGATCAATTCTGGAGTATGATACCTCTTCCAGGCTAGTTTATTATTTAAAAAACATTGAACCTTCCTGCTTGAAAAGCATATAGCCTTTGGGAGATCATCAAAGCAACAGTAATAACTAAAACTTGGAAAAGAAAGAGAAAAAATGAAGAAGATTAAATTTACCAACTAATATTGGAAGTTTGACAAAGGTTTCTGAACAAAGAACCAGTAGTAAGTAATTATTTTTTTCATGTAAAGATTGAATAGAGTTGAAGTGACGCTTAGGAGTGGGAACGAATTGTTGTTCAATATGATGTGACACAGAGAACACTAAGGGTTGCTGTTTTACTCAGTTACTGTGATTAACAATGTTGTCCACAATGATTGAAACTTAATTAACATTTTTAAATTGTGCTTTGACATTTTTAGCTCTTCCTATAAAAGCACTTGTGCAGCTGTGTCATTAAAACAGAGAAGCTTCAGAGCTTTAACTGTTTGAACCACTCACCCACTGGAGGCTGATTGTGGTGTTAGAATTCCGACAACAAAAACCCACTTTGAATCCAGACGTAACTTTCTGAACATCAGCAACATATATCAGCATTTAAAGAACTTGCTACAAACTGCTGAGGTAATTCAATGACTGGTATTGCCCCCCTCCTGAAACAGGATTAAATCACACACAAAATGTGGTATGGTAAACGAGTTTTGTTCAAACAGTATCTTTCAGCATCAGAATACGGTAAGCTTGACCCTGGTGAATTGATAACACATGTATCTTCTGGAGAAAAGAAAAAGAAAAAGGAATTGAAGTTTCTTCCATGCATCAATCCTACTAAATTTCAAAAGCAAGCTTCCCAATTAAAGCCAAAGTACCAAAGAAGATGGCTGAATGGGACACAAATGTTTCCTCTCCTTGTGAAAGGGCAGGGCCTGCCAATCAGCCCTTGTTCCCCTGTACTGCTGCCTGTAATGCCCAATTCAATGCAGACTCTTGCAGGAAGGAGCCTTGGGAATAATCCCATGGGACAAGTAGAAATGTACAACTAAGCATGCTTTTTTTTGCTGACTCATGAGCTCCCAAGTTCCACCTGAGACATTCAGTCTTTTGCCTAAATGTATGCATCTGTAGCAGAGCTTTTTGTGGATTTCTGTAAAAATTGTGCACAGCTGCTGGAGCACGCAGAACTGTATTTAACTTTGACTTTGGGGTGCTGAAGACAGAGCTCCTCATGCATTCCCAGTTTCTCAACAGTTTACCCTCTTTTACAAGTTGCTCCTTGACAGTTTCACAGGTTTTGATCCAAGGAGGGTCAGTACTTCTCTTCACTAATTTCCTTTCTTTGAGTATTAAAAAATATAGAAAATATAAGCCAAAAAGATATACACGCTGGAAAACAACAAAATCTAATTTTCTGAGGACAGAATTATGATTCTGCTAAAACAGTAAAGGAAAAAGATATAACTGCTATGTATTATATATGGAAAACTAGAGGAACGAAAGAAAAGGCTGTGAGGAAAAACTTTTTTTGGAATGTGTCTCATCTCCTTTAGAATACGAACTGAATGGGATTTAATAAAATTCACTCTACTGGGCAAAAGGAATGTTAAATAGCTGGAGTTATATAGACACTGCAACAGATACACACTGCAGTGTGTACATGCACCAAGACATTCTACAGTAAACAACTGTCATTTGTTTTACTGAATATTTAACAGCTTCATTTAGAAAGCAGAGCTATTTTACCTTTTATATGTGCACTAGGTGTCAAGACACAATCGCATATCAATCTATTCAAATCAAACCGAAACCAGAGCCTCTTATATAAATACACAATGCAATTAAAAGGAAATGGTCATCTCAATATTTCCACACTAATGAGAACTGCCTCTATGAAATGACTATATTCATTTAATTAAAAAGCCCATTATGGATCCCATTCAAAATGCTGTTCATTGAACTCTTTCATATAAATCTAATTTGCTTTTGCAGAATGATGGGAGTATTACATTTATTTGTACACACAGGTTCCAAAGAACAAAGTCTTAGGAAAAATACAGTCAGCCCCTCATGAAAGGGTTTTAAAAGAGCTAGCTATGAACATTAAAGGTTGTTTTTTAAAATACCCATGACTCAGATTCATGAGTAGTATGGATGTAGTGGTTTCCAACCAGCTCCTTTCCCAGAGTACCTGTTTGACTCCTGTAGCAGGGACAGCTCAACTGCATGTGCAGCAGTTGCTGAATCACCACAAACTTCAGACTGCTGTAGTGCACCATCCTGTAGTGGAAGGATGAACCTCAGAGGGATTTGGCTGCAAACCACTATGGCAGTCCCCCAGTGCAAGCCATCCTTAATCGTTAGTAAATTAATTTGGGCAAAGAGGCATTTACATACCAAGTTACTCGCATACAAAACTGAAATAATGAAAAATGCATCAGGACAGAATTAAGGATGGATACAACAGGAAATGACATTTTTCAACAGTTGCACATACTTGTAGTCTTCACGGAAAAAAACAGCAGGAGTTGAAGCTGAAAGAAGCTAAGGAATATGAACCATTGCTCTGTGAAAACTTGGAGGGAAAGCACTGTAATTTTTTATTTTTTTTTTACACTAAGTTAAAAAGCTACTATCAGCTAGACCCCCAACTTTTGCTTTTAAAAGGCACTGCAGGGGTAAGCAGTTGGTTGGTTTTTTATCTCCCTTACCTCAGAGGCATTAAGTAACAGGGAATAAGACCACCTTCTATATGCAGAATCTCTACTTTAAGAGACAAGCAAGTTCCATACAGGTAACCCCAGCATATTTGCCCCTGCTGAAAGAAGGGACATCTTCGGCTCAGCACCATACCTGAGCTGACCTACCTTTAGGAAATGTACTGCAACACACAGACTTACTCAGAGTCTCAAAGACTACAGCGTAAGCCTTTGCACTTCACTGCTTTGCTTAGTACAGGCACACCCCTGCATACTGAATGATAAATAACCCCATTTCCTTCACCCACCAGGCCCCCATTACCACCACTTGAGTAGGAATGGCAAATCTGACACGTGCATCTGATATATTTAGCTTTTCAGGGCTTTGGGATCAAATATTGCCCCTGCAATGTGTGTCTAAATATTGCTGGGAGTCTAGTTTCGGATAATATCTCTAAGTTGGACAGGAACATAGAAAAGTTATGGCCTACATGTTAAAGAGGCACTCAATTCCAGGGCTGAACTGTAGTTTCAAACATTAAACTTAGATCTAGACATCACAACACTTGAATTATTTATGTGATTGCTAATGTTAGGACCCAGCATTTAAAACAAATGCCTTATGCCCTAGTCTTTGGCACACACATTTGTTGCTAATGAAGGCATGTAATGCCAATGACCTCGATTCCAGATTTCAGCTACACTTAAAATTTAGTACACTGGAGACTGAAAATCATAGGCTGCCTGTATTTACATCCCATGCAATCCTCTTGAAATTAATAGAGCTTTGTAGCATGCATAGCAGGCAATTTGGCCCAGAGTAAGCAGAAGGCACACTTTCAGCTTTTAGTGCAGATTATGGCACATTTTGTTAAGCTGTCAAGCATCTCTGTTAAAAGCAGGCTAAGAGTGACAAGCCAGCAGTGCTGCCCTTTAGTACTTCACATTTTGCAGCATTATTAGTTGCCACAGCCCCTCAGAAAACAGGATTTTAGGAGAGCCTCATTAGTCATAATGTCTATTTCTTGTCAATGCAATTATGTTCTACCAGATGTTGCTAAGTGTTTTGGATAGTCTTCTCTAACCTACAAGTCTGTATTGTTGGTCATGCCCACATCAGCTCAGGATCTTCTTGCGTATCACAAAATTATCAGTGAGGTTAATGTGAGGTCTCATGGACCTTTCTATTTGGGCATTGCTACTGAACAAGATTTGGCACTTTTCTGAAAGTAAAAAAAAGACACAGAGAATACAAAATAGCGATATCATTAGCAAATGTTGCCAGAGTCTAGATATGTCCAGTTTCTTCTGGAAGCTCATTTTCTGACCTCTTGAATATTTTGTTCTCCTTCATATGTTGAAAATTAAAACCTAGGAACAACAATGTAATTGGTTTTTTAAAGAAATCCAGAGCTTCCTTTTAATCTCATGCAGCTTTCACATTACCACCATCATATGATGAGCACCTTTCCTACATGTCTGTGGTGCTAATTTAATCTATAGCAGCATGAGCAGGAAAATCTCAGACTGCAATCCAGTCAGTAGCACCAGGTCTTACTTTTCCTCAACTCTCCGGCACATAAGTGATCAAAAGATGCAAATTGTCTCCCCATTCATGCAAGGATAGATGGAAGACGGTGATATACTGTATATTTGACCTGCCTAACCATTACTACTCTGTAAGGAAGGGAACGCAGAGTCATAAATGCAGCTTTTCTCCCTGCTTTGCTTATACAGCCAGAATGAAAACTTCCTGCCCGAGGAACAGAGCAAGGATAAGAACAGACCTACTGAATCAAGCCAAAAGCCAATTCAGTCAATATCCTGTCTCTGTTAGAAGAACTACATGCCATCGAGGAGCATAAGAACATGGTAAGCATATGCTACCTTCTTGTGGCAACGTGACTTTCCAATCCAGAGCTGTTACTGTTGTGCTCCATCGGAATCCAGTCACGTCAGAGACTTGCTACGCAGGAACCCCTGCAATTCTACAATAACAACTGTGTAGCACCAATAAGCATCTTTCTGTAAGTTAATAGAATACACAGAGGAGGAAAAAAAAAAAAAAAAGAAAAAGACCTTTTTTTAAGCCACTATTAAAAGATTATATTGTTACTGATGGCAAGCCCTACCAGATAGGCCTCAACAGGCCTCTTCCCATTCAGTTCCTGTGTCTGGGTAACTGGGAGAAAGTTAAGCTGGGCAACAAGTTAAAAACATGAAAGGACTTTTTTTGCACTTTGGGTTATCATTAAGACTGCACAATTCTTGTAGTCCCGAGAGCTCAATTTAGGTAGTCTCTATCTGTTATTCTGCAGTAAATGCTTAAGGAAGACAAAGCATTAAATTTTGCCTCCTCATCTAATGTCTTTCAGATGAACCCAAGCGCTGAGATCGCCTTTCTGCACTTGGCAACCTTTCTTTGTGGACCCGTTAGCACTAGGACAAAAACCAAGTAGTTTAAAATCGTATCAAGTGTTTTAAGGTAGCTACTCAGAGGCAAAGAATTGTTGAATTCTCAGCTGCACTTATGAGCTATGATAGTTTGATTCCAAAATCAACCTTCACTCAAGTAGCTGTCAGCATTAATGCTAAACGGCCTCTACGCTCCACTCAGTATGGCTCGGACTTCAAACGTTTCTGAAAGAGGTAACGACTGAGGGTTATTTAACAAATCTAGATGGTGCACAGCTTTGCACAACACCTATTTGCCTAGAAACTGTGATCCATCTGCAAGCAGTACACAAATACAAACAGAAACAAAAGGTAATACCATTATTTTCTTTCAGCTTCTATAACAACAAGGCAATAGTCAAACATGGATGGGACGTGACCGTCTTTTTGTCCGTCTGTACGCTAATAGTACCACGGGTGATTGCATGCAAACGTTTCCAAATGAGCTTGAAGCCTCAAGTTTGATGCTGAATGACTTGTTCTGACTTACAGACTGCTTTTAAGGAGGTTCAAAGCCTGGAATTTAAAAAGTCAATCAGGAGTTTCGACATGATGCTAGTAAGTCAAAATTAAGGTGTGTCAATAGGTTTTGACAGAAAAGTTATTATCTGCCTTATACAAAACACATCATTTCATATGACTATTCCTCAGCATATCATTAAAACGCACTGACGTTTCACTTTTAACCACCGTGGGTATTGCCGTGACTATCCTTTAAACTGCTCCTCCTCTAAACGGGGAGCAGACAGTAACAGAAGGCAACGAGCTGCTGAAGAACCGTATCTGTCACACACAACACCTTCCACCCAAGGGTCACGCTTCCCAGAAAGTTCAGGAAGAATTCGCTGCCCTAACAGCGAACCGCGCTCCCCTGGGGACGCGGAAGGCGGCAGGAAAGAGGCGCGTGGGACACGAGACCTCCCAGAGCCCCCTGCCTGGGACGAGGGACGGCTGCGGCCCTCGCTGCAGGCCTCACGTCCCTCACCGGCTCCCACGGGGAGGACGTTCCGTGACGTCCTACGGGCGCTGCCACCGTTCCCCAGCACACGTCTGACACGCGCTCTGACGGGCTCGTACCGTGACTCTCCTGTCAGCACGGGACGTACAGCCTCTCCCGCTGCCTGCGCCTTGCTCTACACGGACACGTCGGCAGGGCGACCCGTCTCCCTCATCCCGGGGGCCTGTCGGGAGATGTCGCGACAGCCCGTGCCGCGGTCCCACAGGTTTTCGACAGAGAGCGCGCGCGGCAACAGCCGGCCCCTCAGCGGCCCAGCCGCGCGCGACTGCTGCCGGCTGCCACGCGGCCCGAGGCTCCACGAGCCCGGCGCGCGCGCACGCTCCGAGCGTTGGCGGGAGGGGGCGGCGCCATTGCTGCGGCCTGTCCCCCGCCCGGCGCCATTGCTGCGGCCTGTCCCCAGCACTGCGGCCTGTCCCCCGGCCGGCCGGGCCTGCCCCGAGCGGGTGGCGAGAGCAAGGGCTGGGCTGGAGGGTTCCCCGGCTCCCTGCGCCCCGATTCACAGGTAAGGGCAATACCCCTGTGACAGACTTCCAGAAAACAAGCTTCCTACCTCAGGTCGTGGATACCCCCCCAAGGGCGACGCCTCAGAGAGAGAGGCTGGTCTGTGAAGAAAACGGGAGAGAAATTTGTCCTTTGTCCTCTCCGAGGAAGTGAGACATCTCACACACACTACCGCCACACACACACACAAAAAAAAACCAAACCCCAACCAAAACCCAAAAAACCTTACACTTGAGACAGGCTTCTGAATTACATTAAAGCTCCTCCATCTCTGGGAAGAGAAGTATTGTGCCTGACCTCTAGCAGTCAAGGCCTATGGGGCACTGCCAGAAGCAGCTGCTGAGTCTAGTAATTTGCAAACTTCATGTCTGCAGCTGGTAAATGTTGGTTATTCCTGCTCAGAACAGCTGAACAGCAGTGGCAATTACACTACAGGATCTGTCACCTTAATCAGCCTGAGAACAGGACAATTTATTTTCAATGGAACATTAATTTCAGACAAGCTAAAGTGAAACCTTTTAGCAGCTTAATGTAAAAAGGGGAAAAAATTGTGGATGTCCCACTAAACTAAAGCAGTTAAGGATAAAAGGTAAAATAATGGCTATCATGGGAAGTAGTGGAGATGAAATTCATCCCACCTGTAAGAGAGTAATTAGTAAGATACAGAATGCACAATCAGGAAAAATAAAAAAAATGTCAGGTTTGTCTTGCACATGGAATTAAATCCAGGTCCTACAGATAGCAATGTGTACTCTTGCTGGGATTCCGAATCTGTGTATAGAAACACACACTTACACACACAGATCTCACTTTGAAGTGAGGGTCAGAGATTTACAGTGGCAAAGAGATGTATGTGCACATGTGCATGATGGGAGCATTGTCATGGCTAGACTGGAGAATGGGCTGCAGGCGTTTAAGCCATCTTCTCTCATGTAAACCCGCCCTGGAATGTACAGACTATTATACAGAATACTCTTCCAGAAAAGGTTTTCAGAGAATTTAAGGGATTTTCTTGGCCAAGTCCCACTAAAGTTAACTAGGAGATAGGGATTATTCCTTAGGACTGTCTTGAAATCCTTAATCGTAGATGTCTATTGAGTCTCTTACATCATGAATCTCTTAATCAGAATGCAGTTGACAAAGCAATCTACGGAAGAGGTTCTTCACTACAAAATGGCAGCGTAACTTATGTGAGATGTTTACAGAATCCAATATAATTTTACAAAGTTTTTCATTATTGTTACTACTTTTGTCACGATGCACAATTTTAAATTACTATTATGTTGACTATTAGATCATGACAGTTCGGTTTTACCAATGCTACCTTTTTGTCTGCAGTATTCTAAACATACTGAGTAAATAGTTATTTTCTTTACTCACCTAAAGCAATCTGAAGTCCTCACAACCTCTTTTTTTTTTTTTTAAACTTTAGGTTTGTGCTTCCTAAAAGACACCTTATTCTTCTCATATATGAAGAGAAGGAACAGTTTCCTCTTTCTTCCCTAAGTGAGACTATTGGCACGCTGATTTCTGTAGCTACAGTCTGTACCTAGGCAGAGATTTTGGCTTCCAAATGCAAATAGACTAGCGCATGTATTTAGTGAGAGCCATCATGGTCATTTGCACTGCAAACCATTTGTACCACTTTGCTGCTATTCTCTGATTGTCACCAGAATACAAATACCAGATGGAAAACACTTGATCACTTCCTAAGGACCCTGTGTCTTTATTATTATTTTATTTACAGAATGCCGCCACCACCGCAGTGAGTTAAATATATTAGAGCCATAATGGTTAGCAAGAGGTCCGTCTAGCTGTGGCTATCACCTATCACTGCACACTCACATGCACAGAAATCAAAAACTATGCATCAGATTCAATGTGAAATGCGGAGGAGGAACTGACATACCCAGGGACACACTGCAGTTATAGGTGGCAAAGCCAGGAACTGATGCTCAGCTACTAGGCATCACTGCCCCTCTGATGTACATACACAGAAATGATCGAGTAAAACAATCAGTGATTGTCCCTAGTGTCTAGGGGAAACCTAACAAACAGCATTTCTCACCTCTCTTAACAGCTTTTATCTCAAGGGAAGCCCACAGTCAGATCAAGCTGTATGTGCTGTTTCAGCAGACCAGTCCAGCGTCTGTTTCACATGGATTTTGAAGAAGAAAAGCTTGTCATTCCAAGGTGAATACAGAAGGCTTTGTCAGTGTGTCTGTGTCAGGGAGTCAGAGTATCTGGTCTGGACATGCTACTCCCCCTCGTCAATCAGTTAAGTGCTTTAAAAAAAGAAACACTTTTTCTTTTCTCTTTTCCCTCTTCTCTTTTCTACTTACAACTACTTAGCAGTCCCAATGAGTCATCTGTACTCCCTTCACTGATACAACCACAGAGGATAGCAGGTAACAACTTGTAAAACTATTTCTAATGAGTTGTCTGTCTTTGCATCATCTATCTCTACTCTCTGGTACTACAAGAATGTAAACAGAGCTCTAGATAATTTGCAGACTGACAGTAAAGATGGTATCATGAAAAGCACATGCAAGATTTGCACTTGTTGGCCCTTGGTTCATTGGTGCCAAGTGACCTTGTCTGTGCTGACTTAGAAAAGAAGACAGTCTGCTACCAATAAAAACCAGGCCACGCTTCGCTCCTTCTGAAATAAAAGAGAACTGAGATTCGTGCTGTAGGGAAGAAATATTTATCCTGTGGGTGAGATGGTATGCAGCCAGCACACATGCTGTGCTCTGTGAGTAACTGGAGGTGCTAGTTTGTCTTCAGGGGACAGGCAGACGAATTTAGAGCAACCCCTAAGCAGCCCTTCAAGCACAAAGCTAGCATAGAGGTTATTTCAGGCATTTCCTAACAGCAGATCTGCTTTCTGCTCTCTCCCTTACATACAAAAGACTGAAAGAACAATATAATTATGCTTATGAATCAGCAACACTTAGTTCTTGAAAATATGATAGATTAATGAAAGTAGCTCTTTTCTGTGTAATTTCTATACTTAATGCAGGTTTATAGTTAACATTGAGACATTAAAATTGATATTACAGATTGCTGCTTTACCCTTCCTCTCTATAGCCATTATAGTATCCACCAGATAATACAAACAGCTTTCACTTAACAGGCAAAGGAGAAGAAATGACAAGGTCTGGCATTATATTAATATATTGGAAGGAACACTGTTATTTTGTTCAAATATGCTTTTGGAAAATTGTTATCAAACTCTGAGGATATGGCTCAAAACCCCATCATTCTCTGGAAAAAAGTAATAGCTGCCCAAAAGCCTCATATTGGCATCTGTCATGGAGTCTTCCCAGCCTGAAATGTTCTATTATTTAAATGTTGCAATATTTCACGTTTACATAGGAAGAAAATTTCTTTAGTCTGTAGCTGTCATGAATTTTGTCAATTTTTTATTCTGTCAATTCAGGGATTGACAGATATTGGTGGTACAAATCTCATGTCAAGGATGTGAAATGCAGTCATGTAAGAAGCGGACAGCTGGAAAGAGCCGGAGCTGACAAGAGTACAGTAACATCAACAGGAGTTGGGCACAGAGAAATTTAAAGAATGATCTGGGGCTCAAGAAACACAATTCTAACCTTCCTATGCAACTGTAGACATATGAAAGAAGGCTCTGTTTCTTTACATAAATAACATGATACTGGATTCTAACATCAGATTTGCATCAGAATTTAAATAAGAGTTGCTGTGCATACATAAAGAGTTATGCTTGCTAATACTGGTTCTTAATTTGTCATTTCTGTGCTTGATTGAGGTTACTCCCTTTCTCTCTCTCTTCCCCTCCCTCCCTCCCCAATTCCTGGAGCGTAATGCCAGAAGTAACTGTTTCATCCACTTAATCTGATGACGTGTTTATTATAAACAGAAACTAATCATGAACAGGTAACATTTAGAAGCCAGTGAAGAGTTAAATCCAAAATCCCCAGGTCCTGGGAAAAATACATACCATTTTTTTCCTGAGCCTTCCCAAAAACAAAGCAAAAGGCAAGACTGAAAATGTACCAAGTCTAAGCCTACATAAATCACACTTGTTAAGAAGATACATACAAGGTCTAAGCGTACAGCCCGTTAATAAATCCATCCCTGACCATACAAAAGCTGGTGTTCAAAACCAACATTTTATGATACTCCAGAACATAAACATTTCTTTGTAACAACACATCAGCAGACTATACCCTCAAACCCATGATACTGACAATAAACATCTCATTATCAGCCTTTTCCTTATGGCTCATTAAGTTTTTAAAAAGGGGGGAAAGAAACGTAGAAAACACTTAAGACGCATCACTAAGGTCTGATGTATGTTACAGTAAACAATGCTTCCTTCTGTTCAGTGTCTGGTTTGTCCTTCATACTTCAACCTCTGCATTCCTATCTTATGGAAGAGTTTCAGACTCGTAAAACAAGACACAAGCTATAAACTGTGATTTGACTGAGCTGAATTCCTTTTTAAAAGAAACTTCTCTCTAAGAGAATTTTGTGTTGAAACAAAGGGCTCACAGTATTAAAAATGGGGTATGAGAATAGGAAAGAAATTTGCATTTGCAAAAGTGAGAACAATGCACCCCTGACTTGTATGCACTTTTACTGAGGTTAGCTCCTTCTGGCTGCCTTTAAAATACCCGTCTTGCTTCTCCTGAGATAATTCCAGAACAAAACACTTAGGAATGATTTTCAAAACATTTCAAACATTTAAGTCCACTTCCATTAACTAAACAGTATTCTACACATTTACTTCCATAGGAATGAAGCTAATACAACAGCAGAGCTGCTGGAAATTTCAGCCTGAATGGCCAGAATTTCAAAAGAAGTTGGCCTGACTGGGTGCACTTGCCAGTGGAAATGTCAGAATGGCTGTGGCTCAGCATGTGTCCTACAACTACAGCCCCTACCTACCAGAGACACTGGAGCTACTCCCCACGGACACAGATGATGAAGGATTCATCCTCCTGGGAGAACACAGGGCTGACATTGGTGAGTTACTAGTGCTTCTTATATTATTGTACAACCCAAAAGAGTCAAAATGTTTGCTCACATATGCTTCAGACAAGTACTAGAGAATACATGTATTTACACAAACAATTGAAATAATGTGCTTTTTCTTCTGAAACTGTATCACTCTGGACCTTAAAGCAAGGTCCTTGAATCAAGCCTCCTGAACAATGATCTTCACTAGTGTATCTGGGATTTCTAAAGTTGAGGCTAGTACAAAAAGTACAGGAAAAAAAGAAAACAAAAACCAAAAACAAACAAAACACACCAAAACAACAACAACAACAAAAAAGAGAAGTCCGCTTGGTGTGTCCTGGCTACTCCCCAGCAAAATAGTATAAGCCCTGAAGTTTCAAATGATGAAACTGTTTCCTCTGTTCCCAGAATCTACCTTGGTGATATGTATCTTCTGAGTGGACAGTACAAGATACATTAATGGACAACCACTGAGATGCTATTCTTGTGTTACATGTATACCCGGGCTCAAATGTGAGTTGAATGACTCCCTAGTGTTTGAATTTATATGCAACTTGGGGACACTGGATATTGTGTGTTGCTACACAGAGCTAAAACATTGCAATCTCTGTTTATAAATCTTTGAGAAAAATGCATTTTCCTGAGCTGCAGCTATGGCAACAAGCAACCCAATATCGAGCTGGGTTGCATAGTGTAATATACAAAGGATTTTTTTGCTAACTTCTAAAATAATTTATTGGAAAATCTGGGGCAATTAGGCTGCTGTCCATGTATTTATTCAATATGGATGGGTTTCATATTCTGCAATGTTGTCTAGTAAAAACTGAAGATTTTTTTCCCCTTGTTTCTCAGAGCTGTTTTATTTTATTTAAAAACAAACCAACCAAGCCCCAACTGACACACCACAAACTTCAAATTCTGAACTTTTGTGAGAATCTGTGATGTCACAATTGGCCCTAAATGTTCCAGCTTTTCCAGAAATGAGACACCTGATATCACAATCATTCAGAACTTCAGGGATATCTATTACCATTACATTGTTTGGACTGTGGGATGTGGATGCAGCCGTTCCTGAGTTACAGCAAAGATGAGGATAGAGATCTAGGCCTTAAGCCTGTCTCTTTATAAATACAGCTCTAAAATATGTCTACTTTTGTTGCTAAGTATTTGAAATAACTTCTGGCAGCAATATGTTTCAATTAACAGTGTCCTTGGTATCACCTGCTTACCCATTCTTAGGATGTTGTCATCTGAAGTTGTCACTTTACAGGGGAAAACAGTCATTGCTGTGCCACTTTTAAGAGACAAATTAAAGCAACCTCTACAAATTCTTAGTATATAGTTATTTGACCAAGGGAGTAACATTCTATGTTCATATGCAATATATGGCTAAAATCTGTCAACAAATCAATATATGCCTCTGTACTCAATTTCCCCTTCTGTAAAATGAGGATAACAGTACTGGCCTCCTTTGTAAAATACCTTGAGATCTATCAAAAAAGGTTAGGTATTATTGGCAATATCCCATTTGAACATGAAATCCCTAAGTGTGTCTCCTGCAGTCCCAGGCAGTCATAAAGTAATTGAGAAACCATCCGCATACAAATTACCAAATAATGGACTCCAAATGTTTGTATTTTCTTTTATTTACTCCTAACACTGCCGCAAAAACTGCAACCTTTCTTAACTGTTTGTGATGTCAAGTACTTACATTTGCCTTTACTCTGTGTTTACCCAGAATGTTATTTTCACAGCTGCTGAGAACATCATTATCAAAGAAACAGCCAGTCTGAATTATTAAGAAAACGGAACAATTGATGTTTCTATAATACACAGTATTCCCCATCTGAGCCTTGAAATCAATTATGGAAAACATTAGGCTCCTCTGTCTTCCCTTGGACCAATTTCAAGATCCAGTATTTTATCATCATTTGTTCCAACATTATAATTGTCCGTTGACTTTGATTAAGCTCTTTTTAGCCTAAGCTCTTGAGCATGAAGACTTTTTCCTGCCTCTGAATGTATAAAGAAGCTTGCTTTGTAGGACTTCCACCCCCTTCTACATACTCTTTTTTTTTCTTGCAGCTGAATTGGTTATTTTCAAAATATCTTCTGCAAACTTCTCTCCCATAACCCCCTTTTTCCCTTTCATTCTCAGTCTTTATAAACAGAGGTAGTTGCTATTCTTCCTTAGGTTTCTTTCCCTGGCTACAAAGTCCTCAGAGTTGGAAGCACATCAAAAGAAGGAGATGCTCAACTGGTAGACACTTGCTTTTTCAGTTTCAGGCAGGATCCTGCATTCCTTGAACCAACTCACCATAATTATTGAAATCCTTTCCAAATTTATCACTTCTCTGAAATTCTGGGGTGTCCAACTTTGGTGCAAATTCAGTACTTTAAATGCAAAGCATCCAAAGTGCCAACTCATCACTAACAGCCTCAAGCACTCATTCCACCTGGATGTCGAGACAAAAGTAGTTTGGTTCCAAAACTGAGATCACCTGTGAAAATTTTGGTCTGTCCTGGTTTCTGCAAAGTGCTATATAAAAATGACATTCTTATGCCATAGGGACATTACATTTTGAAAGCACCTAACCTTACAAAAATCAAAATAATGTATCATTCCTAAATGTTGCTGAATTTCCCTGATTTTACTGTTTCAGTCACAAGATGAGGAGAGACGGAATCAGGGATCAGGAAGGAACAAGTCCTTTGAGTAACTGTTAATAGCTGCTAGAAAAGGTTGGGAAATACCAAACACTGAGAAACTAACTCTGACATCATAATGCACTGAATAGGGCCTTTTCTGGCTATCATCTTTGCTGTTTGTCCCTAATGGAAGCAGATCACCTCTGTCCATCTCTACTGACTCTAACCTTCATTTTCATTTCTTTGTCAGAATACCTGTAGACTGGAGCAATCAAAGGTAGAAGTAATACCCTTTTTTTAATAAATAAGACCATACAGATAGAAACTTTCTGAACCTTGACAGGACCCTCAGGGTTTTGCTGTTCTAATGTAGTCACTTGCCCTGCAAAACACATCTTTTGGCCTGAATGAATACAGAGAATCAAAAAAGGTGCCTGCTTCCAGCATCTGCTTGATCTGCCTCATTTGACAAGGTATTTAAGCATATACCTTACTCTAAGCAAACCCTTTGGGACTATTTGCACACACTAAGTAACTTACTCAGCAACCATCACTCTTACCACAGTGTAATTCTCCATTCCAAACAAATAAAGTCTATAAAGCTTTAGTTGGATGACTGAATTTCACCACAGAGTGGGGAAGGAACAAAAGAGAGAAGGAAAGGGAAGGTTGAGAGGATTTGTCAGGTCTGCAGGCCTCATGAGGAAGGTTTAGATTACAGCCCAAAACTGGACTCACATGGTGCTGACAGAAAACTCCTAGAGTTTGGAATGAATACTGAATAGCTTCCTTAAAAACCAGTCCTTTTGCTGGCTGCTACTGCTGAGAATAATTTCTAGCTGCTTGGGTAAGGGCTGGTTTAAAATCATTACGACTCAAGCAGAAAGTCCATTATCCATTCAGACATTTGGCCTACTCTTTTTTCCTTTTTTGTTTTCTTTTTCCCTTCTTAATACTACTGCACATGAGATGATTGTATTGACTCATCCTCTTACAAAAATAAACATTCTTGGATGTTGAGAGCATATTTGAAAACAACGTCTTTCTTGACTCACTGCTGCAAATATCCAGATCTTTGGGCTTATTTGGGGTCCTTACTAAACTGAAAGGCAAAACTCTTATTAGAGACAAATTGGCTCCATAAGTAATACAGATCCCTGAGACGCTGCAAGGTTCTGCAGAGGGAAGTTCCTTTGCAAATGCCAGTCAAAGCACTGAAAAAGAAAGGTTAGTATTAGGCTATTTCATCAGTAATCCACACGGTAGCTTTCTGAAAAAGCAGACAGGATGTGCAGTGGCACGAGCAGAAACAGTGAATGGGTTTATCTGAGGAAAAAGGTATATGTGAAATGTACATCTCAAGTTCCCTCTCTCTCTTTACACCTGTTTGGAGACCCACACAACACAGGGCAAAAGTAGATACACGCAACTCCAGTCACAGATCCTTCACAATTTGGCTCACACGTTTCAGCCAGTTAAGCTGGTTAAACTTGGCTCTCACTGACTGGAGAGCAGATTCCTCTGTAAAACATGAATATACACATCCTCTCCCTTATTCATTGCCTTCTACCCTGTGCTTGAATGCTTGGCCCACACATGAGGGATCGGTAGGATCCTGGAATATGTAGAAAAAGTGTGTATCAAATGGAGAAGAATTATTTGGCAGTGATGTCCAGTTCCATGCTGCAATTTGCAGGGGATTTTGGAAAATTTGAAAAATACAGCAACATAGGCAAAAATGATTGGTATGCTGGAGAAAACATCCATCAGCAAGAGACCATAAGACCTCAATCTATTTATCCCATTAAAAAAGAAGAATGACTAGCTTATCACATATACATACCTTTTGAGAAAGTAAATAGAAAAAAACAAAGAGGTTTTTAAAATCTAGTGTAGAAAGATATCAAAAGAAACAGCACCTGGATGTGAAATGCCAGACTCATACAAACCAGAAGTCAGGATTTGTTCAGTTATTTATACAGTGAAGGTGGTTAACCACTGGAACAAACTGCCAAGGGAAGTGGAGGCATCTCTGTCTTTTGGAGTGTTCAAATCAAGACTGAACGAGTGCCTGGGCAGTCTGCATTAATCGAACATAAGTTATTGGGTTCAATAACCCCAGGTGAAATGTACAGCCTGCGTATTCAGGAAGCAGAACTAGATGTTCTAATGGTCCCTTCTGGCTTTAGAATGTATTAATTGAGTGCACAGTGTTAATCATTTTTACAATATATTGTGCTTTCCTCTCCCTTTGTGCATTTTAACAAACAACTCCAAATTCAGTTTAGCTCCCCCTACCTCTGAATACAGGCTTCATACTGAAAAAAGCTCAGTTATGATCAACTGATGAAATACAGGTGTAAATCAGTAAGGATATTTCTATATTGTTGTAAGAACTACTGCCAGCTATTATAATAATGGTTTCCCTCAGTAATTCTTTGCAATACATTTGGTAGCAGATGTTTTAAAACTGCAGTCCAAGGAAATTTTATGTGACCGAGATACAAAAGCTTCTTGTATAGATGTATATAATATGTGTATGTTTAGAACACTCCCATCTTTCCCACACAGCCAAGAACTGCATTCTCTGCAACAATTCTGTCTGAAAAATACCTTGGATTATATTACTGGATCCCAACCAGGAAGATTACTTTCACTGTGAATCAAGATAACAAGGCTCCTACCCTCTCTTCCCTGTGCATACACATGCACACACTGAGAAAACAATAATTTCCTGACAAACTAAAAATATCCCTTCCTATAACAGCCAAAGGAACTCCTCTTTAAAAGATGTTTTGCTGTCCTGATCAGAATCAGGAATCACTTCAAAGACTGCTAATGTGGAAAGCAGCATTTGAAATACGTGATGTACTGAGGCATCTTTTTCCTTTGTTTTAAATGAGAATCTCATTTCCCAAAAAAAAGTCTCACTGGGAGTTGCAGATTCCTAGGGACAGTATTGTCACTTGTGTTCTGTGCAGTTTTTAGCATATAATGTTCAGACTTTTAAAGCTGAGACTTAGTTGAGCTGAGTTCATGAGAAGAGAAAATGTCTTAGAGAAAGTAAGAAGTGGATGCAGAGTATCTTTCACACCATAAAGGTGTCAAAGGGCTGCTCCTGCCCAGTAAAATATCAGCTGTTTAAAAGTATCAGTCAGCTTTCAAAGTTTGTCAAATACGAGCAGAAATGACAATGGGAAAACACAGGTCTAAACTGGGGGTTATGATAGTAAATGAGAATTTAAGCCTTTTTATATTAAAATAAAAATTCTAGATCACAAGGCTAAGCAAAAAAGGTATACTCAGAGAACTTCTTATATTCAAAATACTGTACTTTTCATGCCTTCATGCCTATCTTATGATCTGATCTGCAGTCATCATCTGATTTTTCTCTGCTTGGACTTATTATGTGTCAAACAGTATCTTGCACAAGGGTCAGCATCACAGTAAATCCCAGTAACACAGACCCTATAAGATGTAATTTCTGTTTACTTCAATGAGAGTTGGAAGGCATTCAGTACCCTGTGAAAAGAATTCAGATCTCTTTGGGGGGGGGG
>VXBL01006372.1:390923-462739 GCA_013400195.1 Aramus guarauna
GGGGGGGTGTCTAATGAGCTGCGTATAATTTACAACATAGGATGTACTACCACATCAGCTTTTCAGCAGGTACCACTGCAGCTATGCTGGAGAATGAAAACAATTCAGCCTAGCTAGCTTGCTATCCCTATATATTTCTCTATACTTCTACTGAAGATATATGTTGGGAAAAAAAATAAAAAATCCTTTCTTGACCTTTTTTTTCTGGGTACTGTACATGTTACAAAACTGAATCTAACACATGTGCTCAGAAGGTGGCAGGTAGGAACCAGGACAGGAAGAATTAGATTGTTAATAGCTGCAAAAAATAGCTACCCTTCTAACCATGGCAAACCAGTACTGTTGACAGAGTGATAGAAAGCTGACAATACCTTGCCAAGCAAGGTGAGGCTATCATAACCGAGCAGATGATTAGTTTTAAAACTTTTAATGGATCTCTGTCCACTGCAGTCTGATGGAGTGAACAGTGCCAATACCCCAGGGAAATGTGAAACTATTTTATATCTCATTTGCAGGAATGAACACCCAGGAGGCACTTTCTTTTGACAGAATACATAAGACCTACCTGAATGCATTGCATTAGCTTTCTCTGCTGCTCCATACAGCAGATGCTAATATTTTTTATCCTGGACTGGCCTCATTAAGCTGCCGAGCATAGGAGGGAAAAGTAAACCTAATAGAAATTTTTAGTTCTGTTTTGTGTATTTTGTGTACAAAACGCATTGGCTGTGTAGGGCAGAAGTATTAGCAAATAGTAGCAAATAATAAGCTGAGTTTAAGATAAGGAGCAAAGCAGGAGAGCTAAAAATGAGTTTCTGAAGAAATACGTTGGGAATGGAGAAAAGTAGAGTCTCAGTTAGTAATGACAGCATAAAAAAGTCCATTTTGTCCCACTACAGGAAAGAGTTAATATCTTAGACACACAGGGTGTCCAGTTTGTAGGTAAGTCAGCTGAGAAAACAGTAGATTATTATTAGTTGCTTGCTGGATGGTGGCACTTCTTTAGCTCAAGTGCCAGATGCCTGGCCAATGATATTATACCTACAGGCAGGCCCTCCAGCTGAAGAAATAAAACACACAGAACATAAGATACCACAGCAGAGGAACTAGAGAGGCTACAGAGTGTGGGCTGAGCAGAGCTAAACTACAAGTAATCAATGAAGTTGGACATAGCTGGAACATTGTCCTTTGTTACTCAGTTTCTTGTTCTCAGATCAGACTTACAGATGGTTCTTATTTCTTTAGGACTCCTGTAGGCTCTCAGAGTTACTACGTGACCTACCTCTAAGGCAACTGAGAAAGTGGCTCAGGTCCCTAAATCAGTCACTTTGCTGCTGAAGCTCATAGTATCTGCATCTTCGCTCTGTCACAGCACAGGCTGAATATTAACACTGCACAGGTCATGCAGATTGTGTCTAACAGTAAGCTAAGACTTATCTTCAGTTCAGTGTCTACAAAACCATTCAACAATTGGCCATGTAGGCAGTGAACTGTTAATTCTGCTTTTTAGCCAAGCTCCGCTGGTTCTGTTGTTACCTCCTCATGTGTTTCATCTGCTTGCAGCAATCTATCTGGTGAGCAGGAGGTTAGTTCTCTAGGGAGGTGGCTATATGTTTGTTACAAAGCAAGGGCAATGCCAGGCACTGTGGTGCCCAGATTCTTGACTGGGGCTATAATGAAAATTTTATATTTGCATTAACCCAAAATGAACCTACTTTGCATAGCTGAAGAGTTTCTCAAAGCAATCCCAGAGATTTCATAACAACATGTTCACAACAAAGAAAGATCCTTCACTGTACAGTATCTTCAGAGTATTGCACATAAATATTTTAGCAAACAAGATTAAAATACCAGAATGCACTTCCTCAGCCCAAAGGTATAATCTTCATCTAAATAACAAAAATTATAAAAACATTCAGAAATGTAAAAGTTTCATTAGTTTGCAAAGTGAGTGTCAAGTCACAATTATTCCAAGGAAAATGTAATACTGCAAAAATTACCAGACCCATCCTTTTTATTAACATTACTTGATAAAATGTGAGCAGGATCATGTTAAAACTATTACATTAATATTCCTCAGAGAGTTGTACTATAATTTTAGCTTCTCTTTCTCACTCTCACTCGTTTTGCCCTGTGAGTCAACATAGGAGGATAGTTGGCAATCAGCTCCTGCAATTATCTTTCTCCCTAGATTTGAATTGTTAACCGTAGCTTCCACTAATAGAACTGCAAATGAATAGTATCCTTTTCACTTGTATTTACTGGATGAACATTATGCTCAATGACTCTTGTGCTCGAGGCACAATGCTAAACAGAGGGCAAAAAGGACAAGCTTTATTTCTATTAGCTTGCCTAATGGCTACAGTGGAATTAAAGACAGGAGCAAAGACCAAAGGGCCAGACTAGTACATCCAAGGTGACTGGGTGGCTCAGAAAGACTGGAAATGGATGACAGAGGTTTCCGCATTTGGGGAATTCTTGCACATTCACAAGGTAACATTCTCTTCTTCTAATGACTGTGTATCCAGGGAACTCCTGGTGAGTCTCTGGCTCCTCTGGGCCAGATTCAGGAGAGACTCCTGATTTTCCATTGATTTCATTTGCAGGTTACAAGCATAAAAACTGGTGAATCTGGGTCCTTTGCATGTAAGTCCTTTTAGAAAAGGAATTTATACTCCAAATTCGATTTTGAGAATTTTCATCTGGTGAAATTTCTCCATGAACATAAATGGTAGCTCTCTATTGGGGGGTCTTCAATAAAATGATCTCGTGATCTTTCTAATCTGTCTAAATGCTCACTTTAGAAACATAAAAGGATAGAAAGGACTATGGAAAAGCACCTCCATACTCTTTCTTGGACACTCCAGGGACAACATAAAGACTGTTACGCATATACAGCAAAAGACATATTGACATAAAGTGTGCATTATGTACCTTCTTTGCCAGGTTGCTAATAGATGCTTTTAATAATTAGACCTGCTTTTATACCTTCCAGAGTACGGGCCTTTGAATTCAAACTGTGCCAGGTACTGTTCTGCCCTACTGCATGTGGTCATTTTTCTAGGTAGCAAAATGGGACCTGTCGGAGTCCTGAGAATGTCCTCGGGTATAAAAGCATGTACAAAGACTAACCTGATAAACTTCAAGATCACACTTCACAACACTCAAGTAACAATGGGAACATTCTGAAAGAATTAAAAAAGTCCACAGAAACAACTTGACAATAATTGGCTTTTTCTGCCTGCCAAGTACACAGCTAGTCTACTAGACTGCAAGCCACAAGTCCATTGATTCAGCTGCTCTTGGAGCTGCTTACATGGATCAAGAAATTCCAGTCAGAAATGAACACTTGGTGTTTCATGCCTGTATTTTGTTATATATGACAGCAGTAATTACATGATCATATGGCTGCAGGATGGTTCTGGTCATTGGATCATACAGGTAGACACTTGTTGGCAATGCTCTTTGCCAGCATTTGGAATTTTTTTCACAATCCAAGACAAACACTGCAGGGAAGCTATTCTAGGCTCACAAAAAAATAAACTGGCTTTCAAACTAGAGATAGTTACAGTAAAAAGAATAAGGGGAAGGAGAACATCAGAATGTATTTGATGATGGCACATTGCTTTCAGAACTCAGGTAATTACCTAGCTCTGGAAAATGTTCCCTGGAGAGAGGATTTGAGCCAATGGTACTATAAATCTCTGTGGCTCTATAAATCGTACAGCCTATGGAAATTCTATACCACAGCCCAGAGTTGCCCATCCCTTGTCATTGGCTGCTGGCAGACGGGCTGCAAGATGACACAGAAATTAAAGAATATGTTAATACTGTTTTAAAGCTTGGCTCTCGCATTATTCATACTGCTCCTGAAGAAAAAGTAAACCACAGATATTCTACAGTATGTGAAACATTGATCCTAGACCTAGAAATTTCAGGTGTTACATATTTAAGCATTTTTCTAAATGAAGAGCACTGTTTGAAAATGTCCTTGTGCAGCTATGTGTGGCTTTCTGGCTAAGGTGCTTCAAGGTTAAACAACTGCACCATGTTGTTATCTGATCACCCGGGGGGCTGGGGGGTGGAAATCTACTCAATGTGATTGACTTTGCTTTTCAAAAAATGTACTCCTTCTAATGTCTGGTGCTTTTTATATTGCTTGTACATCATTATTTCTTTTCCTAAAAAACTGTGTTCCTTCCTGTGTTTCCTAAATTTAAGCAAATCAAATCTGAAAGCAAAATGCTTTTCATTTTCATCAAAACTTTCAGCAGAGGAAAATAATTTTCCTTTTTCCCACCTCCTTTCATTTTCTGATAGGCTCTAATCAACATCCCACATGCTAAACTCTTTTGAAAATCTAACGTGGAATTACGCAATACAAAATATTCAAGTCCCATTTGCTTTCAGTAGTCTTTATCCAGAAGATACTTTTCTCTTTGGAAAATCTGGCACATAATGACTCAAAATTATCTTCCCCTTCTGCTGTTTGGCTCTTTAATACTCTCAGGTCTTTCTATCCTTCTGCTTGCTCCCTTTCAAGACTCCAGAAAATTGCATCTATTTTGTACTATTCTCTCCTGACTCTTTCAGTTCCCTACACCAGAATGTACATGGACTTTTGTATTCATAAAAAGGAACCAGTATTTCCCAGATCTGCTCATTACTCCTTAAAATGAACTACCAACTCTTCTAACACTGAGTGTTGGTTGTGAAGGCAACACCTCTTTGATCTCTGTAGCAGAGATCTAAGCCACAGGAGCCAATACTAACCTTCTGAATCAGTGCCAAAATTGGCTTCAGCTGAAACAGGAGCAAGACACGCCAGTTCCCATTGGGAACTCCTGCCATGACTTGAAGTGAACAATCTGTACTGAAGCCAAAAAAAAAGTATAGCATAAAATCAAGAGGTACATTTTTATCACTCACTTGTAATAAATTAGCCCCCTTCAAAAGGATGCACAGAAGAAATGGTGGTATCCTTCAGTATTTAGCCAGTCACAGTAGCCACTTTTGTCAATTCACATACGAGAAAACAAGCTGATACAATTTGATCTAGAAAAATTACATGCATTGGATCATATAATTCCTATTATAAAGCATTATAAACAGCAGAATTTGCTGTTCATTCAACCAAAAAGCAATTACATAAGCATAGCAATGGGGAAGCATCTTCATAGCTTCAAGAGGATGAAGAATAGATCAAACCATGAGAAAAGGAGGTCAGAACTTACATTTTGAGGTCATTGAGTTTAAAGCTAGCTCTGTTATGGGGATTTTTGTTTTGTTTTAAATGGAAAGTTTGCAGAATCTACAACACTCACCACTGCTCAGAAGCCACCAGAAAACACATGGAGAAGATGTTAAATAAAATTAGCAAAGAAAGGACATCTGCATGGTCTTAAAAATCTGAAGTATGAACTTGTAGTCTTTAGCATTTCCTTACGTAGAAGATGACAGGGTAATCACAAGAACATTTCACTGTCAGGAAGCCACATAGTAAGTTCTACAATTGTAAAAAGCATGGCAAAGCAAAATATAGTCACTGCTAGAAATGTTTGGACATCAGATGCTGTACTGAAACTGAACTACTGAAATAATTCAGTCTTCAATGCCAGATTATATACTATGTCTAAAAAATTATTGGTTCTACATAAAAGCAATGGTTTGGGTTTACCAACCTAAATCTAATGATACCAACAAAATTATACTTGTAAGAAATTTAACTTAGTATAAACTTCCTTTTCAAATGCTACTTCACAGTAAAGACTTCAAAATACGAAACTATAGGCACAGTTTTAAAAGTAGTTAGTTCCTGTTTCCATATCTAAACAAAGCGATAAAATGTAATCACAGTGTTTGTTTTTTCTACAAGTGGTTGAATGCTGAGTAGTTTTTAAATTCTGATAACTTATTTACAAGGCAAATTGTCAAAGTATCTGAATGCTCTGTGAAAATCTGACCATTGTTGCAATCTCTGGTTTAGCAGCTCACCGTAAAGCTCAGCTCTTTGGAATTCCCTGTGCATATTTGCTACCTAGAAACTTAGGCATAAATGCTTTTGTGTATTTCTACCAACATGTCTGCATGGAAGTTGCTGAGTTTCTTCTCAAAGTAAGATGGGCTCAGTGTAAATAAATCAAGGTGCCTGTCATACAAGTAATAGTCTCTTTTCTATAGCTGGATATGCTTCATATGGATTTGCCTATCAGATATGTGCTTCAAGAAGTCTTCGTAATTGAAGAACACCTAGAAACTCTATTACTAAAAGCTCCATCTACTGGTTATGACTGAGTACTAAACTCAGAAACATCAATGTCCATCTTGCCAGCAGTTCATAAATGATGTCAAAACATGATTTAATTCTTGTTCCCTTACTTCAGATTTTCCTCAGTGTGTCCCCAGACTCCTGTAAGCTACTCTCAGTGGTAAAACATCTTGTATGTAGTTTGTAAATTGTCAAGGGAAAACTTGAGTAAGTTGTAAACTTCATGTACACACATGCCTTCTGACAACATTTAAATAGAAGAGTAAATTTTAAAGACTGTAAGATTATTCTCATAGCTGTTTCTCTACCAGGTTTTTCAGACATGCACACAACACAAACTCCTGTTTAAATTCCAAACTACAGAGACAACCATCCAAAGGCAGAGATGGCTTTATACCACCAGTGACACAGGAAAGCATCAGATGTAAACCCAATGTCTTACCTAAGTCTCAAATAACTTACAGTTTTAAAGCAGCACACTTAAATTCAGTATTGAATACTTCATTCATTATTCACTACTTGGGTTCCTTACTGTCTTTTCATCATGGTAATTATTGTCTTGTTTTTGCTTATTTTCCATATATTACTTAAGATACTAAATGTATTAGTACATAGGGTGAAAATCATGGGGGAAGAAAAGACATAGGTACAGCTCAAGGAGGGAAAAATGGTTTGTATGTGGTGAGACTACTTAAGTATGGTTTGTTTGGTTTTTCTTCCAGAAATAATTTGATTTAATAAATTACTACTACTCAGAACAGCACTTCTCTGGTGACTGTAAAACTACACCCTAAGTCCTCTGTTTTATACTTTGCTCATAATGATTGGTTTTTGGCAGTGATCTCATGTGGGGATTCAGGTTAGAAATGGGAGTGTTCTGTGGAATCAGAATTAAGGGAGATTCTCAAGACTCTGGGTTTTCTTATATTGATTTCAACCATTTTAACAGCCACTGAAAACTTCCACAGCTTAATGGATTCAGCCTAGGCCTAGTGAATACATGAACCACACACTTGTGCCACACATAGAAGTCACCCACAGATCAATCACTCCAGTCCCTACAGGCCTCAATCATTGCCTCTCCTAAGCCACCTTAGAGGACACTTCAGAACTACTTTCAACCTCTCACTTTGGCTGATGTATTTTGTGTTTCTTCAGCACATTTCTCTGCAATAGTACCGTGCATTTTACTAGCAGTAATTAAACTGTCACTCTGTCCTGGTTTCAGCTGCGATAGAGTTAATTTTCTTCCTAGTAGCTGGTATAGTGCTGTGTTTTGGATTTATGATGAGAATAATGTTGATAACACCCTGATGGTTTTAGTTGCTGCTGGGTAGTTGTAGTGTCTACACTAAGTCCAGGATGTTTCAGCTTCCCTGGCCCTGCCAGGTGCAGAAGAAGCCGGGAGAGCCCAGCCAGGACAGCTGGCCCAGGCTGGCCAGAGGGATAGTCCGTACCATACCATGGCATGCTCTCGCTGTAACTGGGAAGCTGGCTGCGAGGTGGCATTGCTGCTCCAAAACAGACTCTGCATTGGGTTGTTGGGTTTTTTTCCTTCCGCAAGTGGTGGGCAACTGCATTTGCGCATCACATATTATTATTATCATTATTATCATCCTCATCATCCTTTGTTATCCTATTAAACTGTCTTTATCTCAGCCCACGAGGGGTTTTTTTCCCCATTCTCCTCCACATCCCCTTGTGGGGAGAGGGGAGAGTGAGTGGCTGCGTGGTGCTCAGTTACCAGCTAGGGTTAAACCTCAACAAACTGACTTCTACTTCCTGTCTTCTACTTACACTTCTTTTAAAGATGCAGCTACTGAGACATGAACACACCAGATTATTTATTCAAGGTCACACAAGGAGCCAGGGACCAAGTCAAAACCTAAAAATCCTGCCTGATCAATCCACACATTTCTTATTAGTCAACACCCTTTCTTTTCCGAGACTTTTGTGCTAGCTTTCAAAGTTCCATTAACACAACTTTTAACCATTTTTCTGCTTCCCGAATATAATACCAGGAGCCAATGAGGCATCTTGAAAATCATATGCATTTTAAAGAATAATTAATAAAGAATGGCATTATTCATTTACAGTGTTAGGAAATAAAGTCTCTGCATATGAATGCTGGAGAGAGCTGTCAGATGTATCATTACACAAAAGCCATATAAATCAGATATTACTATTTACTTGTTCTTGTAATACAAGGAGGAAAAGGAACATTCATTGAAACAAATGCAAACGGTAGAAAATAAAATTTTCATTTATTATTTATAAATAATACTAGTATCTAAAAAGCAAAAGCCCATGTATCATGAGAACTACTAGGCAAATTTTTAGTAAGGGAGAATTTTTTCTCCAGAGAGTTTGTAATCTAAGACGAATCAGATGAACACATTTGTGAACATTTTTTTCCAGGCACATACGACAGATCAGAAGCAGAGCTGGGTACAAACCTCCCACTTTTATAGCATCCACTAGGTTTCCTTAATGCTTGTATTTTTTATTTTTGAGTCCTGAAAGTATATGTATTTGTTTGACCAGCATAAAATACAGCAGGTTTCCAAAGTCTGTTTAGAGTCATTGGATGTTCCTGCCACACAAATAACTTATAATAATCAAATTAAAACTAAATTTTGGAAGGTTGTGCCTACAACCTCTCAGGGTGCAACAAGGATCACCCTTTATTCTGAAAGGAGTGACAAAAACTGAAAGAAGCAAAAAGTGAGTAAACTCAGTGCTTGGTGGAAGCAAAGTTAAAACATTAGTGAATAAGTTTTAAATCTATACTTATGTTATTTCAGCTGCTGATCTGAATGTGCGCGAATGATCTTCTACAAGGCTGTAGGCTTTATCAATTTGAACAAAAGAGAGGCAGTTTATAAGAAGTTCATAATGGCTGCAGTGCTGAAGTTCTAATCTCATTAATTATCTTCCTGGATTCTTTTTACCATTCTGAAATTTCTGTTTCTCAAACATCCCCCTCCCTCCCAGACAGCTAAAATCATGTCTGTTTTCTCTCAGGCAGGTCCTTACAGGACCTGTAGGAGATAATCTGTGGTTTGGTAGAGAAACAAAAGAGGGTTGACATTGAGGCCACAGTTCAATGATACAGCAAATCTAGCTTTAGGGCTTGTAGCAGCAGATGAAAACCATGGTGGCCACATGATGCAAAGCAGTGATTTGGTAGAAACTCAGTCTGTGAATGTAATTTGATTACAAAAAAAAAATGTGATGTTTTAACCATGCGAGTCATACAGGCTTTATGCTAGATCAGATACTATTTGTCTTTCCTATCCGTGCCACTCCAAATTTAGGCCAGCTTGAGTACTGCCTGTCCTTCCACAGCCAGCAGTGTACATCAGCTGGCAAGACTGGAATAAGTTCATTATCTTTTTCTCTAGCTTGAAGGAAACACAATCCTCTACCCATATCTGATCGAGATTAAATTGGTACTACTGGTAATGCACAGATGGGAGTATAAATGACTGCAGAACTACAGACTGGCCCTGTAGACCTAAAAGGTTGAAGAAATCCTCTAATTTACTCAACTTCATTCATACATTGCCCTAGAGTAGATAAAGGAAGCATTCAAAGTATTATAACACAACAGTGATCATGAGCTTGATAAAGCTGCGCTCTCGAGTTTCAGAACATCTGTCTGTTACTCTATTAGTCCAGACTTTCTTGGTTCTAGTTTGTTTCTTTAAAAAAAAAAAATTTCTGGTATGACTTCTCACATCTGTTGAAGCATGGAAAAAAATTTTTATGGTTTGAAAATGATCAAAGTTGCCCACCAAGACTACTTCAAATTCTCACAGGCTGTATTGCACATGAATACTTATGAGCACGTTTACTGAAGCTCTAAGGCAAGCATAATCAGAAATGTCTTCCTGAATCAGGGCCAAAGACTATAATCCCAGTTCTTTGTTTTCCTTTTTACAGCAGAGAGAAATGCCCTTGTTTCTCATTAGCTGAGTTGGAGTTAAGTGTTCACAAGATTGAGAGGCAGACTTGTTTGTGCAAACTCAGGTCAGAGTTCAG
Source organism: Aramus guarauna (assembly GCA_013400195.1). Lineage (NCBI taxonomy): Eukaryota > Metazoa > Chordata > Aves > Gruiformes > Aramidae > Aramus > Aramus guarauna. The sequence continues at coordinate 401,236 of VXBL01006372.1, forward strand.
AGCTCCAAGCCATGTAAAAAAATCACTCTGTTTCTTCATCCAGTGCATATGTTACAGTGAAACAGCAATTTTAAGATGTAACTTTAGATCATGAAACAAGTACCTGTATAGTTAACAACCGTTTGAACTGGACATGCAAGATACCTGTTAAAGAGACTGTGCTGGAAAACAGGAGGGTGCACTCAAGTTGGAGTGTCCTGAACCTCACTGACACATCACTGCCATTTTCTCTGTCCTGGCCCAAAAGCCAAGATGTACCCAATTTTCAAGCCTAGCTCCAGCCCCACAACCCAAAAAGCTATTATGTAGAGATTGTTTATGTCCACCACAGATGATCTAGATCTATTATTCATTAAAAAAGGCAAGGAAAAAATATACTGAATTTTTAATAATCAAAGAGCCTCTGATGAAACAATTCAGAATGGATTCTTAGGAGATGCAAGATGGTGAAATCCTGCATCTTTCACCAATTCTTTTCTAGTTTATGTTAGAACTTGAAAGTCTGTCTGGATTTCAGAATTTCGAAGCCTCAAAAAATACCCATGTCTGAGAAACAAAAGAAAGAAAAAACCCACTCTTTAAGACACTAAAATGCTTTCTGATCTGTAGAGCTTCCCACCAGCACCTGGCAATGCACTGGGCTTGCCATTCAATGCTAAATTACCTCTTTCCGGCATAATGAATACAGCTTATATACCAAGAAAGTGAAGAAAAGGTTTCAATGTCAAAACTTATTAATCTAATTTTTATTTATCTTCCTTTTTTAGTAAGTAGAGACAAATACTGAAGACCTTGTGATATCTACATCAAGAATATTGTTAGAATTATCACTTCTTTCTGTAAGTCTTTTCAGGAAGAAGAATGCTGGCAGGTAACTGAGCACTAGCTTGTAACTTAGAAAATAAACAATAGTCATGACATTTCTACATTTCAATCAGTCTATCTCCAAGTGCTGTACTAAAGAACTCTGTAACATTATTGCCATTTAAAAATGAGGAAATTGAGACACTGCAATAAGCTGATCAGGTTCACTCATTATACTGATAAGCTGAAGACAGACACCAGATTTTGCAAGTCCTAGTGTAGGCCTCTGTTGTGTTCAATTCCTAGTCCAGTCAGACACATATCCTCAGAGCAAATCAAATTACTTTCTCTGTAAAATGTGTTATTATTTTCCTATCATCTCTAAGGTGCTCAAACACTACAATTTTGAATGTTATATAGATATCTGCATTTCATACCAATTCTGGCTGGCTGCAATTTTCTGTAACTGTATCACCTGTGCAAAAAATGTGTATCTCTAGCATGGAAACATCAGTCAGAAAATAATGAAAATGACTTTCCAGCCTCCCCAAGCTACAATATTCCAGTCAGGAGTAATATGAGTTGCCTGAGGAAGCCATATGCTACAAGTTATGAAAGTCCCACAAAACGCAAAAACCTTGCTACATTTTTAGCACTGTCTACCGACACCTCACATGTTACAGCCATGTCTGTAACAACAATCAGACGTATGGCTTCAGACAATTGTTGCTTTCCATTATGCGTTATGCTGTAGGCATACATGATCTGGCTTGACTCGCACCACTAAACCACCATTAAGTAATCTGCTATTTGAGTGTCATCATCCTCACCCAAGACATAGACTTAACTTTGTTCCCCAAATTAGTATTTTTATTAATTTTATGAAAGTTTCTTCCCTTGAGCAGACTGTTTCTGTAGCAGCTCTGCATTTTGGTAAGGACATCTCTTCTAGCTCAAGTGTTAAACTAAAATCCCGACTGAAGTAGATTTTCCTGTCCAGATTCTTTCTGAGGTGTTTATCTGCTCTGTTAAAGAGCTACTGCTCCCTTCCAGGAGGCGGCTAAGGGAGTCTCTTCTCAAGTCGCATCATACAATCCAATCATACTGTGTCCTTTTTCCCAGGTTAATACAGACAGTGGTGGTTATCACATTAGTCATTGCTACACTCCACAGACCTGAAACATGAATTTCACCTCTGTTTCTCAGGATGACCATCTGAAATAGGATCCCCTATATCATATTCTATTAAAATCCCACCACAGGGAAGCACTCACTCACGTACTTCAGCAAAAAAGCCCCATTGACTTCTACTAGCCTTCAGCCTAAAATTTAGCATAACCTTAAATACTGTTTTGAAGAGGAAGATTTCCCTTCACTGATACCTACAAGCCCAAGATTCCCAAAAGAAATCTTTGTATTTCATAAGACTTCGCAAAACTTTTTATGTGAAAAGCGCTTTGAACTCCCTAGAAGAAAGGTCCTATGAGGAGTATTATATTCATGTCACCTTGGAGAAGCTGATTATACGACACTAATACCTTGCAAAGAATCTTCACCACCCCCCCCAAAAAAAAAGCCTTCTTCCTCTCTGCTAGCAGAAAATGCAACCTTAAAGCATTTCATTTTCATACTATTAACATTTCTCTATTATGGTTTAAAAATAATAAATCCCAATCTGTTTAGCAGTTCCTGAATTTCAGTCCTCCCATTATTCTTCTAGTTCTAATTTGTGAAGAGGAAAAGAAAAAAAATTACATAGAGTCACCTTGAGAACATATTTGAAATATATGAGAGTGCAAATTAAAATGACTGATGAGAGGCTAAGGTGCTGTGAATGTGTCATATTTTTAGTGACGTCCATTGAATCAATCAGCAATCAAGGAAGATTAAATTATTGCTGGGTAAAATATCTTTGTCCTGTTTATCTTTCCAAGGATTGGACCTGGTGTCCTTTTGATACTGTACCTAACCTTCCCTTGAGATTTGTACTTGCTTGAAGCTATTTGTTTAGGCCTCATCATAGAGGTTTGAATAATAATTAGAGTTTCATGATGGAGAACCATGTTGGTGGCTAGATTTACAGCATGCCAGATGGCTGGGGGATGCCAGATAGATTCCAATCTTTGACTGCAATGAAGAGTAAATATAAGATTTCCCTCAAAGACCTAACATAGAGGAGAGAGATTACTGGGGCAATTACTGTGTGATCTCTGTCACCCCTACAACATTTTGTAAAACCACTGGAAATGCAATTAGTTTTCTGCATGACCCACCTTATTTACAATGTGCACTGTTGTGTTAAATTATTTGGCAGAGGACAGTGATTTCCAAGGCAGTGGCAGTTCCAGGTGTTTGCATTTAATGGAGATATAACAAGATACGGTAGGCACAGAGCACAGGCTGTAACTTAGAAAGTCCACTTAAGTCGCTTGGACAAGTGAGGTCAGGACAACTTCTGTTCTCCTTCCACACAGTCAAACAATGGCCCTAAACAGCTGCTCCTCTCAAGGCTGACATTGTAACCTGAGCTCATAATCGTATTACATTATGTTGACATGTTATTTCATCTATCAAACTTGCAATCTTATTAAACCAATGAACAGGTTGAATAAAACCTATACCTATGGTTCAGGCTCCTAGGGAAGGAGCAGATGGTCCCGTGAATCATTCTGTTGTATGCCCATTTATGATTATGTGGGATGGGTTTGTAAGACCCCACTGCTCCTTGCAGCTCTGTTCCTTTGTTCACCAGCACGTACCACCTGCTGAACATGACTTTTTGGGAAGCTTCTGTCAATAACAATATCATGACTGCAACAATATTAGGATGAGAGAGAAAGAAAGGGAAAGCACTTTACACAAGGCCACATATATGTGTTAGATTTTTCTGTCACTGTAGTAAAGCTTAGATTAAGGTTACCTGAGCCCTAGGTTTTATAAAATACCTTGCATTTCTGAGGCAACGTGCCCAGTCCACAGGTCACTAGACTGAGATTTCGAAGGTCTGTTCTCTTTTGTGCTAATCATCTTTGTGATTTCTAAAATTCACCACTCCCTGTCTTTGTTGCTCCTCCCATTGGAAGTTTGTTTTGATTATTAAGGTATGTAAGCTTCTTGCTACATGGAATACCATTTACTACAGGCTTGTGGAGTCCACAACAAACACCCTTTGAAGTATTGCAATGCAAATAATAGGTAGTATCTATTGCTTGTATTTCCACTGATAAAAGCATGCAAGTTAAGTCCTCATTTCAACTGCTATGTCAGTATTCTCATTTCAGTTCAGTTTGCTTTATCCAACTGATTCAAATATAAAACATCTCAAAGCAATAGAAACAACATATAACCTATTAATTAAACATTCAAAGGTCATTCATTTGTTAAGAAAACAGATTTCTAGTGAATACTTCATCTCCTCTGCTCTCAGATTGCCAATTCAGTGGTTTTCAGCCAGAATCATCAGTGTCTTCCTACAAGATAAGATATTCTCAACTCTAAATTGGTGCCATTTTTTTCTCTTCCAGGACAATTTCTACTTCTACGAGACAAATGAAAAGGAAGTCAAGAGAAACATGCATATCCACAGAAACACCTTTATATCAGAGGTAGAGAAAACACTTTTATATATATGTGCATGAACACAGGCAAAGCCCCATTCGCATGGTAATCTTTTAAACTGTCCCATGAGGGATGACATTAGCGGGAGTGATACAATCACAAACTGTGAACCAGAAAATAGCTTCTAATTTTGCATCTCAAATCAGCTCTTTGCTAGTTGAGCTTTCTCATTTCACCAATCTATACAATGCAGATATCTTAATAGAAACCTATTTCATGGCTGTGGAGGTTGCTATTCTGTTGCAACACCAGTGAACACAGTACTGCTTTTAGCAAAACACTAAGTCATAGGTTCTCTCATTAAAACACTTTCAAGATGAAAAAATGTTTTCATTATTAGGTATCAAGGTATCTTTTAAAGTAACAGCAAAACTGGAATCTGCAATTTAAAAGAGGCAAATTAACAAAGGGCTATGAAAATTATAAAATTGTTATGAAAGTGATGAACACTGCAGGATGCATATAAAATACTCAGGTTTTCTGAAAATACTCTGTGGTACTTCCCTTTTCAGTGGGAGTTGGTTCATTTATAACACCACGTTATGTCAACAGAGAAAAATCTAGAGGGAATTGGGTTTTGTTTTTAATAAAATTTAGTGAAGCAAAGGGCAAGTTTTTCTCAAATGCTTCCCTTGCCCTGACAGCTCCCAAAACAAACAAATGAAGACATGATTTTCAAAACCTAGAAAGCTCCAGTGATGTTATGGGGCATTCCAGCAAGCTACTATGTATATAGAAAAGATCAGTCCGTAGCAGTTTCTTTCCTCTAGTGGGAACTATGGTAAGATCTGTTGCATCTGTCCCACCAGAGCAACTTGGGGGGCCTTAGCTCATTACTCAGTGTGGCAGCTTAAATTGTCTAAACAAAATGTTAATGAATCATATCTGAGGAGCTGAATGATTCTTCTCTTTGCAGGTCTGTCATTCTCTATTTGGGTAATAATCTGTTAAGTTTGTCATCCTTCACTGTGTCCCATGTCACCATAATTATCTTCTGCACTACCTCCTGCCTCAGAACATGGGGACACTGAGAACATAGTGGGCTTCCTCAACTGTAACACCTCTTCCCCCTCCCTTGTGGGACCTGCTAGAAAAGCGATGAGGAAATCCTCCGTGATTTGTTTCCACATATATCTGACATGGGCACTGGTTTATCCTTAGTTTGTTCCTCTGTAAATGTGTTTGTTCATACTCATCTTGGATGGGCATGGTAACCAAACAAAGTTGAGTCAAGTAGGTATTTGTGCAGGCACACACCAAGTATGTCCATTATGAGCTTTTTTGGGCCAGGGCCACCTCTTTGATCTCTGTTTGTACAGCTGCTACCACGGTGGGCTTATGATCAGATGCTACCTTTGAGTGCCACTATAATAACAACAATAAAAAATGCACAGTACATACCAGTGCCTTTCCAAACAATAAGCCAGGAGTTGCTGTACAAAGATACTGTTTTGGATCAGCAACAGCCTATTTCTTCCACGTTTTCAATCTTCAATGGATCTTTCTCATTTACTTATATAGTCTCCATTACCATGGCAACCGAATACGTCACAGTCTTCGCTGCACTTATCCTCACAAGGCAATTGCAAGATATGGAAGCACAATAATTCTGTGGGTAGATACTCAGAGTTCTGGTTTACATTCCAAATCCTGTCACTATGCATTCACTACTACAGACCTCCATGCTAACTAGATTAAAACCAGTGTGCACAGGGTTCCTACAAACAGATTTTTCCCGTTTGCTCTGAAGTCAGTAATTACGCAGAGACTCCGGCAAGCTCATCCACTCTAGACCAAAGTCCAGCGCAGGAGAATTGTCTCTTAAAACTGCAATCCATAACTACCTAGGTGAAAGATGAAGGCACGTATGACTACCTGCATTCCAGTCCTATATTAATTTGCTGCGCAGAAGTACCCACAGCAATGTGAAATTAGCTTTCATTTTCCCTTCCCAGCCAATACACCTATCTGCCCTGTGTCACAATGTATCCCAAGACACTCTCTGAGGTGCAATAGTGCGCATTTATGCCAAGCTAGCCATTACAGCTCAACTCTCAGCTGTGACAAGAATAGTAAATGACTAATGAACCCTTCTCCAAAACACTGTCTCATTAAGAGTGTGTCCTCATTAAAAGGGGCAAATTTACCATAAACAATTGCATCCCTTATGCACAGACCTCAGCAGCAGCTGAGCAGAGCATACAACGTTTACCCCCTGCTATCCAGTAGACAGTAACACTGAATGCTCTGGAATTTTAACTAAACATACTATGCGGACAGCTCTCCACCCAGTCCAGCCAAAGCTTCCGGGAAGGAGATCCAAATACAACTGGCTCTGTTTCTGCTGCCTTTGGTATGTGAAGCATATCATCCCATACCTCTATTCTGACATGAGCCCCTCTGCGTTATACAATCGTGATACTCAGTTACCTTTAGAAATTCCTTCAGGCAAGCGATCGGAATATTTTAGCACGTTCAATAATATTGAGCAATCAGGCTTCCAAATAAATTTTTAAGGTAAGTCTTAGCCACTGAAATCCCTTGCACTGAGTGCCTGAACCCTGCATGGACCCAACAAAAAAGTCCTTTTCTCTTCTGTATGAACTCATAGCATGCTCTACAGACGGAGTCTGACATGCAAGTCAATGCAACTATGCTGAATCAAGATTATCAGAATACTAATAGTTCAAAGGCAGTTGCCTTTTGGGAGAAATTGATTTATTGTATATGAATATAACAAGGCTTTCAATTATATTCAATCTTTAAAGAAAAATTAGACATAAGAGTCAGGCTTACACAAATTATTAAAAGATGGACAAGTACATAACCTAGTTCCAAAACCCCCTTAAATGGAGACTCTGTTAAATTAATGCTCTATCCACATGATGGCCCTGTTACAAACCACAGTAATATAGAGGGGCTTGTCTACAAGCAAGAATTGGGTTCAAAGATTTTTCATCCCCGTTATACACATATTTGCAAATAACTCATTTGCTGGACAATAAGCATATAACGAGAACATTACAAACCAGATGATGGGAGGGAACCTTCATCTGCTGAGAAGCCACAGAAGTTTCAAAGGCTAATCTACAGCATAATGTTTTAAATCAAACTAATAACAGTTAGTCAGCTCTGCACAGAGAATGTGTGTAGAAGACAATCTTATAATTATCAATTGTAGAATTAACATACAGAATGTTAATGTGGTTAAGAATCCAGCTGTTGCCCCTCTGGAAGAAGGACCAGATGACCTCACTCTCTCCCATCTCTCGGCTCTTGTCTTTCAAAAATTAGCTCTCTCGGCACCCTCTCCTGAAGATTTCCAGATTTGTTTTGGCCATAATCTTAGTGACAATTGGTTATGCTCTATTTCCATAAACTCTAACAGTATCACAAACATTTTATTCATTTAATCTCCTACGAGTCCATGCAGAGAACCTTTTGGAGGCACACAGTGGCTTTCATTTGGTCCTGCAGTTAGGCTTCCTTTTACCATCACCATGGGATATGGTGCAGCTGGGGACATGGCCCTAAACTGAGAAACATGCCCAGGTTTTTCATCTCTACACAGACCATGCGCTTCAAATGCATCTCACCATTGCATCCCCCTCAGACCTTGTAGCGATAGGGCCAACGGGGAGTCCTGGCATCATTTCTAGCGCAGCTTGGTGAACACGCCCATGCACAGCATTGCACTGAGTGGACCACCACTGCTCCCTGTGAGCTTTGAAACTGTCAGGGTGGTAGGGGGCTGGCTTTGGGAAAACGGGCAAGGAAGTTGCAACTGAGAAATACATTTCTCCTGCTAGAAAGCACACACAATTACAAACCTCTCACATACTGGCAAAGTCCTAATGGGACAAAAGCCCTTGGGAGACTTATGATGAAAGGTGTTGCTAATTATGCATACATATACATCCTTTCACATACATGCCTGCAGGTAGAGAATTAAGATATAGGACTAAGTGGAAAAGAGCGCACAGACCTTAAAGTTAATTTTGCATATTCTCTCCAAAATAATTAATGCAAGTTCAGGAGCCATCCCCCTCACTGTTTGGTTTTTTACCTTCCCAGACACAAAAAAGTCAATTAATATAAATCTTAAAAGCTTTTAATTAAAAACCATAAATCACCCAACCATTTCACTCCAGCTGCCTGCATAATATAAATCTCCCTCTCCGAATACAGGTTTTTCTTCTTACACTTCTATTGACCTGGAAGACAGAGAAGATGCAAATCACATTCAAGTATTTTCACTGGTTCTACTATGCATCCCTTGTTGCCTTTACATAGCAAGCAGTGGCATCTTCTTTGCAAATCTAACTATGCTTCTGGCCAGATCTCTACTTGAAACCAAGCGTACGGAGAGAGTTATGCTAAGGAAAATATAAAGCATTTCCTGGCTGGCTGCAATTCCAAATCCTCACCAACAGTGACTGTCTTCATCTGTGTACAGGATAGGAGTTCTCATTCTCTGGTTGGAGACTTGAAGTGTCCAACTAGTAGCAACAACAAAAGAAGAATGAGAAAATTTTACACTCAAAGCAGCCCGAAATAATACTGCAACTGTTGTATTATAACAGCTGCCAATAGGAATGTAAAACTAAGAGACCTACTCAGTATAATCCCAGTTTCCTTGCAATAATCCATCCAGAAATGAAAAAAATACTTCAAGGGGAAAAAAAAGTAACATGAGAAAAGTTTGCAGAAATCAATTGTGCTGCCTGATCTGACGTTAATTAGGAGACCCTTGGACAAGAAAGTTCTATGGTCTTTTGATTTGTTCTCGGAGGTAATGTTATACAAAAATAACTCCATTTATTCTTTTTCTTCCCTACTTTTACTTTAAATGTACATCTTCAGATGGTACATCTCAAAGCTGGTTCATTTCCAGCTTCCCCTTTATGTATATTATCTGGTTTCTTTTTCTGCAGTTGCCATAAAAAATATGTGACTCAGAAAAAATAAAAATGGATATATATTATATCACCCTACAGTACAAAATAATTATAGCATTCCCTACTGAGTGATGGGCTCAGATAAAAGCCTCACAGCCTGTATATTTAATCTCATACATTTCTATTAGCTTTCAAACAACAGGTGCCGCTGTGTCCAACTTCAACACTCCAAGTAACTGTGTACCCACACTGCCAGGCCTTCCTATGGCTTGGAAAGATACTGCTGATTTGTATCATCAGAGAGGGATATAAGCATTAGAAGCGCAACAATGCAGCTCATTTAACTACTGAAGTCAATGAGGCTACTCACATGAGTAAATGCTCACCAGTACCAGTAAAACATCTATAATTTGGTCCCTAAATAGTTATTGTTTCTTTTTTTCCCCCACACACAAACAGAAAGAAACAGATGCAGGCCAACAATTTATAAAGGGGCTTCTGCTCTCCAGCTTTCATGATTTCATCAGAAAACATGATGTGCTGTAAGCCAAGGCTTAGATGCTAGGAGCATCCCAAAATTCCAGTAAAAGCTGATGGGACCTGCAGCACCCTGGCAGATCCAGAAACTACACAAATCACAGATTTCCCTTTCCCGAGTCACCCGTTCTAGCTTCTGGATAAAATGAACATGCTTGTACAGGCTAAGCAGTCTTCAGTCTAATTTATCACAAGTCCCACTGCATAGCACTTTTTATGAAAGGGAGAGATTCCAAGACTTCCATCCTCTTTTGCTCCCTCATTTCATTCTTTATCACTCCACATAACAGCATCATGTACCCCAGCAGGAGAGCAAACTAGCCTTGTGAGCTTGTAAGCAACACAGGTCTGAGACCCATCAGCCATAAGTGCGTGCAGAGGCTCTGGCACCAGGTACGCCTTGCTTTTAGGGCTGAAAAGAGAAACGGCTAGAGCTTTAACCTCTTTAAAGCAGTCCAGCTTTTTTGGACCTTCTCCCACTTGTCATAATCACATTCATTCTGCATATGCCTGAGCGATGAATTTTCAGAGAGACGAATAAAACTGGTTTTTATGCAAGTTTTATGCATATCTGAATTTTCTCCCCCAAAAAGCCTTCATTCTTCTTCTCCTGAAAGCTCTGCCAAACGTAGGTGCTATTTCTGGTTAGCAATTAGCAAAAGAATCAGTCCCAAAAATACTGCCGTTACCAAGCAGCAGGGCTTAGGAAAGAGGGGAAAAAAAGAAAAAAAAAAACCACATGCTATAGCCCACTGGCATATGATATTCTTTTAGAGTATGAGCAGGATTTCACATCACATGCTGTGCTTTAATTTGAGAATCCACTTCTAATTGTGTGCTCTTTTTCCTCTGCACCACAATTATATCTTATCGTGTCCTCAGATCTGTCTGATTTCCTGATCCCTGGCACATCTAGCTAATTGACCACCTGCATCTGCCGTCATCTGCCATGTGGGGCGACGAAGTGTCTCTCCTTAAAGTTCAGCTGCTGCTATGCTTCTGGTCTGCCTGCTGCAAAGTAACCCACACACTGCCCTTGATGAGATGGGTGGGAATTTTTTTCAAGCTCCAAGTCATAAGGACAACACATCACTGTCAGACAGAGTCTGCATTAGCAGGTCTCAAGCACTTCATGGTGAAAATCATTATTATTATTATCCCCACTTTACAAGTGGGGAAATGGATATCTGAAGAGATATAATTACTCACTCAAGGTCAGTGGACCAGTGGCAGACACAGACATGAAACCTAGGATTCTTGAATTCCAGTCATACATTCATCAGGACTTCCCGACGATGTAAGATCAAAAAAGATTATACACGGTGCACATCCTCAAGTCACTACTGATTGCATTTACCACTGATTCCAGGAAACATTGCATCTGTCAAAACTGTCAATAAAGCTATACCCTACTTCCTTGGGGAACCAGGCTTTGCCTCTGGGAGTTAGATTGGAGAGGAAAAAAAAAGGTAGTATGTGCAAGATGCATTATGTCAGAAACAACAGAGAAATTCAGAAGCACTTTCTCTGACAACTTTGTGTAATTCTTCTTTGTTAGCTTATACCAGAAGTAAATTGCTCTCCAGACTAATTCTGGCAAACAGGAATGGAAATGGAGCCCAGGAACTGTCTAGCTCATGCCTCAGTTGTGCCAGAGAAAGAGCGTAGATAGATGGCTCTGCCTACTTCTTCACATTATTCATTAGCACAGAGAACACGTATTCACAGGTGCCTTTTTTCTATGCACAGGGTTAAACGGGCTTACAAGCTGGGGTGCGTTCTCCCTCAGGTTACTTAGCTGCAAGCCATGGGAAGCACTCTGTGCTGGGTGCAGTTCTACTTTTTAGCCCACAAATTTATAAGGAAAATAAACCATTGCATTTAAGACTGATTCAGACTTGTTTCCCTACTGGAATAATGAGCACACAGGAAACATTCAGGACATGGGAGGAAAGAAAAGTCCATCCATGAATAAACTTTAGAGACAACAGTCTGGGAAACTATTAATGAGGTTTAGCAAGGCTGCCTCTCCCCACAGACCAGAAGACAGAGTCCTGATTTGCAGCATTTGTTTTCTGTTGACAAGTAAAGCATGTAGTGGAACAGAGGGCTCCTGCCTCTATTTAGCAGTGGGCATAAACAGGCTGTTCGAACACTTCTTTGTGATTAATGGGTCTTTCCTAGCCACTTCTGATCGCAGGTAGCAGGGCTTGTCGTTGGAGAACTGATCAGTGTGAAAAGTATGGTCATGCTCCACTAACTAGCAGTCATGTAATTCACTAAGTTAAGTTCTATATGTGGGATTCAGCTTCCAGCTGCAGAAAATTGGGCCTGATTCATTTTGATATTGAACATAAGCAAACTGGCTTTACTTGAAGTCTCAGGTTTTTATCACTCGGCCATATTTTGTGTCAGATATATCTCAGCCCTAAGCCAGTGCCTGCAGCAACACAGGGAGATCACAGTAGCGGTTAGGCAAATACCCTACTTTACCACTTTCGTAAATATTGTGGTGAGCCTGTTTGCTTCTTTCAGCACCCAAAAACTTTTCAAATTAGGCTTTGGCTTCTATGACAGTGACCTACTTATAACATTATGACCTGGGACCAGAGTCTTGCACACCATTCTTACAGCATCAAGCCACCTTAGTAGGAAATTAAAAGCGACCACCACCAGCCCCTCCAGAGTTATCTCCCCATTTGGGTATCTCCTGTTTTCACAGGCATTAATTGTTTGCACTTTACAGTACCTGTTCAAATTATTACATAGCTGAAAAAAGGAAGATAAATAGATAAACAAAGGCTGTAAATCGACTTCTCTTGAGTAAACACATACAGCGACAGACACCGCATAATACCAGAGCAACTCCCTAAGAAAACCACCACAAACATGCTGATATACAGGGACACGCAGAATCCACTCCTAGGACCATAAAGGGGAAAAACTAAGGGCGGAAGGAAGCAGGGCATGTGAATTCTGTCTCAGACCATTCGTCTAAGCAGTAAACCGTGCTGCCGAAGGAAAGGCATCCACTATAGGAAGCTGCATCCTCATCATCTCAGTGTGCCCAGTGTTGTCAATATTTAAAAACTCTGAGTGAACAGCCATTCGGAATAATCTAGAGGTAGAAACCGGTACAGGCGTACACTGCACACCATCACGGATGTGCTCCTGAGAAGTGCAACAGCAGTTACATGGATACCTAATTAATTTTTTCTGCAGGAATTAATTACTTGAGAGTGGATGCACACAGCGGCATAAATAGTAAATTTAAATACATGGGGATGGTACATATGACATGGAAGAGGGAGAGGTAGAAGCAAGTTCATCTGAGAGCCCAACAAATCTTTCAGTGCAAATGTTCTTTCTGCCACTTTCCTTGTTGTCATCATCTACCTCAAATGCATGCTGAATGCATGCTGCTTACCAAGGTCAATCAAATCAATCAAGGGTGAAGGATGGAAAAACAGCATAATGACAGTTAGCCAAGCAAGGTATTAAATGATCTATGATTAAACTCTGAGACAAAGAAAATGATGCATAGTGGGGTATTACTGAACGTGCAAAACCAACAATAGGGCAAAAACTGTAATATGGCATGATAGAATATGATAAAGAATAAATAATCTTGCATAGAATTGGGGAGAGGAAGGAGCATGTGAGGAGGCAACAAAGAGAACCTCCTCAGATAAGGTCATAAGTTTACTCAGACAACTTCTAAAAGTCAGCTTGTGATCTGAGAAGGAAACTAGTTTTAGCCTATTACATACAGAGACATACTACAGACTGCAGGAACTTAGGTGATGTCAAAGGCGATGGATAACCAATAATCCCCATTTGATGACTATCTGGATGCTTTTCAACATCTGAGACTCCTGCTGTTGCTACATGGTGCACTTGACCGCCTCAAAGTATGTGGTTTATGTTGCAGCCCCAGATAGAAAAACATCAGACAAAAGATTCGTTATAGTTTTATATGTAAGTGCGAAAGTGAGATGACATATCTAAGAAAAATGCTCCCAGGACAAATAGTGTCACTTCTAAAGGTATTCTTTCAGAAATGTTCGAGGTTAAGTACTTTGTTTTGCTGTTACCAGGTTGGGAGCATAAAGTGTTTTCAGCGTACGAATTACTTCAGAAAAAATAAGACTATCCCTTCATATTTGCACAGTGCTCAAGAGACAGCAGTCGCATCAGTTGGAAACTCAACACTACTCTAATCTAAAGTAATATTAAGAGCTATATCAATTCATATTTTAGCTGCTGAAAACCATATGCTGCTAATCTCATCCTATTGCTTATGTTCTTTAAGTTTCATAAGTTAGAATTTAATCGTCATATGCATGACTAATAATTGATTTAGCATCACATCTAATAAGATATTTCAACTTTAAGCAACTCAAGATAGTTTCCAAAGAACTGCATAAGCAAAGAATACTCATAGGTCTCCAAAACCCTGCCGATGTTGGTATGGGTATCTGCCCAGAGTTCCCTGCAGCATCCACCTGCCCGACTGTTGGAGCCACCAGCAGAGATCCCTGCCACTTGTAGACTCAAGGTTCTTCTTGGAGAACTAAACCACTTCAGATCCTCCTCACGTCTTCCACACTTCATCCAGAGGAATTATTCTAAAACTTGAAAGCGCAGTATAAATGAGAGCTACAAAGTATTTTTCAACACCATTAACTAGAATTAGCCCAGTCAAGCCACTGCACATTGACTGCATATATTTTTCATACATAAAAAGCAGAGGGTGGGTAGAAGTAATGCTTGGGATATGCCATGCAGTATAATTTTAGTTGTTTTGATGTAGAAGGAAAAAAATAGAATTAATTCAAAGGATGATATTTTAGGCTGTGTTGCTGTGCATGAATCCAAGTGCAGCAAGTTCCTCTAAAAATAAGTCTATGCAGAAGAAATTAAAAGAACAAAAAAGAAAGGTTGGAGGTGTGATGAAATGACTAATGGTTCTATAATAAGTGAGCAGCTTACCGCTTAGCTTCATTGTACATTTGGCTGTAATTTTTGTTAGCGGATCTTATGCAACTAGCATTGCAGTTGATAAGCCAATGCTGATTATTCATTTGTGTCTCCAGAACCTTGTTTTGTTTTAGGTATTTTAATTACTACATTTTTATTACCAGAGTTACAATGAGTACAAATTACCATTGTATCACCACGTATACATCAAACATCTTGACCCAGAACCACTGCAAACTAATGAACGCAATCAACAAAACTTGAGACTGGATACAACTCCAGTCCCATGCTGAGTGAGTGTGAAGGACTCAAGGCACACGTATCAGGAATGCGTTACTCCAGACTCTTTATCTCCAGAGAACAGTTCAGAGATTGCTAAAAATCTGTATTTCCACTAGATGTGTGGGTATCTCTTCTGCCGATAGAGCATATTTACAGAAGTGATATTAAGATGCCTCACTTAAGTACCTAGAATTACCTGGAGGGAATTCTTGCCCAGACAAATCCAAGAGAGCATTGACTTCAAGCTCTTGGACGCTGACTTCAGGGTCTTGGATCAGATCCACAGAAGCGAGCACTGAATACAACAAACAATGTAAGAACACAGGGACACTGAAGCAGTACAGGTAGAAATCACAAAAGAGAGGTATTACTAGTAAGGGAGTTAGCAAGGGCACCATCTAAGATTTCCAGTCATTAGATCTGTTCATTTAGGTGTCCACACTGACTTTCCAGGAAGTTCACAATAAATTGTCCATTAAGGTTTCAAAATACAGTCATTTTCCAGTAGCCTTTGGAATTAAGTTAGCAATCCTCCTTCTTTCAAACCAGCCATATTGCTACTGATGCACTTGAAGACATTGTCATGCCCTAGATGTACGACAGTGTAAAGAGACAAACCTACCCATGGTATAAACCCAGAAAACCCAGTGGGTTGATTTCTGTTGAATTCATGCTTTATCTTCACACACTTATCCCAAGGGTAGTATTGGTCTTAACAACCAAACCCCACATAGATAAAACTAAGCACTTTACTGGATAATTAACTGGCTATTCAGCAAACGGGTAACATCTCTGTGTGTACCAATCTGGTCTAACTTGGAATGGTGATAATCTACTTTTCAGAAGTTCTGGTTTTGTCAGCTTTGAGATGATCTGGGACTGTTTCTTGGCAACCATGTTTTCATATATTCAATATACAAAAGTGGCCATTGGTCCCTAGTTAAATACCTGCACAAAATGGTTAGATTTTGAGAAGAGCTCCAAAAAGTACCTTCCCTTTCCCTTCCCCCACGTCTCCAAAAATATATCCAGTTAAGTGCAGTAAGCAGAAGCCAACTCTTTAAATGTTCTGGTTGTGTTTCTAGTTGTAAGATGGTAGCAATCAAATTTTGTCCATAAACTTTCTGTGTCTTGGACTCTTCTTCATAAAGCAAGAAAAATATCTAATTCTTCTCTATAAAGTGTTCTGAGACTAATTATCTCTAATAATTTTTCTGATCAAATGCTTTGAAATCTGCAGATAAACCAGTTGCAAGCAACACCATTTGTTTTCATTACATAAGGAAGCACATTTTTGTTTTTACATAGACCTAGGAAGGCTTTTCTACCTCACACTCCATTCAGCTCTTCCCAAAAAGAGATGGCATATAGCACTGTGATGGAAGACATTTTCATTTTATTGTACTGTATGTATTAAGGTGCTTAATTCTTCTGGAAGCACCCTGTCTTGCCATGTGTAAAAGTCATGATGAATATGCAATGTAGTCATGTTGGGATTTTTTAATTCATTTCTCTTCCAATCACCTTCATGACTTCTCAGACGAGGTCAGGCATCCGTTTCCTTCTGTACAGGGCACATTCCCTGACAACACATTCTCATTACTGTCAAAGTGAAATGCAAGCTTTTCTTACATTCAAGTATTTCAAGGAAAATTTTACATTTTTCAGTAATTGCCTTCAGATTCACAGTTTATTAGAAAGAAAGAAAACTTGCTTTTCTTTTTATGGTCCATTTCAAAGCGATATGCTCACCACTATTGTATTTTCTAGTGTAAACCTTCTCAAATTGGGCATAGCATCAGTGAGAATACTCACATGCTTAAGTGCTTATCGGTTATACGTATTCTTGTATTTCTTATCATAGTAATATCTGAATGTCTTCCAACAGATATTAAACTATTTTAACAGTAGCCATATGGGTATCCCTGTCTCCCTCTAATACCAGTAACATAAATGCTCTGACTTACATTCTTATTAGGATCTATCTATTGCTTTGGTAATATATTTTGAAAGTAAGTTCTGTGAAGCAGTTGTTCTGTACGTATAAAACACCTACTACAGTGCATAAAAGAAGGGGAAAAAAAGCATGGTCTCTGCTATCTTGACAGGAAAATGGCCAGATTTTGTGATAGTTAACTCATTTTCCCAGAAGAATTAATGTACGACATGGTGGAACTGGCCCTTAGAATACATTTGCCTTAGTACTCATGAACTTTACACAGAAGCATTTTTAGAACTGAGAGAAAAGTCCTCAGTGCTTTGCAAGGATCAAGTCTTCATAGCCAATTAGTCTCAATGTAAATTAATATGAATATAGAGTACAGAGGGAGGCATTGTGTGACACAGTTTTGGCAGCCCTTCGGATTCAGTGGAATTGTAAAGCCAGTACGTTCACTGGTTCACAGCAGAACCTAAAAAAAAAAAAAAAATCTGCTGCTAGGTTGGCATGTACCACTTACCGTGAAGAAATTAAATAATAGATCCAACTGACACAAGTCTTACTGAAGAGTGGCATGCTACATACAGCAATCCAAACCAGACCTCATCTATTTCTGCAGAAGTGAACAAAATGAAATAAAGAACAGAGGGAAGCCAAGGTACTCGTTGTGTTGTGGGACTGTGCTGCAGGAGAAGCAAAACCACAGGGAGGGAGAATGCAGTGGGAAAGTGCTGGCCCTGGGAGTGAAAAGAGTCATTCCTCTGTAGGTCCCTGCTTGTGACTTGGAAAGAGATTGCACAGAATAGAAAACTCTTGTCTTCCAAGCATCCGATCTGAAGTCGGCTTGGGAAGGAAATAGGAGAAGGGCTATCTTGCCCATTCTTACTAAATAAGTAGCCACCTTGGGATTAGTACTAATTGGCACTCCCAACAGCTAGGCTGGTAGCAGATAAAAGCTCTGCTCTGAAGGCTGAAAGCTGCTTGGTCTGAAGGGCAGGACTGGCTACTGTTCCCAGGACCGCCAATCAGGCCTCCTAGCCAAGAACTAGAAGCATACAAACAATATCACACCCAAAACAAGCCAGTGCTTAGGCATTTATCTCGGCTGTATATTTTCTGTCAATCTAAGCCTCCTGTCTGCTCATATTAAATAAAAGGTAAATGCCAAAAATCAGTTTAAATACTAGCATCTGGCTTGGTCTGTCTTGAATAGCAATTCAAAATTCAACCCTGTGATTTTCTCCCAAGATACATTTTGATTAAAATTTTAGTGAGAACCTCATGTTATGTTTGAAAAATATCAATAAATAGGATGACAGGAATACCAGGATCTGTTAAGTCTATCTTGTGCAGTACCTGCTTTCTGGCTGTACCCAGGACTGGATGGTTTGGTGGAGGAAGCACAGACAATTTTAATAAAGAACAGCAAAACTAGCTCCTTATTATTTCCATCACTCTTCAGCTTCAGTCTGAGGCTTTTTGCCTGGTTTAACAGTGTACAGGCTATACCAGTAGGCAGTGAGCAGAGCCACAGCAGCACAGCTACCTGAAATGTTGGACACATTATCTGTCTGCCAGCAAGCATGAAACACTTATTAAAGAGTGCTAGTACCTTGAAGGACAGAAGTAGTTTTACTCTTAAACTACCTCATTATTTTAAAGCAAGCCTTTTATATGGAGAAGCATTACACAGATGAGATTAGTTTGCAAGGGAGTCAATTACAAATCAAGCCTAGAAAGTAAGGATTAGAGGTTAAAAACGGAAAACTAGAATCGTACATATTTCCAAGTCCTAGCAAGTGTGCAGTAAAGAGTCGATGTGACTATAATACCAGGACCCTTGGATTTTCTTCACAATGTTTGGAAATTGTGTATGATTTGTGGCACAAAAAAGAACAGTGGTCACAACATCTTCCTCCCCAGTCCCCTCTGGCCCTAGAAAATAAGGTTTTGTGCACCCACCAAACCGAAGTAGATGACTGTGGGCGAGGCTGGAGCTTACTGGATCCATCACTAGGACAAGGGAGACAACACTCACTAGTCCTTAGGCCAAACTTCTTGGCTGAATGAAGCACCACTTAGTTTTCAGGACACAACCCTGTGAGACAGGATTCTTGGACTATTTCTGGTCTCAAGATGGAATCATCTAATAGGAAAGCAGACTGATTAGAAGTGAGAATTTCTGGGGGGAAGCAAATTATTTCAGTTGTCATATGTGGAATAGTTGAGTCAGTGAATTATTTGTTGCCTGCACTGTGATGGAAACTAGAATTTCTAGCAGAGGGGTCTTTTGGGGACTGATAGTGATGGAACACCTGTAAGCAGGTTTTGTACTTTGTTCCATAGGGGACCCTGTGCTTGAGTGCAGCAGGAAAGGAAAAGGATGGTTTGGGGCTTGATGAAATGCAGCGGGTCTGCCACAGAACAATCAGTATGACTCTCCATTTATGTTCCTCACTTCTTAACCTATAAAATGGGCACGATAATGGACTTCTGTCTTGTCTCTATTTGCTTTTAGTTCTGTGGAAGAGGATCTGTATTCTACTCCCTGACTCCTACTCACACGATCTCAGTTGGATACCATTGCAATACAAGTAAAGTCGCATTACTACTGAGCCTTGTTCTGCAACCCAAAGTAAAGACAACGTGTTCACTTCAGTAGCATTTTTTATCTACTGTGGTATCCAAATTAAACCTTTTCTTTACGACAGCATTGTCATAAACAATTAAATGGCAAAAATGTACTTATTTTATTCTTCCACGCACAATACTGCACAATTATTGTCAAAAGCTCTTTGATTTACTGGCAGAGAACAGGAAGATTGTGCTCAGTCCCCACCAAATGCATTTTTTTTTTTTTTTTTAAGTGTCTGGCTTGCCCACCTACCCTTTGGCACAATTTGTTCTAGAAAGTTTAATGCTACTGCAGCTTCAAAGGGGATGGGAAGTATTTCAGGTTTTTCTCTTTCAGGAGCAAAGTCAGCATTGTGCAAAGATTGATAGAAGATTGCTTCAGTTTGGCTCTCAATTACCAGATCATGAGAAAGCAGCCACAAGTGTTTATGGGGAGGATGAGAACTAAGCAAAACCTGTGTCATGGTTAAGATGATTATTTGAATGACTCATTCTGGTGACCTTGCTGTTTGGAGCTCATGCATTTACATGAGCGTTCCTTTACACTTACTTTTTGTCTTCATCTGGGAGCAGTTTAGAATTAAATTTTCAGTCATTGCGCCTCAGTGTTTACTTCTGTTTATACCGTGAAAAAAACCTACTTACCCAGCTCACAGAGGAGCAGGGAGCTCAAGAGTTAATCAAGCAAAGCAATTTCTTCTTGCTCCAAATATACTCAGAGAAACTCTGCTCTGAGAGGCTGACACAAGGTCAGGAAGAACTGCAGTCCTTGTAAGGCGAATATAGGCAGATCTGCTGCTTCACTCTTGGAGGAGGGACAAGACAAGCTCAGAATCACCACTACTGCAAAAAAGGAGAGGAGGAGACCTGACAGACTCCAGGAGAGGCAGTGCACAAGAGCTAAGAGCTGCCACCCCAGGGCCCTGCACGCAGATGAGTACTGCACGGCTGGAACTCCGCGATGACCCACCCAACTTTCTTCTGGACCCCATCGCCACCTCTGTGAGACCAGGGGGTGTGCTTGAAACCACTGCGCTGGCCTGCCCAGCTTCTCACCAGGATTGCACCATCTCTTCCACTGAACAAGAGCCTTGTGTCACTCGTTGACATCAAATACACCTGCGATTAAAAATGCTTTGCTATCAGCCCATTCAATCTCCACATTGTCAATTTGGTCTCAAACCACAACAGAAAAGGTAAAAAGAGTGAAGAGAATGGAGACAGAAAGAGATCAAGTGGAAAAGAGAACTGAAACTTAGGCCAAGGTTGTACTTCTCCAAACCACAGCTGACAAACTGGATCTAGCATGAAACACGTGTGGCTTATTGTGAAGTAGGTTGGAAGCTGGTATGGGTTAAAATTTACTGACTTATTATTCTTTTCTCATTCACCTATAAAAAACACAAATGACTTCCAGACTTCAGCCCTTGTTCTTTAGTTTCTGTCCTTGAACATAAGACTCCACATCCCTACCAAAAATCATTACTACTTTGAATAATAATTTTAATCATGAATATCCTCATTAATCACATACATGTCTTTTGAAAATACATTATTTTTACACCTTGTTGCTCTCTTGATTTCAAAGCCGTCTCACAGTCATGAGTTCCAAAGAATGACTTTATGTTACATAACTTGAATAAAATACACTGAAAAGCTTTTGTTTTAAATGCTTCTTGTCAGCTTCTCAAAAGGTTCCATTATTCTTTGGGCTTTTAAGTGAAATTCGAGTACTATTGAATGCTTTAACTGCCCTCCTTGATGAGCAGAGACTTGCCCTTAATTCAGAGCATCACAAATTATATGTCAGATGAAGAACAGATGTATATTTTGCTGTAAGATCTAGCATGTTATAATTTTTAAAGCTAATTAGATCATGCAAAACCTTTATATAGCCTATCTGGATTTTACACCCTTTCTATGTTATTTTATAAATGATTTATCATAATTAACACATGGTATTTGTTACATATTACACAGGCCGAAAGCAGGATCTTTTCATGTGCAGTAAGCCTAAGTGACAGATGAAGGTACAGCAAAACCTCATATTTTATTTATTGTTGAATAGGAATGAATTTGTGTGCTGAACTGTAAACGATCAAATTAGGTAATTTCAAGTACACCTCTGAACTCAAGTCACATAGAATAGTTTCCATTTTTTTTTCAGAAGCAATGGCTGATCTTTACCTACAGACATTTTCTATTCCTCGCCTTCTGATTTTTGTGTACAATATCCAGCCCGGCAGTTTGACGCAGATGATAACAGATCATTTACAGCCTTCCCTGAAGTGACTAATGGATTCAACCCATTCAGCACAGATAGAACTGAAAATAAACTGGATCAATGGAGTAGAAAGAATGGAGTGCTATAATCAGATTATTTGACCCCAGGCATAACGGAGAGCCTACCTCTCTTTTAAACCAGACCAAACTTTGGTCACAATGCATCAAAGTAGTGAACTGAGCAAAAAGATACAGATAGTTTATTTAAAGAATTTAATGGGGAAAAAAATAAATCTCTTTGATGAAGGATTTTTAAGAAGCCAAAAAAATTTATGCACTCTGATTCCATGATCATTCATGGGGAATTATGTCCTCTGCTTCTTTAGCTGCCTTTGAAAAAGTAGCACTACTGCAAGCAACTCCTTGATAGCTGAGACCTTCACTGTGCCACACCAAAAGCAGTAGATTCAGATTTCAAATTCTTCTTACATACAGCTCAGCCACCTGGCAAATGCAAGGAAATATGTCTGAAGTGCAAGTCCCTGCCTATGCAGTTTAACAACTTCTGTTTCTCCCAACAGAAAGTGCTGCCGAATGCATAACCTATGCATATGTGCACCTTAAAAAGCCAGCTCGCTTAACAATACCATTACATATACTGTAATTTTGCATAGAACTGCTCAATGCAAATAATTGGTCCACTGCATTCTGTCGTATGAAGGCAACCATCCCCATTATCCTCACCAGGTATTTTGCCTAAGACTGACCTCTGGAGCGAGCTCTGTCACACATTTTCCGTCACAAGAAATACCCTCAATCTCCTTTCACCTTAAGAGGCAAACCTGAAATGAGGTTGGTTTTGGTTCTCTTTCCCTCCCTTCAAAGTCCAAAATGTTTTTATGGGGTTTCTTTAAAAATTATTGTTTTGCCAAAGGCTACATCACTCCAGCTAGAATTTGAAGGAGGGAAAAAAAAAAAAAAAAAAATCGAATCAAGGGCTCTAAAGGTATTTCTGTTTGGGGTGGAAAGCAGGTGAGAGCAGACAAGCAGACATCCTACAAGAAGGCTTACTCTCTAAGGTTTTTCAGCCTGGTATGGTAGACTTGAACAGCTGCTAAATTCCAAACATCGGAGTTTTAACTCTCAACGCCTAGTATGAACTTGATGCACCAAGACTACCAAGAGCTGTCTTCAGAGTCAGACATGCAATCCTGCACCTGGAACTTGGTATTTCAGACCCAGTCATACATCAAGAGTATACAGCACTTGGAAAGGAAAACTAAAGCAAAGCCAGTGATAATGCAGGGCTGTACTACTATTTTTCAGAAGAGCGGGTAACAGCAGATCGGACAGAAGGCCTGGACCTCATGGGCACAGCAGTGCTGGCGTAAGCTGCTCCTCCTCCCTGGCTTCCTGGATACTTGTCCCACCTCTGTGTTACCCCTCTCACTGTGCTGGCACAGATGTTTGTGCAGCTGCACGGTGAACTGGATCAGGGAACTGGTCCAACTCAACAATTTTCTACTTATTTTTCAGAAATAAGTACCATTGTGATTAAATGGGAAATCATGGGCTCATCAGGGACATCTGAGAATGGACAAAAACATTATTCCTAAAAAATATTTTCCTTTCGAATAAAAGCAACTTATTTGCCCTTAAAAAATGCAATAGCTGACACTGAAAAATACCAACCAAAACACAGCCCACGAAACAATCTTTTTTAGTGTATCCTTTTATACAACAGTACTTAGATTACATCAGGTTCAAGTAAGCACCAAATATTCCGATTTGGACAAGAATGTCTTGCTGTAGTCCCATAAATGCAAATTAGACATCTATCTCAAAGCATTTTAAAATTTATGTCTCTGTAAATTGTATTTTCATACATGCATTACATCTCAAACAGGAAGATGAGATTTTTCTTTTTTTCTTCCTTTGCAGTTGAGCCCAGAACTGACTTAAATCCAGTTAAATCTGCAGTCTTGCTGTAACTGTACTCTTAGGGCTTTCATGCTGTTTTCCTAGAGCACTGACCAGTGCCAGTGTTCACCCTGCTACAATACTGACTGTATAGATAGCTTATGGCTAGATCTTGGAATTTATTAATCTGATCTAATTGAAGAGACTAATAAAGATGATCTGTTTGACTACTGAAATCAACAGATGAGACCTCAATGCAAAGCCAGTGGAGAGTTTGCTGCATATACTACCGTGGGCGTATGTCACTTCTGGAAGTGGCCTGACACTATCTAAGCTGTCCTGTTCAACTGATGTCAGCCTCATCTTTTATTTCAACTCTCTTTTCCCATATAAAAAGTAAATTGTATTAATTTAGTTTTAATTAGTTTGAGGTTGATAAATCTAAGCTTTCAACTCTAACATCTGTGTAAACAGAGTGTTTACAAACAGAGCTTTTAAATTCATTATGAGAATAATATAAATCAAGTTTACACCTGCTATGTACCAAAACTCATCTAATTTGTGCTTAACCAATTTAATTCAAAAGTCATGGTGGAAATATCACATTCAAAGAAAATTGTAGCCGGTTTTGTTGCTCAGCCTGGAATCTGCATGTTCAAAGCATGCAATGAAACTGCAACGAACCTGTGCCCGCATTTCATCTACTCTTTACAGCCGAGGCCAAAAGGTACAAAAGGTTACTGCTGCTTCAAAAAAACCAAACTCTTATTCCATCTCATAACGTACTCTGGGTCTAACTTTTACAGATATGGAGAAAATTCTGAGAATATGAACAGAGAATCCTCTAAATGCTGAAAACATGAGAGCAAATGGTGGCACCTTCAGATTCAGATTAGAGACAGTTTCAGGTCTGCTTCTGCATTTCCCATTCATTTCACTTACCAGCGCTGTATTCATTGTAACTTAAAACATTCATCTCAAACACGATGTTCTTTAGAGATTACATCAGTGTTTGTAAAAGATGCAAGTCAAAATACTCCCTATAGTAAATTAATGGGTAACTTATGTAACAGTTAAGTACTGTGCTTTTATTAAGCAACATCTCTAATCTGGAATGAATGTGCAGGCTTAAACACACTTGCTGACAATGTGCAATGAGGTTCCCTAGAACATATGTGTGTCATAAGATCATTGTACTGGTAAAATTAGAATTAATTACTAGATTGGCATAGTGAATAAACAGACTTTGAAAAAGGAACATGGCATAGACAAATTACTTTTACTTTGGGTTAAAAAACTGCAAGCATTTAGGCAGGTTAGGAGCCTAACTGACATCGGCATTTTGTGGCGTTTAAGCTCTGAAAACAATTGGGCTTTTTTTAAGTGTAACCCATTACCACTGAAAATATTTCCTGGATATACAATCTCAACTTGTATTAGCTAGTCCAGTGCCAGTAGTTTCAGTTTTGCTCTACTTGGAACACGTTCTATCCATGATCCTCGGATGCGGCCCACATATTTCTAAGTCACTATCAGCTGAAAGACTCTAAATGCACAACATATGTCCCCACATCGCATCCGAGTCCTCCTTTACTAAAGCTGGATTTGCCAGGATGGAACTGGAACAAATCAGGGGCCGACTGGGATGGGGAGAGCAGCCTCATTCTGCCCAGATGGGACTGGCTGCACGGCTTCCGAATCCTACCAGTGGGACACGGCCCTGAAAAGGACAGTGGAGAACCTGAGATTATATATATTAAAATCTGCACTATTAAAAAATGCAGTACACAATGTTTTTCACAAGAAAGACTCTTTTCAACCATGATTAATTTGTAAAACAGCTGTGTTCTGCCTGTGCATTGTATCTGACCTAATTATGGTAATGTGCACGGAATAGATTTGATTCAAGCGTCACAAACCATGGCACTGTTAATCATGTACAGTAGTGTGACTAAACAGACGAACATGTTCTGGCTATGGGCCACCTGGTAGTGATGAAATAGCTGTGCTTTAACCACACATCACCACTCACTTATGGATCTTTAATCTAAACGTTTGACCTCACCTTAGATTACTTACAAACATTCAAACACTGTTTGCTTAATAGTTTTGCTGTTCTCATAAGGATGACCAGACCGCAGCACCCCCCGCTACTGGGTGCAGTACTGGAGAATTAAAAAAAAGCCGGGAATGTGTTTGATGCCCATCACCCTCACCAGTTTGGTAAGGGCAAAATTTACCTGTTAATTCTATGCTAATTGATGTCATTATTCCCCAAGTGCTGTTTTTCACCTGAACATCTTTAGAAAGACTCATTAGCAGAAGGCACTAAGATAACAGCCCAATTTTTAAATACTGTCTTTTAAAGTCTCAAACACTGTTAAACTGCAAACAAATCTAACCCCTCCTCTCCAAAGCAGTGGGTATTACAGTGAACATGTGATTACTAGAAAAAACAGGTCTAGATACAAAATTGGGCCTAAATGTCTTGATTCTAAGTAGTATTCTCTGGGGAATTATTTTTTCTTTATGGGATATGATTTTTCATAATTATTCTCAGTTCCAATATTAGAATAGCAACTGCAAAATTTCATGAAGTAAAAAAAGTCTTTGAGCTGTAAATGCTGAGCTGTTTGTTTTTTTTTAATCAAAACACTCATGTAAAATAATAAACATCCTTTCAAGTGGAAAAATATTTTATTATTAAGTGCAGATTAAAAATGGAATTTTTCTTCTTTGTTTTGATTGCCTGGCTAGCGGTGTGTAAGTTAAATAGAGTATGTTGTAATGGAAAGCTTTGCTTCTGACAAACTTTTTCCCTCACAAAATGAGAATTGTTTAGTTTTTCTCAGCCCTTTTTTTCAGTTTCACTAAAATTTTCAAATACAGGGGATGTTCCCAAAACCTAGGCACAGCACACACTAGCTCTTTTAAGCTCTTACACCGGATGAGGCAGAAATAGATGCCCAGGAGACAAAAGACAGACTTCTAGTAACTGCGCCTGGGAGCAGGAAAGTTGTAAAGGATGCACAAGGTAAATGTTGGGTCACACTGAGGTTTCTGCGAGAAAAAGCGTTCCATTTGAATCAGCTTATTCTGACATCTGCACACCTGTTAGGCCTATGGTTTTGAAAAAGGGTTAATGGATGCTATTAATCACCAATCTGGTTAAAGTATATTGGTAAATGAAGCTGCTGATTAAATCACAGATTAATTAAATACTCTTTGGTCATGTGAGAGCTAAAATACTGGAAGCCAGTACCCAAAGCACTGTCAAGATGGCAACAGCTAATCAGAGGCTAGGCTACGTGACCAGGATGTCCTTAGGGACCAAGAGCAAACATCAGGTATTGATTGCAAGAGGCTAAATGAGTATTACGCCTGCTGGGGTAAAAGGCACGAATGTGTGCAAGAGGGAAGCAGAGCTGTGCTGAAAACGCTGCCCTGGAAGTGGGGAGCATCAACACTGACTCCTGTTTGTCTGCCTTCTAAAAACCAGTATTACAGAGTTGCACCCAGAAACTGTATGTCATCTAATCAATCCCTCCTTCACCCCAAAGTCCTGAACTTTTCAGACCGTGAGATTACACGGTTCTGTATCCAGTTTGGGCCACGAGACCTAATCTCTTGAATTACTGTGAAGGCTACTGTCCTTCAGAACAGCTTTTTCTTCCCTTCTCACATATACACGCAAACTGTTAAAGAACAAAACTACCCCTTCTTCCAATATCAAGCCATTTCACATCAAGTTTCATCTCATTGCTAACGTTCCCTGCCACGTTACACTCCTGAAAACAGGGCTGAGAACAGAATGCCGACAGACTTCGTTCCAACAGCAAACTCCCCCATCTTAGCGGGTCCTCTCCTCCCCTTCCCCCACGACACGTCCTCACTAACACCTCAATGAGATGGCATTATGCAAAAGAGCTGTCACTGCAAAGCATTTTATTATGCTTTGCCTGATTATGCTAATTCTAACTCTATGGAGCCACTTTGCTTTCTCTCTCTCTTCTCTTCCCTCCTCCCCTTACTTTTCTGTGCTGCTAGCAAATGGCTTTTATTGAAATGGGGAACGTGAATGCAGTTATGAAAGAGAACAAATTAAACAGAACAGTTGGGATCACCTTGCTTTCACAAGACATTGCATATGGTGCAGTAACAGGGCTACAGAGAACGGCAGCTTTACCTTATGCACTATCTGGTTTTATTTTTCAACTATTAAGATCATATGCAAAGGAAAACCGTGTTAAGGGGCCAGATTTTCAAGAAGTCCAAAAGCCTCAGGCCATGTGCCACTGTGCCCATGACTTATTTGACTCATTACAGCTTTGATAAACCTGGCTCCACCAAAGGCCTGAATCCCCAAGATCTCTAACGACAGGGATGCTCATACTAGCAATATGAGACTGAAGGTGAGAAAGTCTTGTCCATTCTACCCTGAGGCCAATTACCCAACAGAAATCTGTCTCAGACAAAACCTCACCACCATTCCACTTGTACAAACGCCACAGGCAACACACCACTCCTGGAACAAAACTTAAGTTTTGTAGTAAGAGAAGAAATTGCAGAAGGGGCAAAAGGTATCAAGGATCCTTGTGAGAGCAGGATGAGGGATAAAATACTCCAGCCTTGCCCCACACTACAAAGAAGAGGAGAATATCACTGGCAACTGACCCTCGAGGGAATATTCCTCCTCGACTCTAAATACGACAACTGGCTTAATCCTGAGCCCAGGTACAACGTGTATCAAACAGGCACCTGAGAAATTTTATCCTAAATTCAATCTGTGGCCCTCCCTGATTTTACATACTTCAGAGGGAGGAAATCAAGCTCCCTGCAGAAGCTGTCACACATCAAGGAAGGGGGGAATGTATTTTCTCCCTGGTCTCTGCAGGCAACGAACCAAACTCCCAAGGGGATGGGATTAGTACAACGCAAACATGGTGCAAATGGACAGAAACCTAGTTCCCTGACAAAGTATCCTGTAATACCAATGCATTAGATATCTAAGGGCTTATATCAGAAGCTTAATTATTTCTCTCCAGGAATTCTCCTGTTCTAGAAAAAAATCTTCTATAAAATTATAAATCTCAAAAACCCCCTCAGGATCCAGTTGTAGAACTGTCCTTCTCCAGGCTGTTCTACAACTTCACTCCTTGGAGATCTCCTACATGTCACCCTGACTTCTAGCCCAAATGGAAGGGAAAAAGCAAACGATAAAACCTGGTTCTGAAGTGCCAAGACAAGACTGCTGCTGGAGACGAGGGAGGAACAAAGATCCTCCCTAGCTCTCTTAGCAAGAGCTACTCAAAGCCTACTCTTAGTTGACTGTGTTCCCCTCAAAGGTCCCTGTTCCATCTACGGCTCTATCACTGACATCTTCCTCCCACAAACACCAAGGCAGCTGTGTAAATCCTTCACAGAAGACAACGTTTGCCCTCATCTCTGTGGGGAAGACATAACTCCTTTGGGAGTGTCTCAGCTAGGTCAGCTTGGTGCAGGTCAACAGATTGCATCATCCTTATTTAATGCCGGCAATTCTTATGTTTAGCACAGAGCAACTTCCTCCTCAGGAAAGGGATTTCTCCATTTCCTATACCATCAGCCCCTATTCTTCACGCAGTGAAACCAAACATTCTCAGCATTCTCATTTCCTTGTGAAGAGTATTTTTCTCATATTATCCTCTAACTCTTGTAGGCTTTCAAGTCATGACTGCAAAATTAATGATAACAGTCAGCACCTAAGTAAATATTCACATCTATGAAAGACTTCCAAATTAGCAGGTCTGATGTCATTCTATATTACGCCTTTATTAACAGCTGCATTTTGTGGTCACTGCCTGGTAAGTCCGTCAAGCTGGGTGCCCAGTACTCCAGTAATTGTGCAGCTAGCAAATTTATCACCTTACTTAAAAAGCACTGTTGTTTAATGTATGCATGAAAATCATAAATACAGTATCTTTCACAAAAATAAAATAAGCCTTAGTATTGAAAAGTAGTGACAAGAAAAGATGGATGAGTGGAAAATGTTTTCTTTTATGAATGGTGCGTGAATTCATTGTTCAGCAGATCTGTTTTCATGTTTGTACTGCAACAATGCAACTACTTGCAAAAAACATTTTGATCTCAGGATTTCTGCTAAAGAGATTCTTAACAGCTCAAAGAAGACAACACAGAGAATATCAGGAGCTCAAAAGAGAAGAGCAGATGTGCTCAGGGATAAGAGTAAGTATCTGGAAAAGTCTAGGTTACTTTTTTCCTGAGGACTGAATATCAGGAGTCGGTATATATTGCATCACACGCTTCCTTGCCAGGGTTAGATATAAAGCTAAACCATGGCATTGATCAGAAAAGGACTGATCTGACAGTATCACTTACTGCTTCAGAGACCAGCAACTGCCTCACCCTTTCTACTGGTAACCCTCAAATTCTCTGTACGCGAGGTTTTCTTAGGGTTGACAGCGGCACTTTAGCCATTCCTTTGTCACTTGCCACATTCCTCTACGCAGTCTTGAAAATCTGAACTGAGTTGCAGGGGTGGGGATGGAGAAGTCCTTCACAGCCAGAACACCCAATGCCACAAAGGCCACGTCATCAGGGTAAGCTGACAGTACGGTGAGCTCAGCAAAACCTTCAACAGACTTAAATGTTTATAGGACTCAGGGAGGCAGCCCCCACATGTAACAGGCAGAACACGAGGCCACGTGTGCTATAGCATCAGTAGTCCCAGAATGGAGGCAGCCCTCCCGTAACATCCCCCAGCCTCTCTTACGAAGATTACTTGTCACTTTATTGCTGACCCACTACATGTCTCAGTGCTGTCTCAGAGCTGGAAGACAATTATCTGAATCACCACATTTCATTGTGAATGTTCATTGAAATTCCAAATTTTCTTTACTAACTTGTTTCTCAACTGCTCTAGAGAGAGAACGACCCTCCGTAAACCAGAGCTCAAGCTGCAGCAACATGTTTTTGTCCATCGCTTTGGCTTAATTACTCCCTCTTGCTTAACTGGATCTCCCAGGCCATGTTTTATCTCGATTATTAATTAAGGATGGCTTAAAATCTGAATCTATACTATGTATGGTCAAAACTTCCTTCTACTTTGATATATGTTGATCATTTCTTTGATCCTCCAGTACATCAGCACCATGGGATACCAGTTTTGCAGATCTTTCTAGGGAACACATCTGAACATCAGCTTTTTTTCTTCCTACAAGACAGAAGTCAGCTATATGTTGGAATAGAAACCTGCTTTTCTGCTATTCAGATTAACTTCTCTGAGGGTGAAGAGGAAACGGTATTTTTGAAAGCTCATTTAATACAGTTAACGTTTCAAAAGTACCGAAAGACCCCACGGAAAAAATAATTTCTTTGCAAGCCTAGCAGCATTAAATATCATTATATAAATCACTTTCATAACAGCGATGCGTCTTTCTGAGCATCCAGTGACACAAGAGGCAGTCTATTGCAAAAACAATCTGAGTTATATTGAACCTAAAGATGATTCTGGAGCAATACCCAAAATTTCCAGTGTTTTGCAATAACGTTTGATATTCCTAATGAACTGTGATAAATCCCCTCTAACAGTCTCTTCCCATTTCCAAAGCCTGCCTGAGTCAGAACATATGGAAAATCCAGCCCATGTAACTGGAAGATGTTACTTAACAGATTTTTTTTTTTCCCCCCAAAAAAAACCTGTCGGAGGGCTGTCTTTTTTCCTATCACTACTGTAACAGAATGATAAGTAGAAAACACTAAAAGCACTGGTAATGATGACAGTGTTTCCAATGCCATCCTGAGGCAGGAAACAGTACATCTGCATTTTCTGGAGTGCAACTTGCCCATTATATCAGATTTATAGAGGGTCCCTTTCTGTTCCCATTTCTTAAAGAGGAAAAAGAATTCCAAGTGTTCTTTAAAGGAATTTACAATTCATATTCTTTTAGCAGCTATCTTCCCCCATCCTTGGAAAAGTAACTAAATAAAAAAAAGTCTGAATTTACACATGCAAGCTTTCAAAGACACTGTACTTTCATGGTCTGCAGCAACTAAGAGTCTTGCAATATTAATAGCGCCTATTTTTGGACCATGATGTTGATCTTTCTATTGTAAACCCAGAGCACTGAGGCACAAAGCAGGATCCTAACCATTATCTTTCTGACAGAACACAAATTTCACACTTTTCCCCCCCCGTATAAAGGACTTCACATCAAGCAAAGGACAATAAGAAGTGTGTCCTCTACTAGTTGAGCTGAAATGGCTTCGACTAAAAGGCGGCTTTTATGAACAGAGCAACGACGGGCCCCTGGACTCAGTTCTCCCACCACAGAGCGCTGCAAGAGGGATGACAAATTCCGGCCAGTGAGCAGGAACAAAACACGGGAGAAGGGAAAAAGCAGGAACTAGGACCTTACTGCTAAAAATTTTTGTTGTGTAGCCCCACATTCTTGTTAACTCAAATCACTTCTGGCCAAGTTTTGAGCTGTGTTTGGTTTTCAATGCAGATTAAGAGAAATCTGAGTCAAGAGCTAGTCTTAATTATATAATTAAAAGCTAACTGGTACATACATACATAATGAATCTACTGAGAAGGAGGAACACCCCTATCTCTCCGACTCCCCGGCTGGAGTTGGGGCTCAGAAGCAGAGCATCACGTGCTTTTAAGGACCAATTACCAGCTCTCCCAATTCCCGCTCAAATAACTTTAAAAATCTTGCCTGGGCACTCTCTGCATGCTCAGGTCCCCTTGGTTTTGCTGTTGGTAAGCAATTTCAGTGTTATTTTTATGTTCTGTGATTCAATCTGAGATAGAACCCTGAAATACCAATATAATATAAGCAATAGTTTCACACACACACCCCCCAATAAATGACACCCAGCCCAGGTTTCAGTAAAATAAATATCCATCTTTTTTTGTTGCTGCCATACATATCATTCTACTCTCTTCTACTTAAGATAGATGCTTTTGTGTTCTTTTGTACTCTGATTTTGTAAATGTTCATCCTTTTAGTGATATTTTCCTGGTAACGGAGTGACAGAACAAAAAAGAATACGCAAAGAAGTTAATAGAAGATGAGCTGTAAGACGTATAGGTAGGGGCAAAAATGGTGTTGAACCAATATCTACAGTGAACAATGAAGAATTAGATCCATAACACATTTGAGTTGGTAAACATGTTAACTTGCTTCTCTAGCTTCTGAAATGTAACTTCTTTATCATTTTAACAGCAGAAGAGTTTTCTCATTCATACACCTGGGACACTACATGCAAACGATGATTTATATCCAGCAAAGAGGAGCTGCTGTAACACTGCAGTGCCAGTTTAAGGACAGCTACTAGGGAAATGCAAGTAAGTTTTGCATCTCTTCATCAAAGGAGACAAACATG
This sequence comes from Aramus guarauna, assembly GCA_013400195.1. Classification (NCBI taxonomy): domain Eukaryota; kingdom Metazoa; phylum Chordata; class Aves; order Gruiformes; family Aramidae; genus Aramus; species Aramus guarauna. The sequence goes on from VXBL01006372.1 coordinate 434,461, forward strand.
GCTAAAAACATTCAACAGGTATTGGCTCCAGCTTCAAAACAAGCAAGCACTCTCTCTGAAGCGAGGACAGGCACGTAATTGATTCCCTTCCACACAAATTCCTTTCACGGAATTCCCCACCGGACTATTATTGTTCCTCTACTCACTTCAAACGGAATATTGGTTCCATTAAAACCAACAACAAAACTTCTTGGACACGATTTCATTTCGTCTTTGGCTTCTATGTACCCAGGAAACACACGTGGAAAACACTTTCAAAGGCAAACAGGCTTCTCCAATATCCTGACATAAAAGTAGGAAGAAAGTATGAGGAGGGAGGTAAACAACCATCACCAAAAAGCAATAGGTGCACTGAAAAGCAAAATGTCAGCTACAGCATAATGAGAGAGAGCAGGGAAGGCGAGGTATTTAGGTACTCATTAGCACAACTGCGTTCTCAGCTTGACCTGTACAAGGGTCTAACTTTACTTTAACGAGGCTAGGATTATTGGAGTCACCAATCCAGTGCAATCAGTTGCCTCCTGTCAGCAAACATAAAGGCAAAAATACATGAATGAATCGACAGCCAAACACAAATGCACGTGTGCGTACATACATCCAAAAGTGCTAAGACAACAGAATGAGCAACATTTATTCCAACAGACTCCCAAGATAACAGACGAGCTCTAGGACAGAGGTGACATCACAGATTGTTTGGGTTGGAAGAGTCATCTTGAGATCACCTAGACCATCCCCCTGCTCAAGGAGGCTCAGCCAGAGTAGCTACAAGGAGAATGTCAGTTCCATTATATCCAGGAAATAATTATCCAGAATTAAGACCATCAAAACCAATTTGACCAACATTTAGCCTTGCTCCTGCCCTTCTTTCTGCACAAGCGAAATAAACAGATCTTGCAGTGTATTCCAATTCTTAATAAACTCTGCCTGCCTTAGATGAAAACAGAACGGATTCTAACAATAATTGTGTCTCAGAAAACGTGCTCTTGCCAGCAGCTTCCTCCTATTTACATCAGGAGGGTTCAAGCTTGAGTTCCCCTATTGATTGCAACTATGGAGAGAGGTGATCGCTCAGGCACATTTTGAGCCATTCAAGACTTCAGAGGTCAAAATCAACACCTTCAGTTTGACTGGAAATAAGACAATCATTCCTGATCTCAGGATATCAATGCTGTACGACACCATCATGATTTGCCACATAATAGGCAGGACTCTGCTGTCTTCACCAGGTGAAACAGTGGTGAACAGAGCCAACAGAGAAGTACTGAGCTCACAAGGATGAGCACAGCACCAGCCAGAGCCTCGTAAAACCTCCAGGTCAAGTTCAGCCAGTGTCAATAGCCACAGCTTTATTAAGGTAAACCCAGCTATACGAAACTAGCCTATCTATGCAAATTATTGCTTTTAATAACGTTAAAGGAGTACTTATCTTGAATACATCTCAGGGTCCTTTAACAATATTTACAGAAGGGAAAGACTTAATATAAAATACAGCTTTCATGTTCTGAAGTTCAAGAGAAATCAATCTCACCAGATACAAGTGTTAATCCTCTACAGTTTTAAACGGAATGACACTCCTGCTTTGCTTCCTGTCTCTCCCTATCACAGTAGTCACCTTATATCAGTAAAACTTCAAATTCTATCCCCTGAAGCACCAGCTAAAATTAAAATCTATTGCAATAATTATGGCTGATTGAAAAATAGAATTTTTGCTGTGTAGAGAAGTCAAAATTTTTGCATTTGTTATTGATCCAAACCAAAGAAAACATTCGATAGAACGAGAAGTTCAGCAAAAATCTATTGAAAAATGCCAGAAGTATTTCAGTTCAGGCCAGTCCCTTACAGAGTCCGTGGGTCAGGAGACCCTGCACCTCCACCTCTTCTGATGGTCCCATTCTGCAGCTGGACTGTGTCCCAACCACGACTACAGTCACCCGACCCAGCCCAGAACTCCCAGTAGACTCTGACGCATTGCAACACTTGCCCGGCAACTGGTCTCAAGAACTTGGGTCATTTTGAAAAACATTTTATTCATACTTCAGAACCCCAAAACCTTCATGTCCCCAGAGGAAGAAAAAATACTTTTGATGAGATGTGTTTTTTTCACCAGTCTTTATTCTTACGCTTTGTAAAACGAATTCTCTTTTCTACAGTAAGGAATCGCACACCTTTCTTTCTGCCTTTAGCCCCCCGTATTCTCCTCGGTTATGTTTTACATTGCTGGCCAATGGTGTTAGGGTAGGAGCGCAGCACAGATACTACCAGAAATGCGAGGGCCATTGAACATCACACTTATTCTAAATGCATCCCAATTGTACAAAGACCTGGGCTAAATAACTTTGTGCTCATGCACTGTGAGGCTTCAGTGCTTAATAACCCTCACAATTTCTCCTTTCTGTGCGGCAGGGCGGATCAGGGCTCCGATGCATGGCAGATTTTTCTTACACCACCTCCTTGGACTTGCTTTTTCTGTCCTACTTGTCACTCTAAGTTTTTACGCACTTGCATTTCATTATCCAAGCCTCTTTGACAGGGGAAGAGAACAAAGCAGCTTTAAAAATGCTGTTTATGGGATGGAAGAAGAATCTGCAGGAACTGACCTTTCATCTGGAATGGAGATCCTGATTCAGCCATCCACTCAAACACGGGGCAGCAAGGCTACTCTGCGTTACAGTTAATAGGTACATGGGAGTCTTGCTTAATTATTAACTCTTGTCTGCCTTACTTGACAGTAAACTGCAGATAAACAAAAATTAAAAAGAGCCAAAAATTCTTGATGATTATAATAAAAGGACTTGTACTCCAAAGTCACATAAACTCTTCTGAAGATCTTCTTGTAGTATCCTGAAAATGTGCATATTCCTCCAATTAAAACTTCCTTTTAAATACTCCTTCAGCCCAAAGGTGTCATCTAATTTACATATTTATGAGCCTAATAGGTAAAGTGAAAAGACACAACTCTGATGCTTGTGTTTGCCTTTTCGCTGTCGAAGTGAATACGCTTTCTCCGAGTACACAAGCAGGTGAGCTCTGCTCCAGCTGACCATCACAGAGAAGAGACCGCGCAGGCCAAGGTTCAGGGCTCACTTGGCCTCCTGTGGTACCCTCTGCTCAGCCTCCAACCTCCAAACCCCACCCAGTGCGACCTGGTGACAAAAGCTGCTATACAAGCTGAGTCGAGGGAACTGAAGCATCCTCCCCCCCACCCAAACTCTTCATCAATTCCTGGTGTAAAAGAGCCTGAGGGAAGGAAAAAACCCCACAAGAATATTGAGGGGCAGCAAGTTACAGACTAATTGGAAGAAGCGAGACAAGACCCAGTATAGATTTCTCCCTAGCTAGACTTATTTTTCAATTTAAAATAAAATACTAAATTAAAACAGTGACTCAATGATTTTAAACTATTGCAAAATTAGGCTGTGAAAGTCAATTTAATGCGCAGTCTAAAAGCCTGAACTCCAAGTGCTTGGCACCTAGCATATAAACCACAGTTTTCTTTTATTTCTTTTTTTTTTTTTTTTTCTAAGTGCTCAACACCAAATTTGTAAACCTGTCCTTAAGAAATCCTCCATCATAATCTGCAATAAGATAACAAAGCAAATAAAGGAATCTTATTTTCACAACTCCCTTTTAACATTGGATAGCTTGGTACCAAAAAATAGAGCTATGCCTTAATTTGTTATGACAATGACTCTATTAGCTTGAAACGATTTAAGATATCTCTGCTGAGTTCCATCCCTTAATTAATATGACCTTTCAGTGCTGCTGTTCAGCTACATTTCCACTTGGCCAACACGGACCACTTTCATGAACTTTTGATCAACTAAGGTCTTTAGGATAGTTAAAGAAACCAAAACACAGCAAATGAAGGTTTAAATGCTAAAGAAGGGAGACTTGATTAAACATACCCTTCAAAGCACAGAAGACCGTTTACGCTCTGTCTTCCTTTGCCTTATGCAGTAGGAATTTATTGTACGTTTCTTCAGCCTACTTAATGAAATCCATTTGTTGACTCATGCAAGAAAATAAGGCGATTGTATTCTCTCAGCAGTGCTGAATTTTGAGCCAGGTGTTAAAGCAGCTTGACCCAATATATGAAATGCAACAATAACATCAATAGCATTGTGCTCTTCGGAGAAAGAATACAATCTTTCCTTGTGCCAAAGCATTCTCTTAGAAAAAATGATATACCTGTTAAAGGGAACATAAAATTACAGTTCTTCCTGCTTTCAGCTGCTATCCCTTCACCTTCTACTGTATTATGTTTTTTTAAATTCTTCATTGCACAGGTGCCTTGAAAAGAAGGATGGCCCACTTGTTTGGGAACAAGCCTTGACTTCAAAGATTGCTGCTCAATTCTGTGCTGCACCCCAGAACTGCTACACCTTTGGGCAAATAACCCTCATTTATTTGCCTTCATCATCCCACTGAAACCAATCAGAACTTAGATACCAAGACACTGCTTCAGATTCATCCCTTATTTTTCCTGTACTTCAGTTATCAGAGCCACACAAAACAACCTATCAAGAAAAAAAAAAAAAAAAGGCAAAATAAAAAAGCACAATGGGCAAAGATTACTCAAACAGCATTTTAACTGAGGCAGATGTAAATCACTGAACGAGTCCCTTTTGTGCCACTCACACAGTAAGACCTTTTCTGTTTCCAAGTAACTTATAAGCTAAATAATCAAAAGGCAGTGAAAGGAAACAAGGAGAGAGAAATTACTCTGGATTTTGTAACTGCTAGCTTTATTTTTTTAATGTAAGAGTTAAATAATGAGAAGATACCTAGACTCAAAGCACTCCCTAAATCCAGGAATTACAGGCATCCCAAATTTTGGTCTATTTTAGAGTTACCTTAATATTTGAAGACAGAAAAATAAATGCACAAATATGATTACCTTTGCTCCTTTTTTCCCCCCATAAAATTCAGAGTGTTACCACAAATTTTCATGAAAAGCACAAGTTTTTAAGTAGCCCTCCTTAGTATCCCTGACAGATGCATATAATAGAGATCTTCCACATGTACAAAGAGAAACAGGTATGATTACTCTCATCTCATAGCCAGGAAAATTAAAAAGCATCCATCTATCCAATTTAGTTTTGTCAGAATAAGCCCTTTGTAATATTCCCATGATCATTTTGGGACTACTACTGTAAGTGGAAGTAACAAAGTGTGCCTCTGCTTACCTGTGTACATAAAACTACGTGAGGTTTTTTCTTTCGCTAATTCGAAGGCACTTAGATTTGATAGCTACGAGAACCAGAAAGGAGTACAAAACTAAGATAGAGCAAATTTAGATTTGACAAGTCTAGACAGACTATGCAAAACCTAGGGACAGGTCTCGGATCTACCCAAACATCCTAATCCCTGGGAAATCCGGCAACAGGCTATAAATTGTGCTTAATCCTAAAAATACTTATCAGTTGACCAATCATCTGTTAGTTTTTGGTTGTCAAGGAAACGGGCATTTCTGAACCCTTTTTTCAGACACGCCATGCCAAAACAACTGTAACCGAAAGGCAGGAGAGCAGCCAGACCCGTCCTTCATCTGCCTCGCTCAGACCTCGGGACAGAGCAGCGACACGACTTTCTTACTCCCCAGGTACCACTCAGGGTTTCAGGGAATCAAATCCTCCTCTCCGGCCACTAAACAGTAAGTTTTCCACCCACAGAGGGTTTCCGCAGCCCTCAGAGGAACTGGGGATGGCCAAAAGATGCCCGGGCTTCTAATTATGTGATTCCAGATGTCATTCCTCTAACTCGGGAGAGGACCTACCTAGGCACAGAGACTTCCAACCCACCGCCACCTAACGGAGTAGTTTACTCCTTGACAAGATTCAGGCATGAGAGCTACTCTGAGGATTAATTAATGCCTTTTTCTTTGAAATTCTTTGAAGATCAGACAGCTAACTACACCTGTGTGGAGCGAACATGAATTCTGCAATCAGATCGGACACGTTTATTTCTGAGGCATGGCTGCCCTTCCTTTTATTTTCTCCATAAAATCTTTTTATACCTTTTTTAATGGAACACCATTAAAATCAGTCAGTGTCAAACTATGAGGAACAATTCTGGAAAGTACGTTCCAGGCAGATATTTAAAAATTCACTGCATTTGACAAGAAAGTGGCATTTTCTGATACGGCAAAGAACGCAAAAACCACCTAGTTGCTGTGGTTACCCTAAGGATGCGATGCCCGCCATAATAAACCCTGGAGCTTTCACAGACTAACATACTGCATTTGGACCATAGTTGTATTTTCACCTCCTCCTCTTTAAAATAGAGTGGAAAAAATGACAAGAGGAAGAAACGAGAGACTTCCTCGCAGATCTATTCCCCTTAGCCTTCTGTTCCATCTGCATGCAACACAGAAAATTAAAGCAGTAATTTTTAGTGTACGGCTTTGAACAGCAGACCAAAATCAGAGCAACTGTTAACGGGAAGTGTGAACATGGCAGACAGGAGTGACGGTCCCACAAAAATAGACACAGAGAGTGGCATTTTCCGGAATGGGACAACCTTGCTTGACACAAAAGAACTACCGCGGTATTTAAGAGCCAGGGACTTTGAGCTCCAGCACACAAATGTGGAGAGATCAGCTGAGGCCACAAGAAATTCTACAGCAAGAAGTGAAAAATAATTTACCAAACAAGAAAGTTGTCTTTTCCCTCATCATCTGAGACTGCCTTAAAGGTGAAGAAGGAAATTTTATATCTATGCATATTTTCAAAACATTACTTATAACGCTTTATTTTTTCTTGTTCAGTCGTCTTTCAAGCAAGGAAATCTCAATCTACAGCCATCTCATGACAATTACTTCCACAGATTTCTTTCTTTCAGTGAACAAAAGTATTGTTTTTTGTTTTTTCTTTAGTTTCCTATCTTTCAGTTTCACTATCTTCTAATTTTTGAGTAATGAGCCAGAAGAGAAGCTCCAAATAACTATGCTCCAAATCACTCATTACTGAGAATACTTTAATCATGCTTCATCTTAGTCATCTCTTTTCTAAGATTAAACACTTCCAATCTCACTCATGCTCCAAAAAATGCTGGGAAAGCAATGACAATTAAATAGCCAATATGAATACAGAGACATTTGTAAAAGAAGCACTGACAGAATACACTTCGCTCCCGGTGTACATAAATATACACGTGTGTGTGACTGCATACTGCTAACTGGTAAGGCTTCTCCAGGGAGCACTTCAAGCACTGGTACGCAGAACTGCTTTGGGAGGCCCAGGCACGCTGCCGCGTGGGCTATCTGCAAACAGCCTGTGAAACCAGAGGCAAGCCATCGCAACACACAACAGCGACGCAGGGCCCTGATCCGAACAGCGGCCTCTGTGCACAAAGCAACGTGTCTGCGGCGTGACTGCCGCCATCTTCACGCCCCGTGACACCCCCACGTCACCGCAGGAAACATCGACCTCTTTTCGAGATAAAAACCCCGAGATTTGGGGGACTTATATAGCTACTGTGACAATTTATTGCGATAAATTGTTATGACCTAATTAAGAGAAAAGGAATTGTCTAAGGATTTCAAGAAACCTGCATTTAATTCCGATTCAGTGACACAGAATGGATTTTACTCGACATGCTCCATGATGGGGGCCAATCGTTTATTCCTTCCCTCTGTACCCATTTCCCTTCTCACCATTGTGTTCCTTCTCCTCAGAGCAATTCCCGTCCCGGTCAGTGAGTACGAACGTACAGCACCTTGCACGGTGAGGTCAGACACTCAACGGGGCCTGGAGGTGCCGCTACCGAATAAATGGTGGTCACAAAACAGCATCCAACGACTGAAGGAATTGATTACATAGAATGTAAGGGAAACCTTTTGCTATCGTTATGGCAAAGGTGAGATCAACTACAACCACACCACCTGGGAATATTTTGCAAACAAATTCACAACAGTAAGGGGAAAAAAAAGCAAAATTTGCTGGATAATTTATTCATGACGAATAATTCCTCCAGTTCTAATAGTAATACATAATTACATACCATGATGGAGTATTATGTATTAGTTGGGGGTACTAATTAGTTAATGTTTGTACAGCTTCTTGAAGATGTAATGTGCTTAAGCATTATTATTAACTAAGCGGAGCGTTCAGTTCTAAATTATTTTAACGTAACTCAGAGCAATATCACCTACACTCTTTCAAAAAGCTGTGATCAGCTGAACGTGGTATCTGCTGATCCTTTGTCATGAAGTAAAATTCACAGCACAAATTAGGTACCAGGAGGAAGTATTAACAGCTCCCTTGTTGCCGAGCAGATTAAAAGCGAGATGATTTATTGTCATTTTAAAGGATCCTTCTTTGAGACAGAGGCGTGACTTCATCTGACACGCACGAGATGGCACCAGCTAAAGCTTATCAGGTAAGATCAGACGGACTCTTGATTCGACGGAGCTCCAGAAGCTTCCACGGGCTTCCGAGTGGTACAGGAGAGGCTCGGTGCCCCTGATAACCAGGCTACGAAAGGGCTGAAGCCACACAGGTGCCTTACATTGATACTACTTCGATTAGAAAAGTCAAAAGCCACTAGGTATTTGTGTACTTGCCCAAACCTGATCAATTTACTGCTCAATTACTGCAGAAGGGGGGGACACACCAACCAAGTAAAAGCCCCATTTGCTATTAGAAGCTTTACTACCTGCTTCTGGGACTCAGCAAGAACGAACGCTGAGGACGTGCAGCATTGCCATTAAGAAGGGCTTTTAATTTAATAAAATCTCCACTACACACAGGACAAATGTAACTTAGCCATAAACATCACAGGTTAATATGCTCCAAACAACCATGCCAGAGAGTGCATTGCTTTTATTTTTCCCCCCGTTACGGAGACAAGAAGTAAAGCTAGTGGAAATCTTCAATGTCAGAGTAGCCCACTGTCATTTGGAAGAGAGTATATTGGTATTTATAGCTGTCAAGCTCAGTCCAAAGGACACTGATGCAAGCAAACACACCTCTATTCCTATGCTAAAAGAAAGGAGGATTATTTTTCATGAGACGCTTCATCAAAAATCATCTAGCTTGCTTTCAAAACTTTCAACATTTGCATTTTTTAATAGTTGTGGGCCCTAGGTAAATGATCCATGAAAGAGAATACGGTGCACATCCGTTTTATGCAAGATCCACAGAAAACACGTGTCGGTTGTCATCTGCAAAGGCCAAGCACCGCGGCTTTTGCCTCTGGAGCTTCTCCGGGAGCATCCCACGCTGAAAACCTCTGGGACTGAGGAGTCTGGATCTTGCAAGTGCCTTTGCCACATGTGGGTAACTATTCACGGCTCAAGGAAATGTTTAATAACGACAGTTGTGACACTTCGTTTGTTAAAACAATATCTAGTGTGGATTCATAAAGAGGTTTTTGGCCTCCATTTATGAAGTCAGAGAGGAGATTCATTACACAACTTGCAATCACATTCAGTTCCTGACAGTCTATTTGTGTATGTACATTACTCCCGACAGATGCCAAAATGAATGTCTCCTAAATCAAGTGCAGTGTGGAAATGAAAATCAAATATTTTATGTTTAGATGAGTCATTGCTATTAATCTCCTCTATCTGGATTCTTCTGGGACTCTAACTCCACAATCTTATCCCAGGGTATTTTTTTTTTAATCGTAGGTGAAACTGCCATAATCGAGGAGTGGATTGTGCTGTTTCACATCCCCCTTCGTGAGTCCCAGTTTAGATACCAACATGCAAAGTTTGGTCCAACTGACAGCTAACGGATGCATTAGCACCCTTAGCGCAGAGCTGTTCGGATTAAACTATGCAAACAATGAGTAATGGCTAAGGAGCTCTTGCTGGAAGAAAGAGCTGAGTTGGCACATTTTCAAGGCCAAATTAAGAATGTAGAAAATTGCGCTTGCATATGTTTGCAGCAAATGCATTCATTTTTCCCCCTCAATTTTTCATCAATATGTTACAGTCATTGATACAGCTTCCATTAATTCAACAGAATCACAGCCACTAGATGCTTAATTCAGCATGATTCAGGTTGCGTCACATGCTCATCAGGACATAATCATCAGAAAACTCCAATTCAACAGGCTCTTCATATCCAACTTTGTTTCTTCCCCACTTCCAGCCCCTCAGTCAGAAGACCAGAAGTTGTGGACGTAGAAACAAGGTTTTTTTCCTCGGGTTATTCTGGATTCCTGTCCTGTACTGCAGGTAGGGTGTCCCTTGGTCACCTTTCGTTTCATTAGGGTACCTGGTACACCAACATACTCTGTACACCTTCTGTTTTTATCGCACACTCACCATCTGGACAATTAAGGACACCAAGGCAGTGCAGCAACTTATTCAAGACCCCTAAACAAGCTTAACCACCCAGCACAAATCCCAGATCAGCTCCAGAAAGGAATATGACGGTGGTAACAAGGCATTGCTGCCAGGCCAACGACCGCTGTTTCTCTGCGACACCAACGGATCCAGTCTGAGAGCCATGAGACGACTATTACACTGCTTCCCCTTCTGAGGGCAGCGCACTCGGTGCCAGCTTGGGAAACTGCAAAGCAGTAGTACCCACGGAGGTCCTCGGGAGAGCTGTGTGGGAAACACCACTCTCAGGCTGGAGAATGTGCTGAGCTGGGGGTAGAAGCCACAAAACAAACGGCCACTGCAACGACCACGTTCAGGCTGCCACGCTGCGCCCCAGGATCAAAGCTTTCCCAAGAACGGTCAGCCGCTACGGCTGCAAAGTATGGAAAATCTGAGTCAAGCACAGGACCCGTGCAGAAACCTATGTGTGCCAAGAGCCAGGATCAATAGCTCTGTGCTCAAACACCCCTCTTCGGTTTAGATATCACAGGCCACCGGTATTATCTTTTTCCTTTACCTTACTTTGGCCCATTTGCAAGCAGACTCCACTTTGTAAAAATCGGAAGATAGACAGCACAGTGCCCGCACACAAATTCATATATAAATTCAGACATTCTTGCCCATACTGGCATTACCATCTATTGTAATCTCTTTCATCAAGCTGCATCGTTTAAGCGGGTAGCACGCACCCTTGGCATTCCTCACTATCCCTCAAGAAAAGTCCTGCCTTTTGCAGAGAGGCAGTGCTACCACCCCAACGGGGGAACAGATACGGTGCGTGGGTAGACAGCACGGAAATTGTCTGAACTGAGCAGACCCCAAAGCCCTAAACTATTTCGCTGAAAACTTGATCCTCCTCCTTCCTTACATGCATGTACGAGGCTAGGATCAGTAATCTCTATCAGAGATTATAACACAAAATCAGTTAGCTGTTTAATTATTTATAATTTTAGGAGCAAAATCACTACAGAATCCTACACAAATATACAGATTTCATTCTGCAAGGAGTCAGATCAGATGATACCCACTGTGAGCCACGGTTGCCTGCTTCCTAAATCGAATATGAAAAATCCACAGCATCTCTAAGTAGGTTTCTTACATCGGCCTTATCAAAATATCTCTGGACACTTAAGTCAGAAGCACAATCAAGAAAACATCCCCCAGACATTAACAGTGACAAGGCTGAAGGTAATTCTAAAGTAAAAAGCAGACAATGCAAAACAAGATGAAGAATAAATAATAATAAAAAAAGGATAGAGCACAGCTGGGAAAATCTCTGCTGCTCTTAAAATGGTGACAAAGGCTGCATGGTAACACTGTTAGCACTGGGCTAAACAATTCCTCCTTGCTGAAACGACTGTACCTCATGGCATCCCATCAAATGATGTTTCTGATCTTTATTTGGCATTTTTATTTGCAAGCTTTGTTAAAATGTAGAAATATATTAATATATAAGCAATTCTACTAATAACAATTCACACTCAAGGAAGCGTAAATAAACAGATCCCATTTGAAAAGCACGACAAAACGCCCTCACCGTTTAGCAGTGAGTACTACCTCCCTCTAGTTACAGTGGCAACAGCAAGGCAGGCTCATTACTTCGAGATGAGATGACAGTTTCTGAAATACGAACGTTGGGTGAACACAGTGCATATAAACATCTGTGAGATGAGCGCAGTCATAGCAGAAATGCAGAAACAAGTTCCAACTACAGAAGTCCAAAGAAAAGATTCCTTCAGGAAGTCATGGCCACAGCCCTGAGTTTCTAAGGAACTCCGCACAGCAAAACCAGAGGGCTTCAGTTACCTGCCCATTTTTTACAAATTCCGTACCTTTTTTTCATTCTCCGATTGAAATGGTCTCGCAACAAATCAGTCCCCTTGAATTTAGTTTCTATTCCAATTTTTCTCCCCTGAAATATTGTAATTCTTGGCCTTTCAGTCCTACAGGAGCAGTTCACTTGAAACCAGATTCTTTAACCACTGCAGGAATACACCAATTTAGATGCTGCCCCATACCACTTCCTTGCAGTGGTTTCATCTGTCAAATTGGTTAAAAATAACATCCAGGCCATGCGAATAATTGGTTAAATATACATATGCAGATGCTATAACAACAACATGCAGTCAACACCGATACTCTCTTGATGATTCAGCTGACGTAAATAAAGACTTTGCAGGAGGTGGACCTAATTCTAGCACATAAAGTACAGTAAGGTCAATAAAACATACACACGATTGTCTTTAAGTGTATTGCCTTTCCTTCTCCAAGAAATTTTTCACTAAAGCTTTAATAGCGCAGCCATCCGTATAGAAATAACTGATTTTTTTTTTTTTTTTTTTTTCAAATCCTTGGTTAAAAGTTGATGCCCTCTAGCCAAGAATCAAGTGCAGCATGTCACTTCTTATAATATCTATTAGTATTACGAATACTTTTGTGGTTTCCTAGTAGCACTTGTTCACACTTGGCTAAATCAATAAGCAATTTCCCCATACGTACGTAATATACAGTAGCTGTGACAGGAACCAGATGGCTTATTCTATCTGCAATTGAGTTTAGTATTTTACAAAAATAATAATAAGAAGAATAAACAGAATGAATTTCATATAGAGACAAAAACCACCCTTTGCTTAATTCCTCTTGTGCTATGTACCGCAGCAACAAGAAACCCACCAGTAGGACCAGCGGAACGGGGTGATGGAGAAATGGAGACTGGGCAGGCTCTGTCACTGCACTACACGCTGCAAACAGAGCAGCACGGGACCCACAGACCTGCCGTACCTGCTGTAAAAGCCAAACCTTCCACCCAAAGCAATCCGGCGGGCAGGGATTCAGGCCCTGGCACTGGCCAGGATAATCTTCCTGCAAAGTCTAATGCAAGACCACGCGCAGCTGAAACCAGGAGTGCCCATGCTCACGCTTCGCCTGCACAAAAGGCAGCTCACTTCAGCCCCACGCTCTGCCAGCGGCGCTGCCTCGGGACGTAATAGGGAGCGAGACCCTCCTTCAGCCTGCGGCCAGCGTGACACTAACCCCGGAGGGAACTCGGAAAACAGCTGCCAGCCTGGCAGACCAAGTTTTTGCTCTCTCTTGCTCACAGAGCACATCCAAGGACCAGGAACAACCCTATTACACAAATGTGAGGCTCCAGCCCTGACGCTCCAATGTTTCGAGCAAGTCCCAAAGCATTCTGAAAACCAGATTCAACTTCCTACTAGGTATGCATTGTAAGTCCTAAACCACTCAAGGGAACATTCATGTTAATTATTTAAAATCCACATAAACACCAGTTTTATTTTTAGATTGCCTTTAAATCTTTTTATTAAGCATTAAGGAAAATGAGATTTGTTCAATTAAAATATATTGGCCATTACTTAGAAGAAGAGAGGCCAAAGCTCATCACACAATTAAAAAAAAAAAAAAAAGAAAAGAAAAAAAACACTCAGGCCCATAAAAGTCATGAGAGGACAGAAAAAGGAGGGGAATATTGATAAGAAAGTCTTTTTAAGTGTCTCTTCTTTTCTCCTTAATTTTCCTTTAAACAACTTTGATAGCCCCCTTGTTCAAGAGCTTGCTAGTTTGGTTTCCCTTGTGCCTTTTTCTAATCCTGTTCAGGCGGTCCCAGCGTACGAGAGCACTAAACGATTCCTATTTCTTAGCTGTAAGATTCTAGAAAGCATCCCATGAAACCACAGTGAGCACTGGAGAAGTAAATGTTTGCAAATGACATTTTCATATGGTTATGTGCTGCCTGCTTTTCTAAATGGCAGCAAAAGCTAAAGACTAATGTGAAAAGGGCAAATTTATTATTATTTTTATTGCAGGAGCCTTTAGAGGCCCCAGTGGAGACCCAGGAACACAAAGGTATGCCCAGCCCCATCCCAAAGAAGTTTACTGTCCAAGCCGACAAAAGGCGAAAGGGAAAGACTGAACGACAAGGAAGGAATACGTTTGGACACGAACAGGGAAGTGAGAGTCGGATGCAGACCCCGTGGCTCCCAAGGCAGCACTCTCCAAAGGGACAATGTCGCTGCCCCATTTCATGTTTTCCCTCTTTAAGCACAAATGGAAAAACAGACAGCTCTTGCTGTTGGAGATAATCCAGAAAGCTCAGATTTTCTTTTAGGTTTGAAGGAAGAGGTGAGACCTCAGTGAGGGGAGTACAGACAGACTTTGGAACATCATTTTCTCTCAACTTTCTTGATGATACAAGCGGTATTTCAGAGAAAACAGCTATCATCTGTTTGTATACGTTGAAATAAATATCAACAGCTTGGGACAGGCTGTATTATTTTGTTTATTCATTTGCATGTAATTTAGAAGAGATTGAAATAAACTGCATACAGGCTCGGGATGTGCATTACTGAAGCAGATGGATTCTTTGTGTGTGGGAATTTAGTGTTCCAGATTGTCAGCTCTAGAGACAGGAGTCCTCTCTGCAGCCACCAGACAGGTACAGCAGCTGTGCCAGCCCCTCCACAGCGCGTTTCAAACCGGAGGGGGAAGGAATCACTGAGCCTCTGACTCCTGGTATGTCTGTCAAAGCTGCTGAAGTGCTGCTGCGGCACTGGGCTATTTCTGCAAGTATCCTCTGGTTTTGTTGTGGTGATTCTGCGGAGCAGGAACCCAGCGTTCTGGGTGCAACGCAAACGCAGAAAAGTGTTTCCATTCATCCACCTGAGAATTAGCACGCACTTTCCACATGGGCCAGAACACTACGGAGCGTTGAATCTTTTCATCTGTAGTTAATGTAGCTGGATTTAAACTGACAAATTGGAGGAAAGATCTGACACGGACTGCCTAGTGGCAGAGTCTCCTGTCTTTCAGATTACGCTCACAGAGACGTACTCAGCATCTATCCTTCCCTGCAGGGTTACCTAGTCCAGCGTACCGCCGGGGTGCTGGAGTGGTAGAGATGCTCCAGCTGGGCAAAACAGGCTCCTCGACAAACTGTTTTATCAACCCGTACCGTATTCTGTGCATTAAACACCTCGCTGTGCCTGAAAGTCCATCTTAAGTGGGGCGTGGATTACCCTGACACACAGTTCAGGGGGGGCTGTGTGCTTTCCACCAGGCTCTGCGTTCTCTCAAATCCTACAGTTTTTACTAGAAAGCAGTGACGACTCAACATATTGCAGGAGGTTGTCAGCAATTAAAAGTGACACCACTCCTCTCTGCCTGATACTTTGGTTCTGTTACGCTATTTTTCTCTTCTGCGACGGCTGTTCCATGAATTGATCACACAGCGCTCGCCACCAGCGTGGCCAAAATGGGTCAGCACACAGGAGGACTCCCTACCGGCATTGGAAAGGGGTTTTCAAGGTCTTTCTGTAATTTTGAAATGGAGGAATGGCACACTCCAATTTTCATTTCTAGGCTTCATTTCCATAAATAATTCTTGTGTCCCATTTCTGCTATTGCACATATAGGTAAAACTATGATTTTATGATAAGCCTGTTGTAAAGCAGTTCAAACGAAGGGAAAGGGCATGTCTCTCCTAACTAGCTCATTCCTCACATCTTGGGAGCGTGCAGATAATCTCCTAACCGGCACGTTTCACTTGTCCCCGCCGTGTGCTCCTTAAGAGGATTCTCCCTGCATGGGCACCCAAAGAAATGGCTCGGCAGGAGAGACCTGTGCCCTGGGCACATCCCTGTGCATTAATTAAAGGGAGTCAGGGGTGCTCTGAAGCCTTCATTCATCCCTGCAATTAATGGAATACCCAAAGACGACCGGCAGACGTGATGGTGTTTCACACGTACCGGACTGTACGCTCCAAACACTCCCAGACATTATCTCAACTGTCTGCTAAATGGATCCCTCGTGACAAAGGCAGAAACCGTACTGTTAGGGTAATGAATACGAATGGTGTGCTAAACCAAGCGGTGGTAAATCTGAATTTCTCAAATGCTTCTGAAGGAAGACAGCAATACTCGTTGGTGTGGCTCTGTAAATGTCCTGGAAGAGCTTATATTCCAAAGTTATTTCCTGGTCAATTTTGTACAATATGAGTTCTAAAATGGGAATCTGACTAGAGATACCGGACACCTGGGCGGCTCAAAGAGAAAACTTAATTTAAATCTGGTAAGTGCTGATCCTGTCGTTTATCTATGTGGTTACAGCCATTACACAGTATTTTGGCTCCAATAGGATTCCGTACACGGAAAAGGAGACTATGAAAATCAGTCTGTAGCCCAAAGGTCTGATTCATAGCACAAGAGGAAAAAAGTTGTAGAAAGACACAGCAAGCCCATAGCCTAGTCACTAGATGGAGAGACCAAAGTGGAGAGGTGCTCTGCAGGCAGCTACGAGACCAACACTGCATCTCACTGCATGGTGGGGCTCCAGCTGGGAACAGGGGGATAAACCCACCCACTGCCCAAACACTCTGTTGTATCTGGGGTATAAGCTGAGCAGGAACTTTAACAGCGAAAGGAGGGAGGGGGAAAACAGCAGTGAGAAAGAAGAGCCCTGTTCGCTGTATCCTGGTGATGCAGGATACGTTTCAGCCCAGATCACGCTGTTCCTGAGCTCGGACACAAGGTCATGCTAACACAGCAATATTTTTAACTGCTCGAGAACTGCCCCATGTCACGCTGCCTTGGAGCACACGGACGGAGCTCAGCTTTGTCTCCACTTGCCTGTATAGACCTGCGCTTAATAAAACTGAGGGACAATTTGATCACCATTTGTATTTTTACAGGCTGTTTAGACCACCAGCTCGCTGTAGCGGAGACAGTCTAAAAGTGTATACAGCATCTGGAACGGGGGGGGTGTGTGTCAAACTCAGCACAGCCTCTATGATGCCACACTACAATAAACATAAATTATTGCTATGAAAAGCGAAAATGGGAGGAAAATCACGATCAAACTTTTCATGGAGAAAGTGATTTTTTGCTAGAAAATTTAAGATAGCCTTGTAAAACATGAGGAGGGAAATATCACTTCAAACTGCCTTTAAAAAAGATAAAAATGGACAGCAATAGAGCTGCAGCCTTTTCTAAGGATCCTTACTGCAAAGAAATCTGGCAAGTTCAAGGACCTTCCTTGAAGAAATCAGCTGAGGTTCAGAGGCAGGTAAAAAGACATGCCAAATAAAAAAGGGGGGGAAGGGAGGAAAGAAATGCTTCAGATGATGAAACATCAAATGGATGAAGAAGTTGCAATAAAATAAGAAGAAAAACCAGAACTGACTCATTGGAAGGGAGACAGGTGGCAAGCAAAGCTTCTAACAGCTCTCTGTTTGATATTCGTGCTGTTGTCTGATTCCAAGATGATGATGAAATAGTCCCAAGCAAGCGTTTTTAAAAGGAAACAAAGCAAACCTTGCATCCACATAATTAGCAATCAACACTAGGAGAGAAGAAAAATATTTAAGTGCCTACCTGAAAGAAAAAGAATCTTGCAGCATTCTGAAACAAAGCCACAGCCTGATGCACAGGGAGAACTAGCCATAAACACGGGCTTTCAATGAGATCACGATATATAAATATTGATTCAGTAAACATAAGCAGAGAGAAAAGCCGATTTTTTCTTTTCCTGTTTTTTTGAAAGGTCTGTAAAGCCTCTGGAATGCAAAGAACAAATTGGGCATGTTATCTGTAAGTACCGTATCCATATCCATACACAACTGACACATGCACCACCACGTGCTTTGCTCTTCTATAAACACAGCTACTCACAAGTGTGGGGGGGACATTTTTGGCAATAACTACTGCACTTGAATCCTTTCTATCCTTGAGAAAAACACCCCGTAGTGGTGGTTCTACTCTGGAGAGGAGTAACGCTCTTGCAGCACACTGGGTTTGTGGTTTCGAGTTGTAACGCTTCCAGATCTTTCCTAACTGTAGGGAAACCCAGTCTCATCGCAAGAGTTGCAACCCGTAGGCAAACATTTTCAGGAGTCACCTGTACCTTCCACGCACTGCGGCATGTTTTGTGTGAGCCTGCAGGCAGCCCGAGCTCTCCCTCCCGTCTGTCTCTCCCCAGATAACTTGGAGCCTTCGCCGTACACAAAGTCTCTGGTACGAAGGTGACCCAAAGCAGTGTAACTTACACAGCCCTAGTAAGACACGGCCGCTTCCATGCTAAGGGGCAAGGCAGTGAGCCCTTGGACTGCAACAAGGTAATTCACCCCACACAACTCCTGCCTTTAAAAAGTCCTGAGTGATGGAGAATAGGCAGAAGGAGACCTCTAGACGTTTGAGCTGACAAATGAGACCTCTAGACTGATAGCTTACTTTTTAAAATGCCATTTCCAGACTGGGAACTGGCTAACTGATGGGTCCCAAATCTCTACTTTTAATCTCAGCATCAAATATGACCAATTATAAATTATGCTTTGTTCACTGAATCTTTCAACCTAGTTTCCCTGAATCACTGAACTGCTGTTTCTGTGAAACAGAAATTAGTTTTCTGAGGTTTTTATTTGCTTTATGACTACAGCTCATTTGAGAATGTTTCAGATCTGGCACGCATTTGTAAATAGCTTATCAAGAATTAATAAATAATTAATACACGCTGTAAGAAATTATCCAAAATCACATGTGACCTCTTACTTATGTGCTTATCCTGTTTTAAAATTCATCAATGATTAACTAGTACTGTTTAAACCTCTTACAAAATGTACACATAGCGACTAATTAACTGCTGTATTAGGTTTGAAATCTGGCTAACCCATACCCTGTCTTACCTGCCCACCCAGTGGAGATTCAAAGTAACAACCAACAGAGGTGAATTGTGGAAACAATATATTAAAAAAACCAAAGCTAAAGGGAAAAGGTTTGGGTTTGTTAGTTTTTTTCAGTTGAAACATATTTTCCTTTGGTTTTATTCCCCCCTGCTTTTTTTTTTTTTTTTAGAGCCTTTGTTGGCAAAGAGGCCTTGATGTAACTGAACAGGAATTTAGCAGCGTAATTTCAAGTATGTCATGAAAGAACATATTCATGTGCTAATTTAACTTCACGTCCTCGATAATAAGCACACACCAAAACTTAAACATTACTGCTATTATGCTACTAAGGAACAAGGGTTAGAGGCCAGAGAACCAGGCAGGAAACCCGCTGATTCCAGCTCATCAATGGAACACACTTTAAAACCCGTCTCCAGGTCACTTACCCCCTCTGCTCCTCAGCTCTGCGCACCAGGGATAAGCCATTTGTGCACATCGCATTCTCAGGTTTTTGAAAGTATCCCCAACATTATTTCCTATCACAACATCCCACAAAAGCATGAGTTTTGGAAATAAATGCTAGTAACAGGATGGGACATTTAAAGCTGGCCCAGATATTTGCTGCATCTGCATTTACACTCCCACAAATACCTGTGTGCCAACCAGCATCCCCAGGATAACGGGCACGACCTGCCAACAGAACAGCCAGGTTTTCCGAAACGTTTGCTCAAAGGACAAACCCCAAACCTAAACAGATAGGCCATTATACATCAGTCATCTTCACAGGAGACAAAAACTTGCACTTAAGCCATGAATTACTATCACAACAAGGTATTAAGAAATGTATATTAAATAGTTTAAGAAATGTTTACTACTATAGTCAACGAGAACCATTAAGAAGCTTCTACAGAATCTTGCTACTGAAAATTTTGTAGGTACAACTAAGCAAACAAATGAAGAAATCTCTACTTGACAGAGACAAGAGCCTAATTTTACAATATATTTACTAACTGGCCCAGAGCACTACTCAAATCTCGGAATGCTGCCGGACGTCTCTCCAGTCCTCTCCACTTACTGCCTGCTAACAACCTTCCCTGTGTTTGCAGTTCGTTTTTGTATGGCTGTTCTCATTTTCAATCCTCTGACATGGAGACCCTGCAGCCAGTGTGACCCCACTTCTCCAAGTACAGATTTTCCCTCCTTACTTGCTTTGCTTATGCTTCTTTCTCACAAGTAATCATTTGTGCCACATCCCAACACCGCCAGAGTCTCTGCAGAATAATATTTCTTGAACTACGAGGTAACGTAGCTGTGCCTGTAACCCAGTGGCACTCTTCTCTCTGCTTCCCACGGACTTGTAGAAATTTCACTTTGTTTTTTTCCTCTTGTTCACCCATCTCCAAAGGAACTTCTGCTGTGCCCATCACCTGAATATTTGATTGCTGGATCAATATTTGCAGGCCAGAGCAATACTTGTGAAGTCACTAAGACATCTTCATTCCTGAGAAGACACTTTACGTGCAAAATAATAAACCTCAATGCCAGATCTGTCACCTTGACAAACGGTTTGCCTTAAAGAATTGCCTTTGTTACATTCCTGATCTTGAATTAGACATTCAGAAAAGCCATATATTTAAGGCACACATCAGCTTTCTCTTCTGCTGCTTTTTGTGAAGACGTGCACATACACCCCCCAGTATATACAGCGTAAAACATCCCCCGCTGTTAACACCGTGCTTTAACCACAGCATTAAGATTTATCAGTGATGCTTTCAAAGCTGGGGTCTCTGCCTTGACTACCAAGACACCAGAAGAGCTCTGCCTGCTCGAGAGAGGTGCTTTAACGCAGACAGGAGCACTACACCACCCAGCCGGCTCTTGACACCCACCCTCCCTGCCCTCCTGCTGTCAGAGCTCTCCAGGCACGGCCGTGGCGGGAGCAGGGGGCTGTGCAGGGACCGCGGCGGGAAGAGAACCTGGAACCGCCAGCCCCACACGCCCTGCTCACAACGGTGGGAGAAGAACACTGTGCTTTTACAAAACAAACAAACAAAAAAGCGTTGGCAGGGAGGATCTGAAGAGAAGGAGAAATCCAAGCTGAAATTCAGTAACGGGAAGCTAACGTACCTCAAATAACAACCTTGCTGCTAACAGTAAAAGTTATGCCATTAAATGCATAGGAAATAGCGCGACTCCAGATCATAAATGAAGATATTGCTGGTTTATACATACATACATGGGAGTGGATGAGAGAAAAGCCTCTTCATTTCCTCTGAGCTGAATTCAGTTGTATGCTGCTAGATTTGATTAATATTTAATCATTATTTAAGAGAGCAAACATGAAATGGTTAAATCATTCAAAGGCATGTACTATTTCTTTTTAAATAGCAGACAAGATTAAAACCCTCCTGCCAACCCCCCTGCTGAAGGGAGTTAACACTTGCTAGGAACGAAGAGAAATAATTGCCATTTTTTCACCTGATACATTTTCAAAGGGAATAATATTTTTTTCCTTTCAGGTCCTGATATTTCTGCTTAGTGATGACCTGACATGCTGTTATATCTAAAACTAAAAGATAGATTGTAAGCCCTTTCCGGTACGGACTTATTTTATAGTAAAGTTCGGTGTCTATAAGATACCTCACAAAGTAGGACCTTGACCGTGAACAGGAACTCTAACTACTGCTGTAATGAAAAGGGGTAGAAAGAAGTCAGTGTATTTAACTCCTATCTTTAGCAGCCCAAACTAAAATTGTCACTGATTTTTAAGTGAAAAAAGCATTTTCTATTCAGAAATTAAAGCATCCATAGGAAACATTCATTCATGATAAAACTTCAGAGATAAGTTCTTAAAAAAGAAAATTCTTGGCTTAGGGATATGACTGGCTGGTTGGGGGTTTTTGCTGAAAACAAATACCTTCAACTTTGCAGATTCAAGTTTTAAAGAGGATATAAAACCCCCAAGATATTTCTGGAAAAAATGTTCACAAAAACTATCTTTTTGGTGTTCTGCAATAATTTCCTCCAAGCTCTACTGTCCTGGTTATGCCCTGCAATTAAACTCATGATAAAAATTTAAGAAAATAAAACTCAAAATGCAACTCTCAACTTTTATACAGATCTGCGAGCACTTAGGAAGAGAACACAAGCCTTCTTCATCTCATTCTAGAAGTGGAGAAAACGCAAGAGACCTGAACTGGTATGCCCAAAATGAACCGGCAGTCCCGTGGCAAAGACTGAACAAACCCAGTATGTGCAAATTCCCAAGGATATATATGTAAATATCTGACAGACCATGGAAACCCTTTATCTGTACCTCTTCAGAAGTAGAGGAATAGTTAATAAATAAAGATGAAATCCTACGAAGATCAGAGCAACTGCAAACAGTAAACCAGGTTAACAGACACCCAAGGAAGCTGGGAGCCAAGTCTGACTTTCCAAATCACGACAGAAATACATCGCTGGGCTTGAGGTGTAATTTAGGCAATGCCGAGAGCTAGGTAGAAGGTGGAAAGATGTGTGCGTTAAGCAGAGAATGTGTGATGACTTGAGACAAGGAGAAAGGTCTGGCAACGGAACAGCTCAGAAGAAGTACTACAAGACGGGTTAAAATGGCGCTTGATGCTGCAGGGCATTTCAGTTATTCTGGACTGCTGAAGTACCCGAGAGCTGAGCTAGCTCCACTAAGTGTTTTGTAAATTACCACACTCCTCTGACACCAACTTCAAATCCATCTTCAGCCATTTATCATGACAAATTAATGGGAGAAATAGAACTGGTACAATTCCTGGACTCATCAATGGTTTTTCGTTAATTACCTATAACCGGAACATTTGTTAATTCTGCAGAACAAGACAGACTTGGGATCATTGACAAATGCCTTCATTTTTTCCCTCAGCTCTATTACCAAAACTCTGTATTTACAGCAGCTCTCGAACGTACTTATTCCAGAATAATACCTTTCCTCCAAGAGCCTGTTTTCTTATGGGCAGGTAGCTAACTGAACAGACCATTAGCAATCATATCCCCATCGTGGCAGTTTAGTAAAAGCAAAACAATGAAACTCCACCCAGTTGAGGCCAACAACCCACCACATTTGGGGTGAAAGAGCCTTTTCTTCAGGCTGCTTTAAAGCAAGCGAGCTAAAAAGGCCTGTTAGAGTTGGCCAGCAGATACATACCCACTTGTTAAGTTGCGCTGAGTAACAAAGGAAACACAAGTTTCAGAATTCTCACCAATCTTAAAATATAGAAACAGAATATTGAGCTTTGTTCACAAACGGTGGCTTTTGCCTACACAAGTCTTTTGGTGACTTCCAAGCTAATGCAAACTTTTATCACCCTGCTCTGGCGACGTGCCTTAAATGGTATTTTGTTATACAATAAACCACTCGCATTTCTAACGCCGTTTCCTTGAGGCTGTTATCACTGTGCCACTGAAATCAATGTGGAGCTGGTCACAGACGTCAGTCTATGTCATAAGAGGCCTCTGCTTTTCCCTCTAGGTCTCGGCACGGAGGAACAGCGAGTCCCGGCACGAAAGGCCGGTGGGGAACCCCAGCACCGAGCACGGCAGGACCATGCGTTAGAGATCAGCAGCTGGAGACCTGGGTGAAAACAGGGTGAAAGGAATAGGAGAAGGAGAGATGTGCTGAAAGTTGCTTACTTCAGCAGTTTGGATAAATATATATTGCCCTGTAATGATTCAATTAAAATGTAATTTTCTTGAAAGCAAAGAGGGGCTATTTCAGTGCGCAAGCCCCCACGTGATCTTCTGTGGTTTGCTTGTAACCGCTCTTCTCTGAGCTGGATACCGTACACGGATTTCCTCAGCCACGGTTAAATATCAGATACGTCGGCCTCTCAGATTAGCTTAATGTCATTGTGGAGAAAGGAGTGATTTTAACAGCTGGACAAGTTATTTTTCACTGTGAAGGTTATTAACCTCGGGAACAAATTATCAGAGAAGTGGAGTTTTCTCTCTAAGGCCTCAAGCGACTCCCTGGAAGCACTTTTTAGTCAAAATAAACTATTGGGTTTATAAACAGTGTAAATTTTGGGAAGGTTCATGGCCCTTGATACACAAAAAAGGTAAAGCAGATGGCTAAGTGCCTCTTCTCCACTTAAAATTTGTTATGGGTGTGAGGGTCCAACACCCCCTCCGATCTTCATCAGACGTGAGAGGCAGTGAAACACGAGGGGTTTTGCCCACCTTTCACTTATAACCTACGTGGAAAATCACTGAAGCAACCTTAATTCTAGACCCTTAACTATTACAGAAAAACAAAGAAGTCTAGACCTTGTTCTCAAAAGCTAATATAATAAATGTATGGGAGCTAATCATGAATAGAAAAAGGTCAATCAATTCCTCAGCTTCATGCACACTGGGACTCTTAATATATTCAACAAAGAAAAGGCAGCAAAGAAAACACCCATAGATTTTGTTTTCAAATACAAATTTCTAATAATTCAAAATCACCAGTGGGTCGCTTCCTTTTTTGATTTGTACAATTTGTGTTCCAATGCAAAAACACACAAACTGCCTTCACTTCCCCATTTCACTTTGCATGTGACATTGATGTGGCTTTTTAAGCCAGGAGCCTAACGTATGATTTAGAGGCTCGGGGAAAGAAAAAGGTAATGCTGGGGAAAGAAACGGTTCAGAAATTTACATTAAAATCTTGCAATTTCGCTGCGCTGCAGCAACCTCCTGGGACAAGGGAGCACCTGAGTAGCTGTAAGTAAGTCTCTGTTGCTCCTGAATATAGCATAGACATTTTAAAAGAACTAAATAGGCATGTGCTAATACCACACCAAGACAAAGCAGACCACTTCAGACTGGCTTTTATGCTGGGAACAAAACAGTCTCGGTAGGAGTCCTGTAAGGCTCCAGACAAGACTTTTTTCTTTCACGCTGAGGTAGTAGCTAAAGCCCCAACCCCAGCCTGTCAGCCACCACGCAGGACCAGAGCGAAAGGCCATTCTCCCCAGCTCACCCTGGGGGCAAGCAGATGGGAGGGCAAAGACTACGAGAAGACATGAGAAATTTTCAGCAATTTAAGGATTGGTTTCAATGTTCAAATTCTAAGGAAGGTCAACATGACCTTGCTTTCCTTTTTTCTTTTGACAGTCTGACAGTTTGCAATGAGACGATCTCTCCCAGCTCAACACAATAAATTAACAGCGGAGTTTAGAATGGTTCCTAAATCTTGTGGCCTCCAGCCATAGCAGACTGGTGGATCACCTTGCTTTCCAAATTCACAAGGAGGAAGGACATCCTCCAGTCTTGGAAAGAAAGGCTGAGCTTCCTGCATAGAAGCTCTCTCCTGTATATTCTTGAATCTTAAACAACTCTGAATTATGCCAGTCAGCATGACACATCTCTTTACTCAAGAGTTCAAGCGAGAAAGCGGTACAGTTTCTTTGTATAATTGGAAGAGTAAGAAGGATCCAGGATAGCAGACTAAGATCTAGCCTTAAGGTTCTTCCACAAATTAGCGCTGTAAACAGCATGCAGACCTACATTAAATGGGAGCAATGCATAATTGCCTAATGGCATTATGCATAATGCAAGCCCGAGGATGTTCCCACTAACATCGGTTCTACCTCATTCTCGCACACATGGGACAGAGCTGCTCTGAAGCTAGGGAAGATCAAAAGTCGAGTAGAGAGCTTTGTACAAATTCTTGGTCAACTTCAGTATCTGTAGCATTTTTCCTTCTCGAAAAAGAAGAATGAAAAGCACTGTAATCAGAGTTTGTTTCCAAACAACGTGTAACCTTACTCAGTAGTTCTGCCTTTTGCCAGTTACGGCACAGCAGTTGTACACCTTCCAAGGTGAAGGCCTACCCCATGGGAGCAAGAGAGGAAAATGTTGTTAAGAACACCGAGGCTTCTATTTCCACAAAATCCTGGATGAGACATGACATTATAAATGGAAATAAAAGTACTACTAAAATGCACTAGTCTTAGGACTTGTGTGTGTTGTGACACCTGTGTGTGTGTATACACACAGACACTGAACATCTGCCCTGACCTGCAGTACTCCTTAATACACGTTCTGTTAAATTCAATGGATAATGATGACCCAGAAAAATCATTTCTCTCATCTTCACATAATGTGAGAAGTGCGTGGTAATTAACTAGCCTTTAAGAATGACACTGTCGATTATTTCAGGACAATCAAATAATAGCAGAGAAATGGAGTCTGAATGGGAGGGGTGGTGTCAGATGTACAGTTTAAACAATAGCTGTTTTGCCTGTCATTCATACCAAATTACTGCAGGAGGGGGGAAAGAATAACTATTTATAACCTGTCAGTCTCAAGAAACCACAATTATGATGATTTAATTAACACATGGAGAGGCTTCAGGCAATCACATCCTTCTAAATTTAAGAAGTAGCACATTTCAGGCCCAAGATGATTTAGAACATTAACAAATGCTAGTTGAACCAGGGCAAGAATTTGATGGCCTTGTTGGTTCCTTTTAAAGCATCCATCATGGCACAAAGATAATCCAAATGGATGTGTTAGTGAGAGATGAGAGCAGTGAAGAATCATCCGGGGTTTCAGAGGCCATCACACAGACGAAGAAGCTGATTTTTAATGAGAACTGAGTTTGAAAATGACCGAAAACACACAACTCAAGTCTATTCATCAAAGACACTCTATGCAGAGGAAAAGTCTGGAAAAAAATTGAGTTCGGGTGTATGAGAGTGCAAGGCACTAAGAGCGAGACTGACCTTGCCATGGAGAACTTGAAGCTCATGCTCCGTGCCAAACAGGTCTTTCCTTGGCCTGATGCCCAGGAAGGAGTTTTAACCTGTGCACAG
Organism: Aramus guarauna; assembly: GCA_013400195.1. NCBI lineage: Eukaryota > Metazoa > Chordata > Aves > Gruiformes > Aramidae > Aramus > Aramus guarauna. The sequence continues at coordinate 461,297 of VXBL01006372.1, forward strand.
TGCAATCACAGAACACGGGATGGCCTTTTCACTGCACAAGACAGAGTTGGAGTCATCAAAAAACCAGAATATTGTCAAAGATTTCCTAAACCGTGGATTGCAGCAGTACTCAGTGGCAAGCTCAGCTCCTGCAAGTAAATCGCTCTCCACGTCTCCATTTCCTCTTTCTATGTCCTGCTTGTTTAGATTTTTAGATTACCTGCTGGGTCCTGTTCTCCCAGGCACAAAATCATTCCTCCAATATTTTCCTACAGTGATTAAACTTGGGAGTTGTCAGCTGCTACCCAAACACAAAGAGTCATAGTAATAATATTACCATTACATTGAGCTTACCTTCTTTCACTTTCTATTGCCTGCTTCTTAATTGGATTAAAATACAAGTAACATACAAGAAAAGCCTACTTCTTCAATGCAAGAAAAAATATCTTGACCAGAGTTTACATAGAAAAAAAAAATTAACCTCCTCCTTTAAAACTGGTTCTTTCATTGTCTGTCAAATATTGGAGATTGAGATTGCTTTTCCTACAATGTATATTTATATCAGTATGCAGTTGGGAGCATTGTGCACACACCCAATGCTGAATGTATCAAAAGATCTTTGTACACTACATAATAACTAAGCTGTGCCTGTTGCGATGAAGGACATGCCACATTCCCACCATACATTTAATACAAAGTGATTTAACAACCATCTAATTTTTCTCCTGATGTAACACTTTCGCAGTGCAGTTGAAATGTTCAGACAGAAAATACTAAGTACTTTTATATGACAAAAGAACTTACAAAATTCAGTATCAAAATCAAGATTAAGGTCAGTCTTCCCCATTTAGGCCTTCACATAAACAAAACACATACCCATGGAAGCACACATCAGCGCGTCTACCTTTGATCATAAGCAAACCGATCATGCTAGTTTTCCCCATAGGCTAAATCCAGAAATATTATTTTTCTTTTTACTGTTGTGTATTTCTGAGGAAACTGAATAATATGGTGATGCTGAAAGAACAGGGAAAAAAAATAGCTAAGAGCTGTTGCATAGGATCATGATATACACAATTCAGGAAGTAAAAATTAGGATAATGTTACTTATCTGATGAGTTTTGAGAACTTCAAATAAAAAATACTACACAAAAAAGTCCTTGCTTTTTTTGTCACCCAAAGGGTAGGAAACAAAGAAGAGAAGTTGAAGCATCCTCACAAAGTCCTGTCATTTTCTGTACGACAGACACGGCCTTGGACCGCAGAGCTTTTAGGAAAGACTCTCTGGCTTGCTAGCATCCATGAACAACTTCTATTCAAGCCAGTTAGATTTAAATCTATCTAAATGTGTTGGCTTTGCATGGCAAGGTTTTGGTAGCAGGGGGGCTACAGTAGGGGGTTTTGTGAGAAGCTGCTAGAAGCTTCCCCTGTGTCGGATAGAGCCAATGCCAGCCGGCTCCAAGA
>VXBL01006372.1:462869-611396 GCA_013400195.1 Aramus guarauna
GGAACGATGAGAGGAGACCTCCCCTGCTGAGGATGAAGAAGCAGCAGAAACAACACGTGATGAACTGACCATAACCCCCATTCCCCATCCCCCTGTACTGCTGGCGGGGAGGAGGTTTGAAGCCAGGAGTGAAGTTGAGCCTGGGAAGATGGAGGGGTGGGGGGAGGTGTTTTAACATTTGGTTTTATTTCTCATTCCTCTGTTATGTTTGGGAACAAATTAGATGAATTTCCTCTCTCTAAGTTCAGCCTGTTTTGCTCGTGATGATAATGAGTGAGTGATCTCTCCCTGTCCTCATCTCAACCCACAAAACTTCTCATTACACTTTTTCTCCCCTGTCTGGTGAACGAGGGGAGTGGTAGAGCAGCTCTGGTGGGCACCTGGCCCCAGCCAGGGTCAACCCACCACACTAAAGAACCACAGAAATAATTTTAAAAATGGCTTGCATCCATCAATCTATATTTGAACGAAGAAACAACAGTGGAGATTTTGCTGTAGGTAGAATATACCCTGGATGATGGAGAGATTTGAGACGATCAGCATTTGCTGCCCTTGCTTGCCTTCCCCATCCTGGCAGGAGGAACAATTCCCATTCGAGTACCTGTGACAACAGTATGGCGATCTGTCTACCAGTCAGAGCTTTCTATTTCCTTGTGACTTAAAAAGGCAAAGACAAAACAAAGTCACTAGGCCAAGAAGCCAATATTCCCATAAAGTAACACCCTCTTACAGCATCCCTTCGGTGCATACTCTGGCTTCTAACAAAGCTGGAATTTTGCAGCTAGGAACAGAGACAAGTCCCAGGAAATCCCTCAGAATTGATCCAGTCATCTTTTTGTGTGGATGGAGAGATCTACAAGCAATCTAAGCTTATTTGGCTGCAAAACAGGCAGATGTGATAAAAGCTGATTAGTGTCAAAAATGTTTACTGCTGCAGCCCATCTGTGTTCAGTCCTAAAATACCTGGCTTGAAATGACCAAATACCAGGATGTGAGTGGTGCTATAAACACAAATCACACAGGAATTTTTCGTGTCACAATGTTTACAGCATGGCTAGCATGACAGAGGGCTGCACCCGCTAGAAAAAGCGTGCCATCTCCTGAACACCACAGGTAGACCATCTCAATGGAGGCGACACGCCTGCACAGCTGAGACCCGAACCGTAGTCCCAGAGGCTTGGAAACCTTCAAGGTCTCTTCTAGCAGGGGCAGATTGTCTGCCAAAAGGAGTACGTGTCCAGGAGCATCGCTGTCAAGAAGCAGAGTAAACCAGCTCGGTACATGTTATTTCCAGCACCCCAACCTTAAGACTGTGTGCTCCCACAGCCCGTGTAATTTAGGTAATAGTCTTAACATCAAGAATCAGGTCAACTCTATTATTCTGGAGGAGAGTTTGCCAGCAGCGGGATACTTACTAATAAGATTGTTTGCCCCTTTTAGACTGTGGGTTTTTTATTTTTTGGTGTGTGTTTAAAAGAAAAGAAAAAACCCCACAAATGAATAGGTTCAACAGATTTCTTCGCTATTTCTGTCAGCGTTCTCCCTCCTGGCATGAGCTACATAATGGACTAAAATAGATTTTTTTTTCTCCTCCTCAAAATACTGGCAGCACATCACAGAGTTTGAGCAAGAGCAGAAGATGTGGCGAAAGAAAGGAGAAGACAGACGGAGAGGGCAAACTGCATCTGCCACAATTCCAGCAACAGAGGAATCCTTCACAGGGCCTGAGCAACGATCATAATAGGAATACACGTATTTTTTTTTCCTTCTACAAAGCTTTTAGAATGCAGCATCCTCTCCGTTTGAGCAGTCCTCACTGTGCCTGACTCAAACCATGAAGTTTCTAGAAAGTGGCAAAATTAGGGGAAGTAGAAAAAGAGGTGATGAGAATGATGTCAGGCTCTGGATGAGACCTAGTGGAGCGAAGGTAATGCCTGAAATGTGGTTAGGAAAGTTCCCGCGCCTCAGGGAACATCTGGGAGATGTGGGTTCAGCTTCTTCCTTTGCCACTGATTATCTGCATTATCTCAGAGCAAACCACTTTCAAGGTCTCAGCAGCACCTGCGTTGCAAGACCAAAGTTCAGACAAGCTAATCTCCCACCCAGGCACCTGAATAAAGACCAAGTAAGACTTTCAGAAGTGTTCAGCATCCTTCTGCAGCTCCCTTTGCAAATTTACAACCAGCGTCTCAATTGCTGCTGATGCACAGCTGGCTGACTTCTTCCGGAAACGTGGCCAGTCATTTGAGTAATATCTTTGAGAAACCTCACACTATACAAGTGCTGAGCCCCAGAAAATTCACCTCTGTGCATTTATTGCTACATCACTAGTACTGCTAGAGCACAACTTTCTGTATACTGACATTATACTTGCAATAACAAGGATGCAATGCTAATGAAGCTTCCGAATGGTGACAAATACAAATTTTTACCTTTGGTCCTAATCCTGAAGACATTTCTAAAATTTACCTTCTCCTCAGACCTCTCACTGGCCCTGTGCCCAAAAGATTTCACCTCTGAGCCACTTCTGACATATTTCTTTCAGATATAGTGCACTGAGGAAAAGCGCTATCAGCTTAGCCTTTGCTTACTCTCCCAATACAAACACAGAGCTTATGACAGTTTTGTTAGATTGATTCACCCTTCAGTTTACAACTCAAGAATTTAAGGTCCATCTACAATCACAGAGAGGTGGAGAAAGAGAGGCAGAGGAGGAGCCATAGCACAGAAGGATATGAGAAAGCTAAATTAACAATGCCCATCCTACAGTGTTCCGAAACAGGGCCACTGGAAAGATAACTCCCCTGCTTTGGCTCTAAAGTGACAACAGTAGTAGCAATTACTGCTTCCCATACTCCGCACGCATCATCTCCCGCATTCTTCTCTCTGCAATGCACTCCTCCCTGTGGGCATCACCTTCCTTTTGCGTTCCACTAAGCTACGAGGAACTTGCACCTCAGCCATGAAGTCCTTGCTAAACAGTCCTTATAAAAAACTAAGGCTGATGACCAAAGGAAATATGATCACTGGTTTTAAAAAAAAGAAAAATTCTGCCAAATCATCGAGTGATTTCTCTCATGAGGTCACTATGCCCCATAAGCTCATGCTTAGCCCCTGGGTAACCCTTACAAAGTTGAGTTACAGAACCATGAACACCCTTGCAGAACTGGAACCTTGGACTAAATGGTATCTGAGCCATAGAGACTATTCCTTTTTTTTTCCTTTTTGCATCTTGTTCAAAACAACACAGTAATGGTGTTTAATAAATAAATAATAAACAGTGGCATGTCAACACTTCCTTTTAAATTAGGCTCAAAAGGAGGAGGCGAACAGCAGCCCACCAAAGCCTGCATATGTTGCATTCCTTTATCAATCTACTTCTTCCCACTGGCAAGAGGGGAGAAGCAGAATTCAAAGCAAACGTAATTTTGTGTGACTGATTTCGCACACATGAATACAAGTGACAACTGCCCTGCTTTTCACTCTGATGGAAAAAACACAAGAGCATCACAGCAGACGTGTACTTGGATGCGAACAGGTGGGTTGGTTTGTCAAGCGCCAGGGTATGGTTAGACATCGAGAAGTGAAAGTGTAAAAAGTAACCTCACAGGGTCTGTCTCAATCGCCTCTCAAAGGGCTTCACATCAACCGTGCTCAGTTAACACAGAAAAGATGTTCACTTGGTTGGTTGGTTGGTTGCTTTGTAACTGCCAGCTTGAGAAATAGGAGATGAATAACCTTCCAGTAGAAAGAAGGAAACGTTTTTGTAGCAATGTTCATCTCCCCATATACCTTCATAGTGTGCTATATACAGCTATTTTGTGTGTGATACATATGAAATACATAATCTTATAGCTTGGTTTATGAAACCGCTTTTTATGGCTCCCAGCCCTTCAACAAATGTACAAATAAATATGAAAGAGAGAGGAAATAAGATGCACATGCACAAAGCAAAGCAAATACCAAAATGAGATAGCAGCAGTCTGCTAACTGGCTGGTGAGAGCCAAAATCGTAGGCATCCAGTTATTTTAGAAACCCTTGCCAATAGACTAAATAGAATACCGTAGGCCAGGTGTCAGTGATTATAATCCCACCGATGCCAAGAGAGTTGCTCCCATTTACAGCAAGCCTGACTTTGGCTCTCTTTTCTGTAGTACAAGAAATAAATCACAAAGCGTGGACGTGAAAAAGCAGCCATACAAACCGTACCTGCAACTCCCTACCTGCCGTCTGAGGACCCAGTACGGGGCAGTTCTCCTACGCCTGTGTTGCTGTGTTATGTGCTAGAAATCTCACTGAACTTAAACCAACAACAACCACCGCCCCTGCTCACGTGTGTAGCTGCTGCGAAGAACAAGAACCTGCATAAACACCTAAGCATGTTATTTCGAGGCCAGTTCTGCCATGGAAAAGAAGTGGTTTATGGATGAGATGAGCTGCATAGTTCTAAAACCAAGATTATTGCTGTGAACAGAGTAGGCACGTGCATAGGACCTCAGGCCACACTCAGAAACTATTCATTATCACCCAACTACCAGCAACAGAGCATGGCCAGGCATCTTTCCCAGGTTAAAATGGAACTAAGCCATTCTTTCTTTCCTGAAAGATGCAATTTTTGGATACCTTAGCTGCTCACAGGTGTGTGTGTGGGATAGACATGCGAGAGCAGTCAATCATTTGAAAAATATTACTTACAAGAGTAAAATCAATAAACTCATAAGCAATGAATTCTGAAAACCCACCTGCCTTCAGTTTGATCACCAGACACTCTTCTCCCCAGTAAGTGGTCATTTTGTGGGAGAAAGCTCAGCCTGAGCAGGGTGAATGAGCAAGTCAGCCGGACCGGAGGATGGGCCTGAGGTCTCTCTCACTTGTACAAAATAATACTTTTCCCACAAGTATGTACATCTGGGTAAATTAGTAAATAATGAGATGTTCCATTTTCTTTTTTTCCTGCAAAACATAAAACCTTTCCACTGCTAAAGACACTACAAGAATTTTTTTTCCCCTATCATTTTTAAGTACTGTACAGTGCATATCTATCCTTTTACAAGTGGAACCTTGTAGCTATGGAGACGAAGAATGTTAAATCCAAGCTGAAGATAGTATTTCAGTGGGGGCTTATGGTTGCTACATGTGCCTTCAATGATCTGCTGTCTTCTGTCTCCTGAAGTCTTCTGTACTAACAGCCAATGGATACTAAATCACCACGCAGATGCGGAGGGGACTTTCTACCAGTCACAGCCAAGGACAGCGGTATCGTGTTCAGTGCAGTCCTACTGATTTACACCATAACCAAGAATCCCACAGACAACATGATAAACAGTTTGAGTTCTGCAAAGTTGTCCACCAGCTTAACCTAACCTGAAGAGAGCAGCGGAATAAAACTGTTCTGGTACTGCAAGAGCACCTGGAAACCAGGCGAACTGGGGTCCCCTTGTGTTTAATGCTGTGCGTAACAATCAATGTGAACTTGGAAGAAATTATGCCACATGGACCTTCTGTTACTAGACCTGGTAGGACTCTTCAACTTTTTTATTTATCTGCCATAATCCAAATTACCTGAATGTCAGTCTCCCAAGCACCACCACATATTCCCCGTCTTCTGTGCACTATGATCATGATCCAAATTCTGTTACAGATTATGGTTTTATTGCATGGACTTTCAGTTATGGTGTGCAGATTCAGCTGTCTTCCGTATCACCTTGGTGTAAATTTAAACAGCACTTTATTCAAGCTAATGAAACTTCAGTAGTGTTAAACTTGAGCATGAAAAGGAGACAGCCTTTCAGGTCAAATTAATGCTCCTTGTGGCAGTCAGTGAAAATTCAGAATAACTCTGTATAGCATCACTTACTTTCTACTCGTTCTGCAAAACAGAAAAAAACAAACCAAACCACACCTTCATTTGCATGATACTGGTAGAAATGACAAGGCTATGACAGGCGGTTTTCCTTTTTGAAGACAACACTGCTCCAGAGAAAGCAACCCCAAAACGTACACTTTTTTTTTCCCCTTCCCCTTAGCTCCATGGTCCAAAATCAGCTAGGGATTTCAGGTGCCAAATACAAAACATCTTAAAGATGCCCTACTGTCAGAAAGTAAAAATATCCCCTTCTTAAAAATCAGGATCCTGGAACTGCAGCCCACTCAGCACTGCTCATCTTTAACAGGCACTTCATACTACCTGGCTGGTCAAAATCTACCATAGTCAAACTCAGTTTACATAAATGGACAGGAATAAATTTCAACAGGCACTTTAAGCACTCTAAGGTAGGATGTCCACAACCAAGAAAGCAAAATCAACCACGGTCCCCTAATACCACATCAAGTGCAGGATTAACAAGTACTGAAATGTAATTGCGCAAATCCTCCTTACCAGGTATAAATAAGCAATGGCATTCAGAAGTAAATTCTTACATACACATTAATAGAGGCATTGACAATACAGCAATGAAAAAATACGATGGTTTCTTGCCAAAGCTGAACAACAGACAAAAGAAGCGCTGAGAGGTTTTCCTATTTGTATTTCCCATGTTGCTGAGTCAAAATCGTAACATGGCCTTAAGCGCGTGAAACTATTAACAACTCCAGTAAAGTTGTTTCTCAAGCTAAGCCTTCACTGATCACTAAAATGAAATTAAAACCCTCCAAGAATCCCCCTCTCCCAACCCAGATACATGCAAATGTGCTAGTAAGGCAGCTTGTATGTTCTGCTTCTCCAGGAAAACACGAAGCGCCTAACTCTAAGGTTGTGCTGCAGTCCTGTTGTCCCCTGGTTTAGTTGAGAACCAGACAGAAAATGCTGAAAATCTTTGGCATTATCTTTAAATAGGCCATCAACCCCTCAACATTTTATGTGGGGTCTGCAGTAAAGAGGTTTCCATCTGTATTTTTAAAACAGAAAGGGTTTTTAAACTCCTCTGTTTCTACCAATACATTAAAAGTGGGACTCTCCTGTAGCCACTGCTAATAAACTGGGTGCAAACAGGAGGAGAATAACACTCCAGATGCCTTTATCATGGTTGTTTACTTCAACTTAATCTACTTTTTTTTTTTTATAAGTCTGAATTATTCAAAATAATCACCATCACTTTCCTGACTGTTGTTACTTAACGAGATAACGTTTCATACTAAGCAAACCCAAAAGCAAAAAAAAATAAAATCTCATCAATCTTTCTAGTGTTTAGAGACACCTCAAGAGCTTCAAACATTTACCTCTCCTTCCCAGCAGCTGAAATGGTTTTAGGAGGATCATGGTTCATACCTCGCATTCCCTGGAGCCAGAGATGGTATATGTGCAGGGCCCAGATCCATTAACCGATACATCCATGGTCTCAGAGTTTGTTGGCTTGTAGTCCACGTAATACTCCTGTAAAGGGGAGTTCATTTGCCTTTCAGACTCTCGGGCCTTTTTCCTGCGCCTCTTCATGAGAGAATGCTGCTGGAGCTGTTTCATGCTGGCTGGATAGCGCTTCCACGACACATAGATAACCAACAAAATCATGGCCACGGAAAGAAAGAGGGCCACGCTCCCAGCGATGATTTTGTGAAAGGAAACGTGCTCGTACTCTGGTTCCACTCCAGGTGTTGGGAGGTCTGCAGAAGGGCTTGGCATAACAGACGTTGGCTGATTGCTTTCGAGTTTGGAAATGGTAGGTTTAGGAATGAAGACAGGTCTCGGGGGGGTTTTGGGTGCCTGGTAGGACCTTTCAGTAACCACCACCTGGATTTCAGCACAGATATTATACGTTTCCACAGCATCACTCACTTTTTCACCCTGGATATGTTTAGGGCCTGCACATATCATAGTGCTTTCTTTATTTCCCTTGAAATTCTTAAGCCAAGTAAACAGAGGGCAAATGCTTCGAGTACATTCCCACATATTTCCGGACAGAGTGATGGAGATGAGTGAGATCCATGTATTGATGGTCTCTTGAGAGATGTTGGTGAGTTTGTTGGAATCCAGGTTCAGCTTTTGCAGGTTGGGGAGGCACTGGAAGGTCCCAGGCTCTATCCCTGTAATGTCATTTCCTGATAAATCCAAGTTGTGCAAGGAACTCCAAGTCCACGTTAACCCTTGGCTAATAGACCGGATCCTATTCCACTGCAAATAAATCGAGCGAAGGTTGAAGAGGCGTGGAAAGTGGGCAAAATTGATCTTAGAAAACTGGTTGTGCTCCAAGTGGAGCTCTGTCAGCTTCAAAAGGCCAGCGAAAGCATTACGGGATAAGCTCCGCAGGCGGTTGTAGCCCAAATCCAGAAAGTCAAGGTTTCGGCAGTCTTGGAAAACTCGGATCGGCACAGTTTTCAGTGAGTTAGAGCGCAAATGCAAGATCAAGAGTTTACGAAGGCCCTTGAACTGCTCAGACTGCAACACCTGCAACTTGTTGTAAGAGAGGTCCAGATTGCGGAGGTTGGGGACTGGGTGAAATGTTTTGTTGTGCAGATGGGTAATTTTGTTGGAGCTTAGAATTAATTCCTTCAGCCTGCGGATCCCCTGAAATGCATCCTCATCCACGGAGCTGATGTAATTATGGTCAAGATAAAGCCATATGAGCTGATTCAGGCCCGCAAACTGATTTGATTTAAGCTTCTGAATGCTGTTGTACCGTAGCGATAAGCCTTGAGACCCGCCAGAAATATTCTGAGGGATGTCTCTGAATGCATGAGATTCGCAGTACACAATCTTGCCATCGCATCTGCAGTTCTTGGGGCAAGCTCGCTGAGCCCCCGCAAGCACAACAAACAGCACCATAGGAAGTAGCACTAACACCACACTCATGCCTCTCAGCTGCTTAATTAAATGGAAACCTACAATATTAAAAAGAAAACAAATGTGCATTGTAAAGCTATTACAATAAATCGCCAACAGATTACCAACGTCAGTGGGGTTTCTAATAAAGCATTAGTGAAGCAGTGGATTTTGAAGACAACTTGTTTGCCTCCTGTTTTGCACTTTTTGTTGTGTAAATGCCTGTTCCTTTGAGTTTCTGGCTTGCCCTCTCTCCTACCCGTGCCATCACCAGTACTACACTTGTTATTCAATTACTTTTGTGTGATTTACGATCCCTTAGAAGGGCCAAGAGCCTCTTCTCTATTCGCTTTTCTCCTGTACATCATCTCTCAGTGTAGCTGGTATATCCTTATCACTAGATGCTGAGGTTTTAACAATAAACATATTTGTCAAGTCACTGTGCTGAATGCTCCATAGTGCTGGAAAGGAAATGAGCCAAAGCTTCTGGTATTTATGTCCTGCTAAACGTGTTCCCTAATAGAAGCAATTGCAAGTCCAATTCCTCCAAAATTATTGCAAAAAGTGAGAAATCTACTTATCATAAAGTTAGATGCACCTTTAAAATGTGCATTTATTATAAAATCAGACAGTAAATAAAGGCTTTACTTTTTGCACTGAGTGGTTTGTTTTTAAGAGTAGGTTTACTCATTATTTTTATGTACCTAAAATATATAAATAGATGCACAGAAAGTTCAACTATATCAAGAAGTATACCATATAATGCTGGTATGGGACCCCAATACTGAGATAATGGTAGAAGACATTTCTTTAAAATGAATCATAGTCTTAAGGCATATTAATTTAAAGGTATCCACACGTAGCTGTGAATAAGCATTTATTATTTTGTATGTACATTATAATAGTCTGTGAAAATATACACACAGATACTTAAATATAAACACTGCCTTAGGAGCAACAAAACAGAAAGTTTAAAGGGGTATATTTCTATTTCAACTACCCTCTCTCTTCCAGACCTCTCTTGATTTTAAGATTTTCCATTTGAGATGTCAATTTTACCATATAGTAGCAATGCTGTTACGTGAGGACAGTCACATTTTCCACATTCTTTGAATAATTATGAAAGGGGGTGGAGGGACTGTCAGAAAATCCAACATATATATATGCACGCTTTCCTTAGCCTGTCATAATTTTAGGACTGGTGCCTCTGTCCAGAGTTGCAATCTTGCTAAGAATTAAAATGCATTCTTCCAACAGGAAATATTTTAAGGGCTGGTATCTCCTCGATAAATAATTACTTTATTATTTGTCACAGACACAAAACCAACCCTGTGCTGCAGTTATTTAATCCAATTATAAACCAAGGGGCAATCTGCAAAATATTTCCTAATCTAAAATGCCCCTGACTACGTGTCTCTGCCTTTCACTTTAATGGTTAGATTTTTAATTTAAATCCTCATTTTTTGCTACTGCCTATGTGCTAGCAGCAGCCAGCTAGAAATATGTTCTGGCTGTTCCAGACTTGGGGGGAAGGAAGGAGGGAAATAAACCTGTCACACTTGAAAAAATAAGACTGGCAAATGACTGCTGGAAATCGAGCAGCAATATTAGGGGTATCTTTTCAAAGACCAAACAAGCCTTTCCAAAACCACCTATACAACAAGATCACCCCCTCCCCTTTGCTTCCCACATACTGCAAAGTGTTAACAGTCCCTTCTGACAGCCTGAATAATACCACTACAGCCCCATCGAACATGAATATAAAGCCGGAAGAAATGTTGTGTGAGCATGCCTCATGCATACATGTACTTATCTATACGTCTGCAGGTGTGTGGGTGGGATGTACAGACAGCGAACGTACTCTCTACAGTCCTTAACTCCGAGCATGCATTTACAGATTAATTACATATAAAACCACTGCAGGAGGAAAGGTGTGTGTGTGTGGGGGGGGGAATTCATGATCTAAAAATACAATAGCAAGTACAGTGAGTCACCTGGCAGAGGAATGCACTGCCGCTGTTTCGACTGTTTCCCCCTCTCAAACAGCTAATAATCCCACTGAAAAACATACCATACGGCTGCAGCTGTGCTAACAAACAAACAAGAAAAGTTCACTTACCCATCCTTTTGTCATCAATAAAGGTCCTCCTTTTCCCTTCTCCAGCTGTTTTCTTCTCTCTCTTCCCTTTTCTGCTTTCCCTTTGCCTCTCTCCCTCTCTTTTTAAAACTGGTCTCTTTTCCTTAAACCATCAGAATCTTCATGTCACAGCACGGTTGCCACTCACATCACCGCCATCCAGCGTGCATGCCAGTAACCCACACAAAGTTCCCTAGAGAGGACAAGCAAGAATTTTGGGGATGAGGAAGGGAAAGGATAGGGAAGGGGTTGGGGGTGGGGAAGACAGGACGAAGGATGGGGGGAGTGTGTGGGGGGGTAGGGAGGGACTCTAAGCTCTGAGAGCCGTTGTGTAAGTCATCAGAGAACCATCAGCGCTAAGTGGCAATCAGCAAGTAAAAGCTATAGCAGACCACGAAGGTAAACCAACTTCTCTGGGAGAAATAAAAATCTTTGCCGGTACCTAGCATTTCTCATTCTGCTGCCTTTTGCCATTCCCAGACACAGCAATCCATCCTCGGCTTCCCAGTTCCCGAAGCAGGCAGGCCTCCTGTGCTGTGCCAGACCCCAGTTTAAAAGCTATGCAGGATAGGTTTATCCATTTAGCTGGTCAGGTTTAAAGTGTTTTGTAGCTGTGCTGAGAGGCAGCTCTTGTCTAATTCAGAAGGCTTTCCAGAGAGTGATGATGCTTTGGAGCCTGTTGGTGCTAATGTTCTAGTTTGTGATACACTGAGTGCCCTCCACTGGAGAAAACAGATCACACATTAAAGGCTTGAACAAGTGATCCTGTCATTGCTATGCAGACTTTCTTCCTTCGGAAAAGAAAATTAAAGACACAGTATTGCCTTGCCCACCAGCAGCCCTTCCCGGACCCCTTTGCCTTCCCTAGATTATTACATGTTTATACTGTGTATTTTCTGGCAGACGCTCTAAAGCGCTAAATAAAACACTCTTTCCCTGGGTATTTGGCAACCTGATCTTTTTCTAATCCACCTGACCTGTGTATTTTTTTGGGGCAAATTCTACTGTTTTTATTTTCCCCATATTCACAGGGTGAGAACAGGAGAAGGAAAGTTTGCAGATTGAAAGCAAAAGTCGTGTTGAAGGGGGAGGAGGGCAGACAATGTATAAACTAATCCAGAAAAAAGACATTTAATTGCATGCATCAAATACAAACGTAAACATACTGAAATCATCTTGGTTTTCCTTTTTTAGTCAAAGTGCCTTTTACTCAGAAAAATACTGAGTTTGCTAAACAATGCAGAACCGAAGCTGCAGAATTAGTGACACCTTTTTTTCCCTCCAAACTCCTCTTCTCCCCCCAGCTCTCCCCCGTTCAGAAGCGGTGACTTCTCGCAGCAAAGCGTGCTGCTCTGGACCTCAGCAGGCTTGGGCCACGGACCTTGCGATGTGATCTAGGGTACGACACTTCCACAGCGTTTCGCCTCCTGCTATTTGTCTGGCTAGCTTACTAGGGCTTGAATTAATTCTCACCGAGTTCAGCAGAAAGATGTTAAAGGGATTTGGAGCAAGTGAAGTACCACACAGAGCTCCTTTGGTTGGTGCTGGTTAGCACTATTAACCAGAAGCGGCAGAGAACAGAAGCCTCAGTGGAGCCCCACACAAACACACGTGCACTATTTTTGGTTTCAGAGCAAACTCAGGCTTCTCAGAGGGCAGCACTGCACTGTTGCCTCACATTTTTAACCTAAAAGCTTATCTATTTGTGCTGTCTGTCCAGCTGCTCCCTCCTCTCCCTGTGCTACACAGATATCAGTTATTTTGAAAACAATTCCCCGTCCAGATCTTGAGTTTAGATGCCAAAATGGTGAACGTACTTTATGAAAAGTCTGTCATGAGCTAACCATTATGTGTTATTTATTTTTTTAAAATATTTTAAAAATATTTCTCCTGATGACTACAGAGCATCCTGCTCAGCATTTTACAGCCCATCGTATCTCTTGAGGTTTCTCTGTACTACTACTCATCATTCCACTCTGTAACAAAAATGAAAATTGCATGAAACTCAAGGCCAGATTCTGAGCGTTTTTAATTTTACTTCCTTATTCCTGGCTCAGATAAAAAGACCACTGCCTGCCCCTGCAATCCATTCCAAATGAAGTCACCCAGCCTCAGTGCCCGGTCCCCTGCAGGATCTCCATCAGAGCAAAAAGGTTGGGACATAGAATGGGCAAAGTAGTTCAACTGCATTTAAAAAAAAAAAAAAAAAAAATTAAAAAAAATCCACAAAAGAATCCATAGAAGTCAGCCTTTCATCCCCCATATCTGCCTCCAGACTGCAACGTCTCAAAGCTTCTGACTAAAAAACCTGGGTTGGTTTGTCCCATTACGAGAATTCACTTTCTGTCTACAGATCAGAGATTGATTTCCCTAAGAAAAATATCATAATAATCACTATTTTTATACTGAATTGGTCAACAATGCACACACTTCCCTCAAACAAAATTCAGAACTTAATTATCATAATGATGTTAAAAGTACTTTTTTTCCATATCTCTATTAACTACATCTGCATTACAGCCAGCATCATTTTAGCTAACATTCATATTTATTCATGATATAATTTCCCAATAAAGGTAAAAGCTAAAGTGTGCAGTTATTATACCTTGTATTGATAATTCTCCAGGAAGAGTCCATTTGAAACTCTGCCAGATCTGAGAGTGAACTGGGGAGTGATGTCTAAAGAACCTGTACCGATTTTCAGGGGATGTCTTTTCCTGGATCCTCGGATTCTACGAGAGCTGCAGCAGCATTGTCATGAGCTGTTCTGCTGCCATATACTTACTGAGACTCAAAACCCTCACATTTTTACAGAAAGTTTTAAATAATTGTGTTTTCATAAAAATCCTGGGATACTGCAATGGAAAATTTCACAAACTCCAAACCAGAAAACTTTCGTACCAGAGCTAAACCCAAGCGAACTTTCACCCAACAGCATCAATGCCACATCCCACCACCCCCCCACCTTTTTTTTTTTTTTTTTACATTTTCTGATAAAATAGAAAACCATTTGAACATTTGCCAAAGAGGAAGAAATGGGAAAGTTTTAATCAGTCTAAATAAGTGACTTCAAAAGCTAAAAACCTCAGAGGAAAGGAGGCTGAAAATGCCTGTTTGGGGTTTTGTTCCCTTTCTCTGAGCAGCAAGAGCCACAAGATCTCTGTACACAGCTGGGAGAAACCAGAGATGTTCTAAGGGCTCAGCTGATCCTTATCCAAATGGCAAAGTTTCCGGCCACCTGACCAAGAGTTACCGACCTACATCATCCATACTAATACCTTTGTGTCATGGGATCTATAGTTTCTGTTCCAGGGTAAAGGATCTGTACATGTCTAATTAAGTTTTTGATCGATACTAACAGCTGTGATTATTTCACACAGATACATATATGTCAAATATATATGCGCACACACACGTGCTGTCAAGTACGCTTGGAATTTTAGCCTTGAGCCTTTCAGCCTACCAATTTGTTTCCATGCACAAATACTTAAAAACTAACAACGGTAACTAATATTTCCATAGTACGCTGACTTTGCAAAATCTACCAACACCAACAGCCCTCACAACGTACCTATAAGGAAGAGAAGAACTTATCTGTGCTTTCCTGTAGTACCCGCTGTTCAGTTACTCGAGATTTACAGCCCAGAATATTTCTCCTAGTAGCACCAGTGGTAGAACTACTGCTCTGTGGCCAACTTCTGATTTCCTGCCTATGGAGACCTCTAAGGTTTGCACTGCTCCTGCACAGTCTCTTCAAAATACTCCTTAGTGAGAAAGACATAAGAAAAATAAGCAAACTTCAGAGGTGCTTGGGCCTGGCCCCAGTATTGCCAGATCCAAGTTTACGAAGCTCATGACTCTGGCAGCAAATAGCACTTTGTATTTCCCCTTGATCTACTCAGCCATTAGGTTGCATTCACGTTGCATTTTCAAGGCTTTACAAAATCATTTAGATTTCTTGGATAGATTTAGAGGTTTCAGACACAAAAAGAACAGTTACGGTCATCCAGATAGAATATAAAACAGGAATCCTCCCCAAAATATTCCCACAACAGACCCATAATTTCTGCAGTGACATCCTTTTCATAAAGATGAGTGGCCTTTATTTGAAACCCACAAAGGATGGAAGAGCCAATTCCCCTGCGAGTTGCTGCTGTGTAGAACAATCTGCAAGATTTTTAGTAACAGTTTGAAGAGTCAGAGCTCTTTGGCAGAGTCTGTATTCCGCGTGAGCCCTGCATCAGTGCCTTCCCCAACCAACTTCAATCTTACTGCAGTCGCGCAGAAGCCTTTGCTCCCAACAGCTCCTCTTTTATCAAGTGCCAACGTAACCTGCTGATGTGTACAACAGATCCTCCAAGGTGCAACCAAAGACACAACCCCGATACTGCCTCTAACTACAGAATTTTTACTCTTTAGTATAAGTACAAATGTTGATAGGACTCAAAGCGTATGACTCAGATGGTCTCAGCTGTGGTGATCCTGCATCTCATCCAAGGAGGCAGGAAAAGCTGGACTCTACACTAGCCCAAATACTGGGTTTAGATGCTCTCAAGCTTTTCTTTCAAATCATTATTCTCACAGGCATATCATCTTTACCAAGATGCATTTTGTCTTCACTTAATTAAGGGTTTATTTAATTTTTTCTCAGACATCTAATAACTATTTTTATTTATAAATTTATCTGCTTAGTGACAAATGTCTAATCTCAGCTCTAATTGCTTTTAAAGCATCTAACAGCCTTAGCAAACCCAATCCAAAAATAAACAGGCAGCCCAACAATACAGATATTTCATATCCTAAGATTAACTAGAACATAACTCCTCTTCAAACGCAAACCCTGCTTTTCTATCCAAATGCCAATTCCTTAGTTTATACCTCTAACAGATAGTTTGCAGGATCATATATCAGAATTTCCTGGCAGCGTGATATAACCAAAAGATACTTAAGATGTCTACTGCTGTCAACATTTGGGAGACTGAAATGAAAAGACAGTGGCAACCACAACAGTTCGACCACCCTCCATGGGTAGCTGGGTGTGCAGTGCACTGGACAAAGGAGAAAACAAAATGCTGACTGTTTTTCTGGAGTAGGTAGAAGCCTGTCCTTGGCAGACAGTAGGAAACTAGAACATGAACCATCCGTAATTGGTCTGATTTCAGAAAAGCAAAGGAAATTAAATAGATGTACATGCTCACATCCTTCCTTTTCAGGGGAATTATCACAGTGACTTACATGCTGTAAAATTTTAGCTAGATGAAACGTCCTCAGACCATGATTGCAGCACCGTAGTGCCATATCAGCACATCTTCGTGGCAAATAGTGTGGGCTTTTGCCCATATAGTAGTCCTCTAGATAAATTTCATTTGAGATTACAAAAGCTTTTTTCTTTTTTTTTTTTCTTTTTAATTCACATCACTGTTATTTGCCAAATAACAACACAGCAAGGAATTGATTGAGCAATGAGAAGGTAATCAATGAGTGGTATCATAGGTACAGTATCAACTCTCATTGCAACTGTCAACAAACAAAAGAAAAGCTTGCCTACCAAAAAGATAACGCATGCACACGCATGTAAACACACAGGGTAACTCAACGCAACAAGAAACCGTGCCCATGAGCTCAAGATTAAACAACTTCTGCTGCTTTGTTGTATTTGGCTGCAACAGAAAGGGAAACTACTGCCCTGTGCTGTGCTTCCAGCAGAATGTATATTCCCTCATGTGTGCTACAGCAAGTGATTCCTTCGTTGACGGCATGGCACACCAGCAATAAGGACAGTCCCAGAGGTTCCAGGCGGCTGGAAGGAGGAGTTTTAAGACTGTTCAAATGCTGGCAAATGCAACAGAAATCCAGCAAGAAAAGGCAGGACGAGAAGGCTGAGCCAACAATTTTCAGTAGAGGAAGAGGAGGCAGTTCAACAACAATGTAGTACTCGAGGTGATGACCTCATAATGCTACACCATCAGTCAGCACCCTTTGCATTTTAGGATCTACTTCATATCTACAGTAGCCAACAGAATAATTTTAGAATTAGCATTTTGTCTTTTATCAGAGATTTTGCCCATGCTCATTCTCCCTCCTTCCTCTCCTTTTGCTTTCAGAACATATGCGTTTGAAATTGCTAGATGGTGTACTGATCTCCCAAAGACTAGGCAAGGGATTTCTCTTCTGTCAGTATTTCAATGTGTTTTTCTCTTCCTCAACAGTCATTAAAAATATTGCCTCCATACAAGGAAATATTGGTCACAGTTATGTAGGCATAAGTGTAAAGAAAGAAAAAAAAAATAAAGAATCTCTTTCACCTTCTCTACTGGGGCATAGTCTGGACAATCTGAAAGATCCACTTAAGCAAACCCTTACATTCATATTTTCTAAAGGTCTTCACAAATAAAACTAAATTCCTTCTGCCTCTAGCTATGCACACTGCCACATGGGACCTCTGAAAATACAGCCTTTAATGTCCTCCTGTGTCCTCCCTCAGTGACAGACAAGTCTCCATCAGGTAATAAAAGTGATGCATTTGTGCTTCTGTAAACTCTAAGAAATTAAGTTAAATAAAATACCCCCACCACTCAACTGTACCTATTTAATTATGAGTCTATGCAGCCTTCTTTGAAAACTCCTACAGATTCTAAAAATACTGTATTTGTTGAAAGAATTAATCTCTAAATACAGCCAAGAAACAAAGTCTCTGCTTTTGAGCCGCGTGTCAGAGCAGTCTGGGATCGTCATAGGAGCACCCTGATTTCTCATTACTTGTCTCCACAATACAGGGTGTTCCAGTTTTCAAGCTCGGGCATGTGTGTATGCTTTATGCTTCCTCTTTGTGCTGCCAGCACTCACCAAGTCAAACCTGGGAGATGACAAATACACAACCAAGGTCAGACACAGAGTCACCGTAGCTGAGTGGGTGGCAGAGTGGTTTTTCCTTCCATCCTTCCTGTTCCAGTGCAACAAAAATGCACAGTGCATTGAAAAGACAGTCGTAAAACATTCATCAGAGGGTATCTGACTCCTTTTCTTCAGCTAAGAAAGCTGGCTAAAGCATTTCCAAAGGAAAACAAACAAAACCCAAGCAACTCACCAACAAAAATCCTAGTTTTGAAAAACAATTCCTACAGTGGTTGGTAAATACCCCAAACCTGAGATGCTAAACAAAAAATTTCTCAAACACTAAGGAGTTCTCTTTCATTTTAGCACTTTGCTGAAAAGTGGTTACATTTCTAAGCTAGCCAGGTTTTGATTTTTCAGCCATAATATTTCAATAGGAAATAGCATTTTAAGTAAAAAACAAAACAAACCTTCCTACTCTAACATCCTGAGACTGATGGCAAACCCACTGTACCTGTCACTGTTGCTGTATCACTATAATTTTGGTATAAGAAGCCAGGAATAATCTCACTTGTGAAAAACAGCTTTTAATCATCTCCTGTTTCTTCACAATGCGTTGCAACACACTGTTAAGCACATTTAAGATTTTTCCCACAGCTTCTCATGACTGCAGCCAGCTGAGTAACACTGAACTGTTCTTAGTAGTAGTCTGTAAGATATTCAGTAGCTACAGAAAACAGAGCAGTATCACCACAAAGGAGGAACCTGTAGTTGCTACTAAGCTCTCATGTACTAAAGGCAGTGCCAAAGTCTTGATGAACCGCTGGGTAATACCTTGAAGCACATTTGTCTGACCACCCTTGTCAAGCAGCTGGGTTTTGGCAGACATTTCAGCGGGCCTTTAAGTCAGGTTTCATTCCAGCTTTTTAAAAGTGTTTCATTAAAACAGATAGGATTTAAATAAATGAAGTCATCCCAAAGGACATCTGGACATCTGTTATATACCAAAGTGAATTTCTATTTAGCTAAATCCTGAGGTTTTATCTATCAGATGGATAATCTTTGGCATTTATATTCCCTCACCATTCCCAGCCCATCTCCAATCATTTGGCACCTGCCAATCTTGAGTACACGTTCTGAAAACAACCCTGCCTATCTACAGAGAGGGGACTGAGAGAGACAGAGACTAATGGCCCAAATCTGTGAAGGTATCTCACCTTCTGACCCCTCCAAAAGTCAGTAATTTTGCAATACAAGCAGATCCCTGAAAGGTGATCTCGACCATAGCTGGACCAGCTACTGCAGAAGCCACCACTCTATCCCACAGAAAAGAAGCACACATTATGTCTGAAAGTAACAAGAAAAAACAACTTTTATTAGTGACACATTTCACTCCCCCACTTAAATTTCACTTATTAAACTCAAGATGATGCTGAAGCATGTAATAATATGCCATTTACCCACATCTCATTTCTCCTTTCCACGGTCATGGTGTTTAAGGTCATCATCTACATTGAAAATCATCCTTGAGTTAGTTAATTGAATAAAAGTAATTCAAATCTGGCAATTGTTAATAAATTTTAAGTCCTACAATTTGGTTAATCCTTGGAACCATCAAGAGGCTAAGAAGTCACTTGTCTTTATCTCTAATGTTATTAAAGATGGAAACGTCTAAGCTCTGCAATATTAGGTTGCTGCATTAATGTACGGTCATTTACGTTTCAACGTGACAAATGAGAAGGTTGGCATTCAGGAACAGCAGCCGTGCTGATTTTTAAATCGAGAAAAGGTTTACTAAACATGTCCCTAACTTTGCAACAGAACCCATTTTATGTTACAGAGGAAATATCTTCGCACTCCTCCGGATGATTTATCCAAGAATGTTAATCAACAGTCATTCAGATGCTCATCTTTCTGAGGGTTTTTGTTTTGAACATTGCTTGTTTCAGTGGAGAGGATGGCAATCGCTTTGGAAATCCAAGGTTCTGATCCTCCTGTGTTCACAGCTTGGATAAACACCATCCAGCATGGGATGACAGGGTGCAGGAGGACAGGAACACCTTCAGACTGCAATCTCAAAGCCTTTGAGGCACCCACACACTCCCAACAACACTTCTTTGCAGTTAAATCATCAATCCCTATTTATTCTACTTCCATGTAGTCTTAATGAATCTATCCATTTTCCTTCTGATATCCTAATCTTTTTTTCCTTTTTTTTAATATCTAATTGAATGGAATTATTTTCATCTATGGAACAAATCTCACCAAAACTCCTTATCGTAATCTGAATAAAATTTTCATTCTTCAACTAGTTTTATTTTGCACTGTATTTCTAAGCTCAGTCCAAAAATGAGTATCATGTATAGGAAAAGTACTGTGGGAGTAGTTTATAAAGGGTTAACACAATGTTACTACATGCGATAATACTCTCTTAATTGGCAGTTACAGTTCTAACATA
Organism: Aramus guarauna; assembly: GCA_013400195.1. Taxonomy (NCBI): domain Eukaryota; kingdom Metazoa; phylum Chordata; class Aves; order Gruiformes; family Aramidae; genus Aramus; species Aramus guarauna. The sequence continues at coordinate 483,055 of VXBL01006372.1, forward strand.
GGATTTATAATGACGTCTTAACCATCTTTAACATCTACAAACCATGCATGCAATCGCTATGCAGTGTTTGTTAGCCCTGCATAAATTATATATAACTATAGTACTAATATGAAATATGATCAGCTTCACTCTAAATGTATAATTTTCATTCTACTTTCTTCTTCTATATGCAATCCATGGAAAGTGCTTAAAGACAGCAAAGCACTTTTGTATAGCAGGAAGAGAGCTTACAACACTGTGAATATGAGGAATTGTCAATTCAGAGGAACTACTCATGGACAAGATCAGAGAGGGAATGAGAAAACTGGAAATAAGGAAAGAAGCTTCTTGATAATCTCTTTGCAGTTTTCCTAATGGTAAGAAGAGATTACAAGGAAATAGCACGTGTTTACTTTTTCTCTCCTCTTTCTAAAATAAAAAAAATGCCAAATTAAACTGTTTAAAAAAAAAAAAAAAAAAGAGGCAAGTCTTTTTTCTCCACCAAACAGCATCACAACTAGCTCATTGCAATAGAAACTTCCATGTCGTCCCACCAAAATGCTTCATTTTAGGGAACGAGAGCTAGGAAGACTGTTCTATCTCCAATGCACAAATCAAACTGTTGGCTGAGCCAGTGAAAAGGTCAACGAGATGGCTTCATAGTGCCACTTGTGATGATGGTTCTGCAACATGTGCATTTGTCCAACAGGCCCTGAAGGAGAATGACCAACTAATTTCCACAGCAAGCATCAGACCGCCACTAGCCAAGCGTGGCTGGAATCAGAGCAGCCTGGACTCGAACCAATGACCTGCTATGAAAGGCTGTGTCAATGTAATCCTCAGTGCTATCGAGGCAGAGAGATATTTAATTAAAATAACGAGAAGTAAGACACTATTCCAGCTGGACAGTGATTCAACACAGGACTGACTACACACTTTATTAAGAGCCTGTTAGAGGTCCAAGACACGTTCATGTTATTGGGAATTGCACCTTTAAGCAAATTCCTTCCCAGCTCCAGGATTCAGGGTGAGGAGGTGTCCATTATTGGGCAGGGGCTGTCACAACTGCCCACTCATTAAAGGCAATCCCGCTCCACGTTGTGAGTCCAAGGAGACTGCTGAATGAAGGATCTTATCATGGGCCCATCATTGCTTCCAAATGTGCAAGTATTTCACACACTAAAACATTTATGTTTCCCAGCACCGAGGATGGAGGGAAGATTTTGTTCATGCACTCAGGATGGGACATCATTGCACACAGCCTGTTCATAGATGATCTTTCACAGTCACCTGGGATCCTGTTCTTCTCCTATAATGCCACATGCTTTGCCCTCTTCGGCCTCAGCTGCACCACTCTCCCATCAGTCACTCTTTCCAACTACTTAGCATTATCCCTGATGGCAGATATTGACACCTCCAATTAGCCTGTTTAGTTTTCAAGTAAAGATCTTCAAGTCGCTGCATTCAAAATGAGTTTGCAAATTCTATAGGCTAAAAACACATACAAATTCTCCAAGCTAATCTGGCACATTTTGAAAGAAACAGATGTGTCCACATTTGACGTGTACTAGCGATGTACATATACAGATAAACAGGAGTCTTTATGTATGTAAATGGGCGTATGTATTTCATGAACTAGCTTGCACATCAGATTTTGCTTAACGTACTTTGCACAATGCCGCTGAAATGAGGAGGACTGCAGACATCTGTATGAAGTTAATTGGCAAGCCTTTCAAAACATGACTTCCTTCAATGCAATTTACAGGCAAAACAATAATTAGGGGGACACAATTTTGTGATTTTTAAGGTATCCGTATTACAGAGTTTTGAAATGTATCTGCAAATGAGTGCCAGTTAAGAACAAAAGGGAAACTGGACCCCACGAACCTAAATTGTTTTAGGAGAGTTCCCTGGAAAACTGCGCGTTGGGGGCGAAGGCGGCAGCAGGCACAGGAGGACAGGGACAGACAGAGGGGGTGTGCATGCACACATTTCAGTTCTCCAAAGGAATCAACTCTCATACTTGAGTGACAACACGAGCCAAATCCATCTAAACCTGCTTCTGCAGTTCCTGACCCACAAAGACTCCTAAACCTTCTGGGTTTTTCTGCTGTGAAGGGTTGTCACAATCCTGTAAAGATGACACCCGGCCTCTTTGATGATAGAGCCATCCCTCTGTAAGAGGTGTACTAGCACAGCTAAACCGATTTAAAAAGAATTGTGTCCTTTGCCCATGCTTCATAACTAGTAAAACTTTTCCAGAACACACTGGTTAATACCACCACAAGAAGTGACCATGTCTTGCTTCTCTGCTTATATAGCAGCTAGCATTTGAGCATATCTTCATCTTATTAATACATTTTAACTCATGGTGAGCATTTTTGTAGGGTTAAGTCTTCAGTACAGAAAAACGTGAACCAGCCAACAATAACAATCGAATCACAGGATTAAATGCTATGAACTCAGGGTGGGTTTTTAGGGAAATGAGATGTTTCACCATATCATCGTGAACACGATTGCCTTACTTTTGTTAACATTCAGCTCCAGTGGAATGATTTTGCAATAAGGCCTACTTCGAGTCAATTTATCTGGGCTGTACTCACTTGCTTCCTTTTAAACTGGTCTCATTCACCAAGGCTGAAATAGATACATGACTCAGCAATTCAATGCTGCAAATAAAGCTAGCATGCATCTTTGTTTCAAGGGCTACTGAACTCAGACCTTGGGTTTTCCTTTCTCCCTCTCTCCCCACTGCGAGTAAACTATGCATAAATTAGCAATTGGAGTGTAATGGCTGGAGGAACTTCATTAATATACTGTCATCCTGGGCAGAGGTACAACTTCTGACATTGAGGCTCTAATGTCCTGTGACTTACTGATGGAAATGTATACATCAAGTCCTCACCTTCAACTCTCATGTGCTAAGTGTTCAATTGTCAACAATTCATGACCACTGCCATTTGATTGGTACATTAACATGCAATAAAACTCTTTCTGGATTCCTGAATGAGTTTTTATACTATTAAAGTATTGTTGATTTTAATGCAGCATATACAATCAGCAATTCTGTTCCCCTTCCTGTACACATGATGTCATATATAAGATTACCAGAGAACTTAGCAGCTGAACAAAGGTGCACATTGAACATGACTGTCTCCCCATTTGGCAGATGGGGAACTGAAACTTCAAAGGATTCACATGCCCAAAGTCTCACAAAATATCTGTACCAGACTTTGAACTGAACTGGCACCTTTTCAGATTCCACCTCTGGCTTACCCATGACTACCCTTCTTGTAGTCCAACCAAGCTCTCAAGTTGCAACCAAACAAAAAAAATCCCTGCATATGGTCAAGCATCCCTAATTCTGGACGATATGAAATACGATAGGTTGAAAGCCATATGAACCATGAGCCACAGAAAAAGGAGGTGCACAGTGATAGAATAAGAGGCAATGAACACAAGTCACAGTACAGGAAACGGCAGGAGGGAGGGAGGGAGCTGTCATCATGGGATGTTAACACAGTAGAATAGGCCAGTTATAGAGGTTGTAGAATCTCTACTCTCAATATTCAAAAGCAGACTAGACATGGGCCAAAGTAACCTGATCGAGTCAAACTGTATTGAACAGGAGGGGCTGGACTACAGATGTCCCAAAGTCTCTTCCAGAAGTGATTACTCTATAAAGGAAACTAAGCACCTGGAACTTTTAGGGTGAATTTGATACATACCTTCGTGCTTTTGTATAATTCTGTCAGGCACCGGTCAGCATGTTCAGCAAGTAAACAACGCTGTAAATCAGGACTGAAGTTCCTCATATGATGCTCTCACATGAAAAGATAGGTTTTCAAATGTGAAGTACTCACAACTGGGACCTGAAATGGAAAAAGAAAATGCTCAGGAAGTTTCATTCTTCCAGAACTCTGAATGACCAGATGGGTCAACAAACAACTAATGAACTCTTCAGATACTGGCAATAGTTAACTCTCATTTAAGTGAAAGATTCCAACTGATGTTAATTTGATATTTAATGGGATCTCTATGCAAGTGTATTCAAAACAGGAAGCATCCTAAAAATAGGAATTTTTTTAATCAGTGTTTATTCCATCTGATATATACAACCTGGAATACCATAAGCATTAATCCTTGCTATGGTTTTCATTTGTTCTGGAATTCAGAAAGGCTTTCTTAAGTTTTTCCCCTTGCCACCGTACTTCTAATGCTCCTCAAATCCTGTTTGTAGGAAGCTTCACATCTACTTCACAGATTCATGACCCAGATGATCAAGAGGACAGACACCTACTACAAGGACTTGGATTGATTATAAACACCACAGACATTACCATGAGGTTGTTTTCTCACTAAGATGAATAGGAGTAGGAAAATACTGGCCTCTATCTAACTATATACTGAAATTGTACGTAAGGGTCAGCACAGTGGATTCACACCGCGGGCAGTTTGAGGAACTGTGCTTAAAAAGACAAGACAGAAAGGCAGGCTGCTAAGGATGATTTGCAAAAGAAAGATCTTCTACAAGCTTACACCTGCTCAAGTCCTAGCGTGGGTGCAGGGAGCCCAATCATTGAAGCATTCAGGTTGGAACAGACCACTAACATAGAGTCCAACCACAAGGCAACAAAGGCTTCTATTAGCATTCTCCCACAACTGCGCTTTCAAGCACCAGCCGTAGCATGAAATCTGTTTCTTTTAAGCATTTGGAATCTGTGCAAAGGTAATTTCCTTTTTTTACTCCTTGATTTCCACAGGAAAGACTGAGAATGGCAGCCTGTAGCTGTCCCCCTTCTGAAAATATTAGTAGAAGGCACAGGGATCCAGCTGCCGCTGTTGGTCACTTTTCCTGCATCATTAACTTTCCTTCTAGCACAGCGGAGAGGAATGACAGCTGAAGGTTTTGTGGAATGAAGTTTCTGATCCTGCACTCTGTACCCACTGATGTCATTGTGGCCGGTGTACCTGCTGATCAAATTAACAAGCATGGGGCCTTAACATCACTAATTTTCGTGTGTGCCCAGCACTTGTAGGGGTCCTACTAGAAATTTTTCTGGCTATGGAAGAACAGTGCTATTCATTTTTTTTCTCCACAGACTGTATGCCCTGAAAGCTTCATCCCAAAGCAAAACCTCACTGAGGGTATGAAAACATACCAGGCTCCAGAGTTCTTTCTCTGTACATTGCTATTTATATGGTTGTTATTTAAGTATAATATTGTTTGCATTGCAATGGCATCTAGAAGTCACCCTCATGGACAAGGGCACCAATTGCCGTGCAGACAGATTAAAAGATATCACGGTTCAAGAGCTAATAATATAAATGAAATAAAAAAGCAAGAGGTCGATATAAACAGACACAACTTGTTCCTACCAAAGGAAAGCAGGAAACTGAACCGATCGGTGAATACACAGTAGCATCGAGTTGAAATATTTAACTATTTATACATTTTCCAGGAGGAGAAAAAAAGAAAGAAAATAGTTTCGGCGGGGGGGAGGATTGATCATTCTTGCAACAAATAACCCCTAAAATCCTGTCTCAACTCAGGGATTCACCTGGCAAAATATCATTCAGTAGGTTTTGGAAGTGTATCTTTCATATTCTTCTTTATTTAACACTACTAACTAGTGAAATTTATGGCCGCAGATCTTGTTAACCTGCAATTTTTTTAATTTTTTTTTTTAAGATATGGAACTTTATAGTGATTACCAATGCCTTCAAATTAATAAGGAGCAAAACAATATCCAAGTGCTTTGAAAGAGGGGCTAAATCTTCTTATGTACAACAACCTCTCATTAATGGGTGATAGAAAAAAATATTTCCTAGTGGAGAGGATTATCCTTTATCTATCACATTGTCCTAAAGGAGTTACTACTACGGGCTGCTGAAATAGAGGATACAGAAACAATTGCACCATTTTTGTTAGTCACTGGGAAAATAGTATTTGGAACTATTCTGAAGCGTTATGTTACAAAGGTTGTGATTTCTAGCTTCTATATTCTTCCAATAAGACTGCCCTACCCTAAACTAGTTAAATATAAACAAGCTTAACCTAAAGACCTTCTATGGCAAGCAAGTCCTAAAAGACAAAGCTTCTCTCAAATTTCCTTATGAAAAACTCATTTTGGTTGAACACAAGTCATTATGAACAGGAACATGAAAAAAAGCTGAGAAAGCTCCCACAGGAGGCACCACATGGGAAAGAAATACCAAGTGCACCAACAGGACAATTTTGCCTTGCCACTTCTCATTATTACAGCTATTATCAGCGAGGTTAAAGCCTTGCCCAGAGGGCACTCTCCAGAGGCTGAGCATCCTTAACACCGATTGACATCAAGGGCACTCAGCACCCCACAAAATCAACCCTTACTTCCTCAGAATAGTTACCAAAGAAGTCTCTTGTACAAGCATGGATTACACTTAAAATAAACAACTGAACATATTGCATAGGAGAGATACTTATTGTAGTTTTTCAACCTAAAGCTAGTTTACAATGCCACAGTAATACGTGGGGCCTTACTGCAAGTCCCCTGAATGTTTTCAGAACAGAAATGAAAATAAAACCTAAGCCTGATTTACAGAACCACTAATCTGCATTTCTGAATGCTGCTATCACGTATGAAATGCACTCAAAAGCAACTCAGGCCAAATTCTGACTTATCTAGGAGTAAATCCAAAGCAGCTCATGACAAACCCTGCCCCCCAGTATACCTTCAAAAAAGCTGTGGAACAACTCACTCTGTTTAGAAATAACTCTTTCCAGCATTTCTCTCATTGCTAAGGGCATTGGCATGAAGAAACTCATCTACTCCTGCTGCTTATTCCCCACCTGGAGTTACAATTCTGTGAGTGTGCCATCATCATAACCATCGCCCCCATGGCAGCAAGTGCTTTCTGGTAAAGCATTCTCAGAGACCTGTAACTGTGCAAAACTAATAATAGGGTACGTGCTGCCCAGCGTTCATCTGGAGCTCACAGCAAGACTCCCTATTGATTTGATCCTATCAATTTTTCCTGTATTAGGCAACTTTGGGTTGGGACAGCCGCCTGGACACAGGACCCATTTAAAACATCAACAACCACTAGCAGGCTTTCACTAGGTGTTAGATTTTTACTACATCTGCTCTTCTGTCAGAAGGCCCCCACACAACCAAATGTTCACCATAACCCTCCGAGACAGAACACCGAAGCACGCTTCCTGGACGGCAGACCCCGCATCCCTCTCCCTTTCATTCACCCTGCGCTTTAGCATTGCCCACGGTAAGACAGCGGGAGTTCATCCCCTACCAAGAATGAGCCTTGTATTTCCTACACGACAACTAGCTACAGATCAGACAATTTGGTTTCAGGATAATATATTTTATATGACTCTTTCAAGAAATTTATGTAAAATGGCCATGCATAGATATACATTGTAGGGCAGAAGAATAAAGAAGTGCAAATTATCAAAACCAACTCTTTGTTCACTAAATAGTAGAAATCCCAACCATATAACAACCTAAAGAGTGCAGAAAAATGGGGATAAAGCCATTCAAAAAATAAAACATATTAGGCAGAAAGGGGAGTCAAAGTACCAGCAATGCTTGCCCCTGTTATCTACATGGCTGTCAGAGGAAACGCTCTGTTATTCAAAAACGGTGGGTAATTGTCTGTACAATTTCATCCTCTAGGACTGAGACTGCAGTAAGCTCCAAAGCCTTCCCTGCAAAGAAATGTATTGTAGTTGAAAAATACTGTCCCCTTTAGTATTCTGCTGCGTATTCTTATTCTGAGTAAAAGCAAGCAATCACACAGTCTAAGAGACTATCACTGATGAACCCTGAAATAGTCATTTAGCAGAAACCACAAGCAAAAGCAAAAATAAAGGTCATTTATTTAATTTTGAAATGTACCTCACTTCTTGCATTGTACTAAATAAGCTATAAGGGTGACAATTAATTGAAGTGGATGCACATCCTGCCAACCGGGATAAAACCCTCACCTTTTATTTGCCTCTAACCTTTCTTATTTTCATGACAATGTCTGCATTTTCTCACTTTAAAACACAAACAAGTCAATGTAAGCATGGCTGGAAGGCTAAGATGATTACGGGATAATTCGTGTTTGCAAGAGCAAACAAAATCAATTGCAATTGTTTAGGAACCAAGCACATTAAATAGTGGTGAAAAGATATTTGCTGGACTTTTACAACATGGCTTTTTTTAATCTCAACAATGATAAAGGATAGACTGACAAAATCCCTTCGGAACTGCTTTAAAAACGTACACACTATCCTAGCCACTGTGGGAATGGAGGGAGTTGTCCGTATCTGCTGCTGCTGAAACAAAAATGGATTTGGACAATACTTAAAAACCAACAACAAAGACCAAATCCCTCCTGAAAAACAATATGAGAAAGAGAGAGAGAAAAATTGATTGGTTCAGGAAGTCAATTGAATTCTCTGTTATAAGAGATTAAATACAGCATTACTCAATTAACTTCAGATTAATTATGCCTTTCAGGTAAACATGACGACTGTCATCTTGGCTAACGCGTGGCACTGAACGAACTGCTTCTCACCCTGACAGCATCACCTTGTTACCAATCTCAAACGCCCAAATCATTCCCCTTCCCACATATACCAAATGTCCTCCATGGGCTGGATACACAATTCACAATTCCTGTTCTGTCCTGTAGATTTTACTGATTTTTTCCTAAGAGCTGCTCATTCTTGGGGAGGGGTGGGGGGGGGTAAATCAAGTACACCCTTGTTCAAGTTTTAGATACATCCAATGTCATTTGTAATGTTGGGTCTCTGCTTGAAACCAGAACTGTGAAAAGAAAATCAGATTGAACCAGAAGCACTGGTCAGTCAAGGAGAAGTGGAGACCAGGACTATTTAGCCTTAGGAAGAAAAGGCTCAGGAGAATCTTACCACCGTGTCTTATTCCCCGATGGGAAGGAGTAACGATGGCAGAGCCAGGCTCCTTGTGCTGCCCAGAGACAGGGTAGGAGACAATGGGCACAAATCGAAACATGAGAAATTGCATTTAAACACAAGACAAAGCTTTTTACTGTGAGGATGCTCAAAGACTGGAAGAGGTTGGCAAAGAGGTTGTGGGGACTCCACTTTTGGAAATACTCCGAACTCAAGAGGAGACAGTCCTGGGCAACCTGCTCTATAGCTGATCCTGCTTTCAGCAGGGGACTAGGACTGGTCCATCTCTAGAGACCTCTTCCAGTCACAACTGCTCTGTGATGCTCTAAGAAGGACTAAAATTGCAGCTCTGTATGTTGGTAATCCACCCATAACACAAATTACATGGAGAATGAAGGAACTTCAAGGTGCCTGAGGAAGGGGAAATAAAAAGCTTTCAAGTAATGTGTCTTGGTTTAATTATTTATGATGATGCTTGATGGTCTCATTACTGGGCCACACATGACCTCTGGGTAGTGTCTTCATCATTCCAGATTAATAAATTATTGTGACACAAATAACGTTGGCAATTACTTCTTTAGTGCCACAGAAATGTGTATTTTTTGCTGAGAAAAACGATTGATTTCAACACAAGGAAATGTCCTTCAGAAACCGACAGTATCATCAAGAGGCCAATTATTCATTCTTTATTAATTTTTATTTTTTTTTTTTTAATCCTAGCCGCTGCTTTGTAAGACTAGGGAAAGTTGTAAGGGGTTATCTTCACTGAGTCCTTTAGACAGGCTGCACAAAATGCCAAAGAGTATTTTGAGATGTGAAAAATTTGTCAGACTCTTGTAAAATATGGTCACTGTCAGGGAAGCACCCATTTTAAGGGACTGATTCTTACTGTAACTTAATAAATTAATATAGTTTCTTATTTATCTTCAGAACTCCTCCATAATGTAGAAGTACTCGCTCTTTAAGGATAGATAGATTCAAGAATATCCATTTCCTGGGAATTATAATCTTCTGCGGGAAAATAAAAAACCTCAAATTAAGTCAAAGTGTCACACAGAACAAACTCTGCATTGTTTCAGTACAGAAACGCTAACCTATATTACATACCTAGGATAACCTATATTAAATACCACAGGAATTAAATACTTATCTAAATAATGCAATGTGGGCTTGTACTTGGACCTGAAAGGAAGAAAAAGTGGAGTGCAGAATTCCAAAATCACCTCCTCAAATTGAACAAAAATAGTCTATTTTCTTTTCCTGACCATAAGGCTCTATTTTTCTATTGTAAATTTTTCCCACAACAATTTTCAGCTAACACAACCGCTGCCCCTATCTCTCAAATCAGCAACCGACATTCTTAGCTTCACCCTCCGGACAGCAGCCATGTCTCCTGTCTCCCAGGGTCCCACTGGGCGTATTCATCGGAGGGCTGACCAAGAGGGACACCGTGATTTTCACAGATTACTTGACAGCATCTGATCATCCCCTTTTGCATCTTTGATTTGCAGCCTCACAAGCAAAGCATGGTTGGCGGATTTCATGTTCCACAGCAATGAGTTCTTTCGTCCTTTGACCACGCCGCCGCAGGGCCGTCTCACCTGTTCCCGCAATGCTGAATTTCTTGGTGATCTTCGGCCGGCAGGACAAACACCTGCTGCATGAAGCAGCAATGCTCAAGACCATTCTAAGCAAGCCGTTCCGTGAAGGGGGGCTAGCTGCCTGCTCCGGCAGCTGGCAAAACCCTTCTGATGGATACTCACAGGGCACCCTTAGGGGTAGGGAGCGAGGGACTATCTTTGTAGCTGGCTTCTTCCCATCTCTGTCCAAGGAGGTGTTTTTATTTCGTTGGAATGCATCTTCAGCTACCATAGATGCCTCTAAAAATCTCACTCATCGCTTCTAATGCTAGTTCCCATCCTTACAGCTGTTTGTCAAGCTACAGAAACCAATCCTTTGGGCTTAAAGTCTCACATAGTACGAGAGGGATTCAAGATTATGCTCAGCAACAAATATCTTGAGTGGGGGAAAACGCAAGAATTCACTATAGGAAATTATGTGATCCATAACTATTTGAGACAACATTCAATTGTGATTATGAATGCCCTAAAAATGCTGACCTACAATAATCTGAAAAAAATTAAATAAATCAGGAAATAAAGTATGGGAAAACACACATAAAAAAAAAACCATCATTCAGCAGACAGTGTGGGATGAACCTGGAAATTTGGTTCTATTTCTGGCTGCATTTTGACAAGTTACCTCCCCTGTCTGTTCTCACCTTTCCTCCTACTGGGACAAGGTTTTTCTCTTGCAACCAGTTATGTATGATTTATGCTGTGCTGGCATCTAAGAGCGTAAACCACGGATTGTGCACGGAGAACCTCAAGGATGTTCCCTACTCAAAAGAACACAGCACAAGACACTTATGACCTTGGCTGGCCTCTGTTAATGCTGGCATATCGATAAAGTCCTTGAATTTAAGGAAAACAAACATAGTATCACGCTGCGAACTGTTTAACACAACTCTTCTCAACAGCGCTTGCTCAGTAAATGTACGTTCATCGGGGAGCTAAATACAGAATCATACAAGAATCTAGGAAAGCCCCTCCTACACTGAAGAGAATGTAATAAGTAAATGTTTTCTCACATTTACAAAAATTTCTATTTACCAAGGGTGAAATAGCTCTGAAAAGGCTGCTTCAGTCTGTTACTCAAATGTAGATTACAGATGCCCCAAAACCTGCAATGCATACGGAAATACCTTCTGTTAACGTGGTGGTTTACCTGAGAGGTTGGCTGTGCCCCCACAACTGTGTTGGGTTTTACAGGGTTTTAATAAAATCATATGTAAAACCTTCTCTTTATACTCATCATCTAGTCAGCACACTTAAATACCTCCTTAGGAGCTGCTTTGGTCTGTCCTATACATAATACCACGCATGCAGTAGGAACTGTTCCAGGGAGTCACTTCCCCCCGTGAGGAGCAGGGGGGTGAGTGTTGCACTGTTTACACAGCAGGCCAAAACACATGCCAACACACAGAGTAGCTAAAATAAAACAGTTGTCAGAATCAGTTATTGTCTTGAAAAAGACTAAAATGGAGAGTGAACGCTTAGAAGGAAAAAGACCAAGAAACAGCAAAGCTTTTGCTCTCGCAGTTAAAAAGCCTGATCCTGAACACAGCACACCAGTGCTTGGGTCCCTCCTCTGCCCAACTTGCACAAGGAAAACGTGATGGTAAGGGTGGGCTTCAGAGCACCGGTCATTTCCAGGGTTCCCTGGCTCTGAGCATCCCAGTGAACACTGCAAATGGCAGTATGCCGCTTGGATTACTGTGGGTTCAGGAACAAAGGGAAGTTCAACTGAGGAATAACGGGTTGGATGAGACAGGAATTCCCCCTGGTTTGGAGCTTTGGAGAATAAGAACAGCCGCCGTGATGTGCTCTATGTTATCTCCAAATTGTACCACAACTGTTTCGGCAAAATTTACTTCAGCTCTTTTATTTCCTAACAGTGATGATGAATAATCTCTTTTGAACTTTCAAGTTCACAGTCTCAGATCAATCCCCCAAAACTCCAAGGCTATGCCTTCCACCCCCTCACATACTATTCCATGAAAATGCAATGTTTCCTAAAGGATTAATAACAAGTAGAGCTCACTGAACAGCATTATCATCCTAATCGCTACAAGAAAGAGATCTGAAGAAAATCAGTATCTGGATTCCAGCTTCATCGAAGATTAGGAGTACTTGCCAAAATGAGTCCCTGCTTATTTCTGGCTTAACTATATTAAACAGGGATATATGCATTCTGAATGTGCTTTTTATTTGAAAAGATACTAATAAAAACATACCCAAGTTCATCCCCTTGCTGTGGCCACTAGCACAAAACTTAGCCAAAAGTGACATCCTGCATAGGCACCTTTGAGTCATCTCACAAATGGGTTACAATAACCAGATTACCCTGTAACTTACTCTACCCACATTGCCTGCCTCCCTGGCGATTTCAGATCAGTAATAATGGACCACTTGAGTTCACAGAAGTCAGATGTTTGTCAAAAGCTTCTGCATATTGCTTTCATTTAGGCCTCAATTCAGCAAAGCTTACCTTTAAGATATGGTTAAACTCCACTGAAACCATTCATACACGTTCAAGTGCTGTACTGAAGACAACTAGAAGTAAGCACGTTTGAAAAGTAGAAATACTAAGTATGTACCAAATGGGTCTAGCTTTCAACAGCAATGCAGAGTTATTCACTCTCCTGTTGCTATAACCACAGACAATTCCTTATTGCACTATTACACACAGGAAATCTGATTTTTTTAAAAATAGAATTATTTACTTTCTAGAGCTCTGGGAAGCCGCTGTTGGTTGGTAAAATATAGATGCATTACAAGACACAATGTACGGCTGAGGGTCAACATTTTCCTCCCATCCTATGCAACTGCTAGTGTGTAAGTTCTCTTAGGGCATGGCTGACCCACACACAAAAAACCCAAAACAGAGTCACTTGAGCTACATCAGCCACAAACTACTTTCTGACAGAACTCAAAGCAACAGAGTTGTGTCAGCACAACACTGTGTCTAGATTAATTAGCTTTGCTGAGAGGCAGAGCTAATTAGCCCATGCACTGCCCTACTACCACTATACTGCTTTTAGACAAATCAGTCTGCTCTAACCTGCTTTACACAATGCGGACACAACCTAGAAGACATGGCCCCTAGCAGAGATTGAAGCTAACATGATAAGAAAATTGTATGAGGGAGTTCACGTAGCATCCTTTTTAGTGCCAACAGGGCAACGATTGCGACATCCCAATCAGGAGGGACAAACAGGAAAAAATGTCCTTGCAATAATTAATGCAGTGGATAATAACAGCATTGATTTGAGGAGGAAATATTAATTCAGAACATTTGAATTTCAGCCATTTTTAGCATACCCTCTTCTCTCACCCTCACCTCTGCCATCTCCCCGACTGTTGATGCTGCTCAGCCCGGGTGTTCTTTGCAAGTCTCAGAGCTGCTTTGCTGGACAGATGAAAGGTTCATTTACATGCCTGTAGCAGCTGTAGTGGAATTAATATTGGTCTCATTATCTTAGCTTAGGATGAACGAGCCACTGGTTTTGCAATGCATACTGATGCAATAAAGAGAGGGGAAGAAGGAAAAGAAAGCTGGCTATTTTCATTACGAATGATACGGCAAAGAGTTGAGGAAATCCTAGAAAGGAGAGAGTTAATCTGGAGTAATACCCTGAAAGCTAATAGCACCTAATGCAATTTATTAAAAGAAATCTGTTGAAGTACGCAGTCTATGGCACAGTAGTTTTAATTAAAAGGTGGAAGAAAAGTGAAATCATTTATCCAAATCACCCCTCTTAAAGTTAGGGCCCAGTTTTGAAATATCCATTTCCATACATCTACAGTATGGGCATTACCAACTCTCAGACTTAAAAATGCAAGAGACTATTAAAAAAAAGATTTATCGATTGCCACTGTTTAATGAGCCAGTAGGATTCATTTAGGTCAGCTTTTTCAAACTTTTGTCCTACAGTTAGATAGAAAAAACCCACTGTCTTGGGGCAGGGGCACGTTACTATACGTCAAATAGTTTGGACACAAAGAAAACTACTGAATTATCACAGAACTTCTCCACAACATTAGAAATGGTCAGCACGCAGCTACCAAAGAGGAGGGGAGGGAATGGGAGGTTTAAGTGGCCTTCAGAGGGAAGATCATGATCTACCGGTATTGTACGCAGGAACATACCCTCAGACGCTGCATCCTACGGTCAGAAGTTAAATAATACTTCATTGGTGTCTATGCTTTATGCAGAGAAAAACACCTCCAAGCGAGACACTAACTTATAATGAATCTAGACTTCCCCGATCACTCATTACGATGCTACCTTTTGAGATCATCTGGCACAAAAATCCCAGGCCTGATTCAGAGCCCGTTCATTGATTTCAATGGATCTAGACCAATCCCATCAGCATGCTGTGAAACATCTAACAGAACAGGATTTAAAGCTGAGTGCACAAGGAAGAAATGTACCAATTGTTTAATGATTGATGAGGGAAATGTCAGATGAATTATTTGCCAAATGATACTAGTCCATCTGTTACAGAATTTTGCATGTAATGACAGAAAGAAATTAATTATATCTAGTTCATATATAGAAACATTCTAAATTGTGAATCTCAGCTCTTTTCATAAACAAGTCCAGCATCATTATCTCTATTATCCCAGCACAAAAACTGAAGCGTTAGTGGAAGAGTAGTCACAAGCCCTAACTTTAGAGACACAAGGTGCCTAAATCAGGAAGCAAGTTGAACGCAGCATCGTCAGTGAAAGGAATGATGGACTTCTCCAGAAGCAATTTGAAATCCACTTCTTCCGCAGAGGCTGTGAGTTACAAAGCTTCCTATCTCCAGCTGAGGGTGCCCCTGCAAGTGATGCCAGTGCCCCCAAAAGTGCCTTTCTCAAGGCATCTAGCAGGACGCAGGTAGAACCAGCAAAACTGAGGTCTGCTGAGCCCCAGACCTCAGTGCCTCCATACAGCTGAACCACGCGTTTGCCAGATACTGATTTTTCATGCAACTTCAGTTGCCTCAATTCCAAATTCCACTGGTGTGTTAGATCAAAGTGTGTTTGAATTTAATACCATTCAGATTTCAGTAACACTGGAACTGCATCATTTATTACTTTTTTCCTCAATATACTTTTCGCCTCTAAGTTAACTGTTTGTTCCCTCTCTAACCCACTTGCAAAGAATAAAAAAATATACATCTTTTCCACTACCTGCTCACTCCACTTTCTCCAAAAGTTAGACTCATTGTACATATCTTCCAATCCCTCCATCTATTTGGGTTTCTCAACGTGAGAAAAGTACTTCCAATCAAGCAATGCAGTCAAGACAACTTCATCTGGTTTAGAAGAACCCCCCCCCCCCCCCCAATGAAATTCAGAATTTGTAACACTGTGCTAACAAAATGAAAAAAATAAAAATATTCTTGCAACAGGAAGAGCATCACTGCGTCACAGCATTTAACTGTACAGTCAGTTGTGCAGCGTACTGAAAATAACTGAAAGGCACCGAACGGCAAAATATAAACATCTAACCTTCCTTTTAGTCTGGGAATGACAATTTTATCCTGAGCAACATTCTGCCCTGATTTTCTCTTGACTTCAGTTAAAACAACACTTTACCTCAGACATTGCATCTAGGCAGAGATCGCCTCATCTCTGTGCAGCATGAGGCTTTAGAGATCTTTAGATTCCGGTGGGTTTCTCCAGTCTGTCTCCGGCCAAATATTCTTTGCTGTATTTCACAGCCATCCACATTTCTGTACAAACAAAAATCCAAAGCAGTAAGTTTGCCTATTATAACCTAACTACACTTGCTCCTCATTTTTAATTCATCCTTCCCCTTTGACTCCAGAAGACAATCCTTCTTTACAGCCAATGAAAAATTCACGAGATGTAGAAAGGAAGGATTGAAAGCAACCCAGAGAAGAATGATCAGGCAAAACCAGGATTTAATCTAGGATTGAGTATGTCACTGGGTAGGTCTACGTGTGCTAAGTCGGGGGAGTATAAATCACTCTAAAGAAAAGATTTCAGATAGCAGATTTTCAGCTTGAGGAGAAGGTTAGGGCAGCTTAAGTTCCATTTGTAGGGGAAGCCTTGCTGATGGGAATTGCCAAGATGGATGCATTGAAAGACAACAGATCAGCCCAGTCATCTCTCTCTCAATGCTGCTATGGCCTCTTTTGTGGACCTTCTCTCCGAGGCCTCTAGCAAAAAGGTGCACCAAATATTCAATTCTGTCAGAGTGACGACAGATTCCCAATAGGGATAAGCAGATTCCAGACCTGGTTTCTGTCAAGTACCAGTTCTCTGTGAACGAGTCCTAAATTACACATATAGGGAAAGATTTCAAAGGACAAGCAAGAGATCACAATGTTAAGGAAATCCAAGTGGATTTTGGACAGCATTTCTGTACCAGAAGGCAGCTTCCATAGCAATTTGTAACATATGTGTTTTCCCACAGCAAAGCCTGTGTCTGCATGTTGAGTTTCTGTTAGTGGTCAGCAGATCCGACAGTGCACTCAGTACGCTGCTTAGCTGCGAGCAAGCTGATTCTCTAAGCCTGCTCATACGCTTAATGCTAAGAATGCTTTAGGTTTTGGTTAAGTCCATCCCAAGCACCTTTTCAAAAATAATGCACCTAATGAACGTTAACAATTATAATATTGTTTCCAATTGTACAAGTACGGCCAGAAGGCTTTGTGTTTATTTTGAATGTGTAAGGGACAATGATTATCAGAAGAAACAAATTATATACATTGAAGACGAATTGATTTCAGAAAAATAGTGATTCAAGAATTTACAGATTTGATCAAATGGCATGAGGGAGACTGAAAAGATTCCTACTGATGTCACTTGCCCTGGATTAAACCACAAGCAAAGATGAACTCTGAAGTACTCAAAGTAAATATTAGGGGTCCCTGAGTTTCTTTGCTGCTGCTGATAATGCAGTCCCTTATCTGTCAGCATATCTTTATAATGCACACACAAATTTAATGTACTATCAGGGCTGCTAAAAGGGGAAAACCACACCCGTTAAGACTGAGGACATGTCGGTAAATGTCTGCAGACACCATCTGCCACCGAGCTCTTTTCATAAATCCATCTGCTGTTAATTTTTTTCTTCCCCAGACCTGTCTGGCCAAGTCAGATGCACTGAGAATCCAAAGGCTGAACAGTGAATTGAGAGCATTTGCTCTCTTTTGGTAAGGCATTTCTCTCTTTTGGAAAGCAAAGATCACTAGTTTTTTAAAAAATGGATCCCATGTGGAAGTAGCATGTGTCAGACAAACTATGTAAAATGATAAAATATTTCTCTGCCATTTATACACAGCAGAAATTAAGAATCTGTGGTGAGTTGGATCACACTGCCTGTTGTTTCTTCCCATGAGCAGAGAAAATGATGGGGAAAATCATCAGGTAAAGAGAGGAAGAGTAGCAAGGAAGGAGGTGAGTGAGAAGAAAAAACCTCAACGCTGTCTGGTCCTGAAATATTGAATCCGAGAGATGTAGCACCACTGACAAAATACTGCTTTTGTCAACTTAGTTCACATCATCTGAGGAACTTGTGTAGCAATGCCAACAGAAAAAGTTTTGCTGGCATATGCTGTGGTTCTACAGGGAGAATCTGCCAACATAGTTTTGCAGAAATAATTATAAAAGCAAAGATGTGTCTTTGCTACCCTTCAGCTCCTGAATCTGAGAGCTCACATTATTATCCCTACTCCTTTCTCTATTACCTCCAAACACAATCTTGGAACAAGGAAAGAGAACTATGACAAATTAAAGGAAGTTTAGTGTTCTCATCTGATTACTGGCTGCAAATTACATTTAACAACAATGCCCAGGAATTACATAGTAATAAAATAATCTCAAGCATCTCCCAATCTGCAGTAATAATTCACCATCATTATAGCCATTTTCAGATGAGTAACTTGAAGCACACAGAAATCAGGTTCCTTTCCAACACGCTCGTCCACACAGTGAGGCAGTGGCAGACAGAAGCACAGAACCCTCATATCAGAATGACAGCCAATGCATAATTAAGAACATTGCCTGTTATTGCTCGCTTCCCACCCCCCAAATCCTTTTAACAGATTCAAGACAGAGACTGGAAGAGAGGAATGGCAGTTGTGAAATACTCCTCTCAGTTAGCAAGGTGGGACATACCCTCTTGGTTAAAAAGCCTCACTTGAAGCCATCAGCAAAACTTCTGCAATCCAGCATCCACCACACCCGCCTCCTTCAAACCAGGCCAGCAGTACCCGTCACCAAGGCAGGAAGAACAGAGGGCCTGCTGTGCAGCACCTGCTTACAGCGTTCACGTCTCCGTCATAGCAAAGAATTCCCAAGGAAGTGCACGGAGTCCGCATTGTTTGAATCTGCCAGCTGCGATGTACTTCAGCAAAGCTGACTGCAGAAGTTGGCTGCTTGCACAGGTAAAAGAGGGTTCAAAAACCCCTACGTTACATACAAGAGGATAATTTCAAATTAAGGTAACACAGCTCAATTTTAATCATGTGATTAAACAGAACATTACCTTATATTTTTGAAATAAATTCTGGCACTACATTTAACAATATGTAGTCCTCAAAACCTAACAAGATCTCACGATTCCTACATGTTTATGTAGGCTTTTTCCAGAAATCATACCAATCTACATATCAGTGGATTTCAGCAGTTGCAAGCTTTGGATGTGGTGCTGAGTGTAAGAGCAGAAAAGTTGTGTAATGTAACTGCATGTAAGCCCTGTTCAATTTTCAGAGTAGAGCATATAGATCAGGCTAGTACAGCTCTTTTGTTTATGAACTAATCCTCTTGCTGGTAATAGGATTAGCATCAAGAACAGATGCAGAGTAATTCACGGTGCATTTCTTGCCGATACAAAACTATGCAGAATGGTTATTCTAACAGTAGCAGAAAAGGTAAACTCATGCCTGTAGTTATCTCAAGCACAATGAAAACACGCTACCTTCCAGCGTGCATTCTAGTCCTAGTGCATTTACAGGAGACAGAACGGTAGTAGTATGGGGGCTGTCATTGTCACACTACAATGGCAGAAGCAGACAACCGAAGCGTTCCATAAGAAATGCTTCTTTTTAAAAAAAGGAAGTACTTTGTTAAGGTATTTTTGGACTGTCATACTGGAGATAATGCCACCTTTGTTAATGACTATCTTCAGGCTGCTTAAAAAACATCACAACTTAAAATACATTATAGTTATATATACTTTCATGGAAACGCCTATGTCACTCTTGATTGCAGTCTGCTCTCTAAAATTCTCCTGTTCTACAAGAAATTCTTGACCAGTAGACTCGACTAATATATTTCCAAGAAACTAAACTCACAAAGGACAGAAATCACAGTTTTCAGAGATTTCAGTTTTTGCCTAATGTAGAGTCACACAAATCAAGAGAACTGCTCAGATTTCACCTTAGAAAAACTAAATTTCTCATGTGAGCATGCTATTGATTTAATCATCATTCAACTATTTTCCCATGATAAACCTGATTGTGCCGTTTGACTGCAGAAAACTGACACCATGTCTTTAATTATGAAATATGGCAGAACCAAAGCATGAACTGATTTCAGACTGATTGCAAAGGCAGAGAGAGCTTTCCCTTAGCTTTATAGCCGACAGGTACCCAGCAATCTTGACGCTACTTTCGTGGTACGCAGCCAAGAGTGGCAACAGCAAGATGTTCTTGAGCCCAGATCTACAGCGACACAAAGCTGTATGGGTGTTTTACCGGAAGATCAGGCTCCATTTCTCCTCTTCTACATCATAACAAGAATCCACGGGGCCAATTCCCTATTCAGTGAGTTTGGAATGCCGTGACTTAGTAAACCAGATCTATAGACTTCCATTAACAGAGAAAATCTACCTCTCAAACATATTCTCAAGTGTACAAGTGATGCTACAGTTACCTTTACATGCAGTAAATAAGGAAGTAAAGCGCAGCAGTGCCAGGCTTATGTTTGCTGTATCAGGTCCTAATGCATCCTATCTGGTGTAGCTTCTGGAGTTCTAGATGAAAAACTACAATTACAAATTTAAGAGAAATGTAAGTTGATCTTAATGTGCCACATGCGTACTAACAAAATCCATAAAAGGAAGGAGCGTGGAAGCTGGAAGAGGTATTTATTTTGGATAATACACATTCTAATATAAAAGAACCTTTCAGTTTTGTTATAAACTAGGTACAGGGTACAGAAAGAAGCAATCATTTTGATTCTTTCTCTAATCTCCCCTTTCACACCGCAATGCCTTTAGGAGGGTGAGCCTGCCAGACACACTGTCAATAAATGGAAATTGAGGTCAAGTTATCTCTTAGGGAATTTGAGTTCACATACAAATCCTGTAAATTGGAACCAGAATCTCAAGTTATTATCTGCATTTTCACTAAAAAAAGTAATAAATAATACTTGGTATTTCTAGCATGCTCCTCACTGAATGAGCTCTGTGATAAATTAAATGAATTTTTATTAATTAAGCCTTCCATGGGCAGAGTATTACACATATTTTATGACTCAAATCAGATTGACCGTTCCTAATTATGTTAAAGAACCTCATAGAGGACCTATTTGAAATCCAAGTCCATTGAACTAAGGACTGTACATATAGTAATAAATGACAGATCTCTGAAGAACCTGAAATTTAAAAGCAGAAGATAGACAAGAGAGAAAATAATACATTGCCTTATTTATACATAGAGAAGCGACATGCAGAGATAGAGGGCAACATTCTTAAAAAAAAAAAAAAGTATTTTAATATAATGACTATACATTTGAGTTTCTAACTTGGCATTTAGGATTGTAGTAAGTAACTTAGATTTCAAAAAACGCTGAGCAAACACCAAATTCAGTAAACGCTAAGCACTTGCCAATTCTGAAAAATTAGGCCGTGTATTTTAGGCTTCCTATGTCAGCTTCTGTTTTTCCATCTTCTTCACCCGAGTGCCACATCAGAAGCAAGGCACTCTGCCTATCACAAAGTTTTCTGAGTGACAGATAATGACTTCTCAACATCGCCTGCCATTACAGCCTGCCTTCAGAGATGAATGCCTCTTAGTTTCAGGCCTTTCAGTAGTGTGAAACTATTCACAGGTAGCATCTGCGAGTAAGGGATGACCCACTTCAACTTACCACACAAAACGAGGAACAGCACAATACACAATAGAAAGTCTTCATTTATAAAAATATTGGCAAAGTCTGGTCATTCATCTCCTATATATTCCTTTTTAAAATTCTAATCATTTTGTTTAAAAGCACAAGCTTTGTGGGAAGTTGGCTTCTTATGCATTGAGATTCTTTGATTCAAAGATATATTTTATTCTCTGGAGGGATGCCACACATGTTCATTTTTCAGTTATTAATTTTTGCTAACAGTTCAATCTCTGCAAGATCAAAGATAGTTTTTCTATTTAGGTCAGCCATATTTTTCCCAAAATGAACCAAATGAAAGTTTATGCACAGCGCTATTTAAAAATAATGATTAAAAAAAAAAAAAAAAGACTTTCAAGACATTTGCATGCTCTGTAAGAAAAAAATGAACAGAAAAAAAGTTATTATGAAGTTTGTTGCAGTAAGAACCATCCCAATAAGGCATAACCCAAAAGCAAAACAGACACAAGTTCATGGATTTTATCTTGCATCTGCTCTATTAATATAATCAAGTGTCAGGCTATACTCGTCATCTTATTGAGAAGCAAATACTATTTGATAAACCTTATCCAAGTTCTCCTTCACACCTCTACTCATCACACATTGTGGATCCTCTCCCTGAAAAGTCACTACAAGAATTACACAGAACGGTGAATCCTTTGGCCTCCCTGACACAGCAGGTATCACAACTCCAACTCCATCATCCAAAAGTGTGAGAGGTTTCAAGGGAGTTTTTCTTCTCTAATGCAGAGTTGCCCACAGAGCCATCCTGACTTTACATTAAATCCAGCAAAGTCAGTTCTTTAGAAGTGGACTTGGTTTTGCCCTTAGGTTCAACAGTTTCAACCACGTAAGGATTTAGCCCTTGCTCTCGCTCAGGTCCAGATCACCAGCGGTGCTGGGAGCCTAATGTCTGTGCAGGAACATGAAAATCCCAATGAAACCGCTATTCTTTTGGCAACCAAACAACTTGTGGGATCTACGAACCAGAACATTGTGTAACAAAGTCCTTGGAGAATGAAGATTCATCAGTCCACCAACGTACCGTCCACCCAGAGCCCCCCTTCAGCTTTTTTTTTTGTGTACTATAGCAGAGAGTCCTGAAAAAATAGGGTAGAGTGGACATCTTTTACGAGTATGTTTCCCAATTTTAAACACCGTCCTTGTCAATATGCACTTAACTTCTAACCACAGTTTTTAATATTTTACGAGCAGTAGATTTACTAAATATTCACATAAAAGTTATGCTAGGTAGTCTGATGTTGTAATGCTGTCAATTTATTATGTAGTAAAATTAATTAAAGGAGCTCAATGTTACAGACATTTTAAGGAAAAAAAATGGGCATGCATTTTCCCAATAATTTTATATTCTGCATATACATCACCAAAAAAAAGGAAACCAGAAACATTATTTAATGCTGTATTTCATAAACAGTCTAGTAGACAATACACTGGTCCCAGTTTTGGGGTGCGGCATCACCTCAAATGTGCTAGGGACACTTTTTCTCTGGCAACGTAAACCTTAAAAAGAGCAGCAGAAGTGAGAGCTGGCATAGCACAGAAAGCAATTTGGTAGATTATCATAGCGCTAAATTGTACCTCCAGAAAAGCATATGTGGATGTTCCAAAAATAATCTGACAGTTTATCAAAAGTGGCAGGCACTGCCCTGGGTCATCAGCATAATGGCTAGGAAGATATAAACCATATATCACTGATAGAAGTGGATGGCCGAACTGGAAAGCAAAGGGGAAGCAAAGAGANCAAACTGACGATGACCGGGTTGATGTGGGTATAGAATACTAATGCAGCTAGTATCAAGAAGGATCAATTTGAAGTGTTGTTCCCCTTAAAACCTTACCAAACAGTAAGGCTGCTGTCAACGTGCCCATTACCAAATATTTCATTGCAGCATATAAAAGCATATGCAAAAAAATCAGTTTTTTTCTTCCCCTATTTATTCTCCTGCTCCCCAGCCATCTACTCTCTTCTGAATTTTTTTCTTTACTGAGCAAAACCACAAAAATTTTCCCTGGTTTGCATTATTTTAATTAAATGCAATTCTCCCTATTGTCATTGCAGGAGGAAAATGGTAATGTGAGTTAACAACATTAGAAAAGGAAGATCTTCATATTTTTTTGATAAACATCAACAGCCAAGTGATTGTGCTTAGTAAACAATAATACCGAAATGCTCTTAGGAGTGGAAAAGAATCCAGACGTAATGAAAATATTTAATCTCCAACCCCAGATGATAACATCACAGTCATTACTTACACTAAGCTTAAGACAAGGCAAAGTGCTCTAAATATCACAGGTTCATGTTCCAACAGAGAGTTCGGGAGGTTTCGTTCCCCTCCCTTCTGGTGGGGTTCTACTTCACTTGCTGGGTGAGGAGAGTTGCGGGAGGGACCGTGAAAATCTGTGCCTGGCCTGCTGTTCACCGAGCAGTTAGGAAAATCCAGAGCCAGTAACAGGCATTATGAAGGCTGTTTGTGTTTGTTAGATATATATTTAAAAAAGCACAAGCACCAACTGACTTGCCCCAGGCTACAAATTCTGTAGGAAAGCCAGAAATTGTTGCCAGCCCTCCCGTATCTTTTTCCATCGCCACAAGGTCCCTCTCCTTGCAAAGTCAAATGCAGTTATTAAAGGAAAGAAAAAGAGAGGAGTCTTTTCCTTAAAGAGAATTGCAAGATGGATCACAATGCTGTTATGCAGAAAGATCTTTCCATGGATGCTGGCAATCAGGTTGGTTTCCCATAATGAGACAACAGTTCATTTTTGGCATATTGGAAAATTTTAATATGAGCCTATTTCTATTTAGGTTTTTGAACAGCAAAAGGTAATTCCTTTCAGTAGCAAGAGATGTTAGCCTTGATCTAGGCACTCCTTCATGTGCCTGGTGAGTAAGGGCACATTGCAAAAGATGACACATGGAGCAAGGGAGTGGTTTGCTGAAGTGCTGGGCAATCGGTAGTGCCAGCGGGAGCGGAACCCCCCATGCCCGACCTTAGCCCATGCTCTATGTGCTGGCTGAAGCCTCCAGCTGATACTGGCAAGGCAACGGAGAGAGCGGCGGTGCTCTGGGACGTTTTCTACATAACCCGACTGACTTTGAAGCTGGAGTCTCAGGAGATTTGAAGTGGGTTTAAGTTAAACTTAGGCACTAAACTCCAGCACAGATAATTTTTGAACAACTGACCGTTATTATCATGTTCTAACAACATACTTATGCTGTGCAAAGCAAAACCTCCCTGTCGTAGATGGTTTCAGTGTATATGCGAAAGAGACACAGGGATAGAAATTGGTAGAAGGTGCAGGCACAAAAAAAGCACCTGCCTGTAGGTTTGATCAGCCCAGAGTCTTCAAGCTGTAGCTGTATCCCAATAAAGAGCTGCTTTTCTACCACCATCTTACCTGCCTGCTCATTGCAATATCCCAGTCCAACCAGTGTAATGTTCTCTAATCTATTCCTAGGTCTACAAAGCGCCTCTGATTAGACCCGCTTAATTTCATTCTCTGTCACAGAAGCACTAACAGTTAAAAGTGCTATGGAATTAAAAAAAGAAAACGGTGAAGCTGAGAACTGACTGAAGGCAGAGCAGCTCCAGCTCGCAGCTCACCAGTGGGTCACTGCAGCTTTAAGGTGTTTGGCACGGAGACAGAGCACAGTCTGCTGAGCCAAATCTCACACAAGCTCCTTTTATTTAGTTTGCTACTCACTGAGGGGGGAAGGAGAGCAACTGTGGCAGAAACAACGTGTGACATGAACACAAAACAAATGCCTGAATTTCAACTAAATTCCCTAAATTCACAGAACTTTATTGCAGAATATAGGAAGAATGAAAGCAAAGGACAAGAAGGGTTTGTGTCCTCTGCGGATAGAATAAAACAAACTAATAAATCAGCTCCACTATTTTCAGCAGCAATTTTTGTAGGGAATCCAGTCCAGAGTTCACTTCCATAAACATGTATCCAGAGTAAATCTATTGACAGGGCAACTGTGAGTGTCCAACCAGCAGCAGACCCAAAGAAACAAACAGGCAAGTCTGCATTAGTGAACAGCACACACACTGAAAAACAGGAACAAATAATGCAAACCAGTATTTTACTCCCTAAAAAGGTCTAAAGATTATGTAATTCTGGAAGTGTTACTAGCATGTACATGCCTAATATGTTTGAAAAGTCCAACCAGCTTACTACAGATTCCTTTGGTGCACACTACAGCGTAAAACATCACTTACAGATTATTATTACTAAATAATTTACAGTATTGAAGTGCTTCAGGCTGTGAACAGTTCGGAAAACAAAACTGGGTGGAGTCCATCAAAGTGATGTTTCACAATATTTTGCAACAATTGAAATACTTCAAGTTTGGATGTAGTAACATATCACCTATCTGCTCTTTTATCAAGGAAAGGAAGCTTTGATTTACACAGAGCCACCAAAAAACCGAACATGAAAAGGAAACCTGAGGAGCTTGGGATTTTCAGAGCTGGATGACCCGAGTTTGGGAAGCTGCCTTAATTGAGACACTTCAATAGATCATTTCTTCAGTAAAGTATGATGAAGCTGAAGGTCGCTTATCTTCAGCAGAAGATGAATTCTCTGCAGCCTCTTGGCAGAGTTAGGTATCATAGCATGAGAGAAAATCTCTCAGAATTGCACTTGTTATCATATCCAACCACCACGACAAGATTCATCTCAACTAGAAAACATGCTTGCCGAAATTTCTTATTTTGTATGCCAACTAAAAAGGGCAGAGTTATTTCTGAGTAGCTAACAATTTTAATCACGGCTGCTCTTGCCCACGGTAGTTTCTAACCAGGGTTAGACACCACCTGCTGCTTCCCTAATGGGAGCAAGGTGCAAGAACGGCTTCCTTTTGCGGAAGAAATTGAAATAGAAGGTAAGGGATGCACCCAGGCTCACCTAGGGATTAGTGACAGAGTCAGGAACGACATTGTAGTTTTCTACTTTCAGCATTATATCACACTGCTACAAATTTCTTAATGGTTTGAATACCTTAAACATAAGGAGGTTATTCTCCTTGTAGGGCTCTCCTTGCATTAGTCCCTAACTGTTTTCATCTCGGTATCCCTAAAGCAAACAAAATCCCATAGAACAGCTGATGTACAAAACATCGCTTCATCTTTATACTGTCCTTAATGTGTGCAAGAACTTATTTTTAAACAGCTACTTTTTCATGCTCCTGTCCGTTAAGCCTGAGGGGAAAACAAGTGCCTAGTGGGACCTGTTTCCATCCTGTTAAAAATATTCTTCGACAGTTCCACCTTTCTTGCTGTTGCATTTCTTCAAAAGACAGATAACCATTTCAGAGCATGCACTGCTAATGAAAAAAATTTCCGTACTGGCTTCAGGAGAGCATTGTGTTCGATTCCTTTATGCAAGATCCTTAGTAAGTCTCTCCCATTCTTACCATCCCGTGTACTTGCTGGAAGCCATTTTTAGTGTGGCTGTTTCCCAGCACGCAAAACTGAATCCTGTGATTTTCTTACCACCCAAAAAAAGCAAACAATGAACTTAAATATCAAAGTATCTTAGAAGTTAATAAATGTTGGCTTCTTTCTGTTTGCCTTAGTGAATTTTAGGGATTGCAGTCCCCAAGAATAGGAAACCTATTTTTAAAAGGCTAAATCTCAAACAATAGCACGATGCCTGCAGACAGTGGTTTAGGAACCCACACATAGGCATCAAGCTACCCAAGGCACTGCTCAAAACTGATCATTAGATATTAACTTTATTCTGCTGAAGCCAACAACAATATTCCGTTTCATTTCATTACAAGGAGGAATAACGATAAAAGTAGCATGTCAGGGATTAGCTTTTACTGCAAGTTCAAGACTACTCTTAAATAATTTAAATTTTATAGGCAGAACATCAATAAAACGTTAGATGCTGATGAGGTTTATTTGGAATATACAGGCCATTAATACCCTTTTCCATCTGCATGACTTGAACCCCAATTTCAAACCCTACAGATCAGCTGCCTAAGAAATCATAAAAGTTGTAATTCTGGCTTCCCCAGTATTTGTCTCCTCCAACTTTCTCAC
Source organism: Aramus guarauna (assembly GCA_013400195.1). NCBI lineage: Eukaryota > Metazoa > Chordata > Aves > Gruiformes > Aramidae > Aramus > Aramus guarauna. The sequence goes on from VXBL01006372.1 coordinate 510,786, forward strand.
CTTTGACCAGGAATTGATCAGTTGCTACATCCTCGTATAAGCTACCCTGACGCATTCAAACAAAGCAAGCGCGGCAAGAAAGATCACCTCCAGTCTCTCCTATTCTTCATTCATTAAAAATAAAAAATAAGGAAAAAGAGCTGAAGAGAAATTTTCCTGAAGTTGGAGCTGCCTAGTTTCAAGGACCTGTCGATCACGCTGACTTGACTGCATGCACATTCAGAGTAAGCCCATGGTATCAGATTAATCTTGGGCACGACATTACGTTCCAGCAGTTCTGCTGGAACCCATAGCCAGGAACTGTGAAGCTTTGATATTTCAGTGCCATATCAGCTTCAAGATTCATGCTGAGCCAAATAAAGGTATGTATCCCTTCAAAATTATTTTATAAATACTGCTATTTAAAAAACAAATGGTGAAAAGCTGCGCTGGGAGGATGAGCCTGGCAGTTCACGGAGATTCCAATTGCTCCATTGTTAAGCTTTCTCTACAGCTTTGACATAGTAGGTTGAAGGATTAAATTGCCAAGGATTGATCACGTTTGGAAACAGACTTGCGCAGAGGGGACTGCTTATAACAAGTTGCAGCCTCGGCATACATCTCCCTCCCATTCAAGGTTTCAATTCTTCTGTTATATTAAGCATAAAAAATTAAAAATGGCTTTTCCAAACTAGAAGAAAGTGCACCCCCGGCACTGGCTTAAGGAAAGTGGCAAGGCAAGTACTTAACACCACAACACTTCCATGTTACACACTTAGAGCTTGCAGTGGTCAGTGTCCAGCACTAATCTGAGCAATAGATCTCAGCCTAAACAACCCGTGACAGATTTTTCCTCTTTCCCCTCAGGGATTAATTGCTTTTCAACTTATGTAGAAGTCTGGTATTCACAATGTCCCGTGGCAGAGAAACCCAGTGTTAAATTACGTGAAGAAGAAAAACATGCCCTTTCAATTGTTCTGAACTTTCCCCATGGTTCTCATTTGAGGACCTTTATTTCCTATATTGTAAGACAGACTGACCTTTTGTTCTCTATTCAGTATTTCCATGTTATTCATGATTTTGCAGATCTTTGTCATACCCTGCAAGTCATCTATCTCAGATGAAGAGTCCTTGTCTGTTTAGCACTGCCTGAATAGAAACCATTCCAAGTCTTTCATGACCCCGCTGCCTTTTCCAGACTGTTTGTAGTTTACTTACGTGGTATGGAATAGGCTGTGACCAAGTCACATCAACCTCACTGTGCCTCAGTTCTCATTGTAAAAATGTAATTTTTACTTACCTTTCAAGAATACAGCAAAAATTCTGGTACAGCAACAATACTAGAATAATCGATCTAACAAGCTGAAATGTAAATGACATTGCGTACTGCCTGACCACTGAAAACGAAACATACGGACAATGAAGGATCAGGCAAACCAGCTGAAGTGGAGCACAAGGTCTCCCCTGACCTGTTTGGATTTTATAAGGCTATTTTATCAAACACAAAAGAATTTAGAACACAGGTAGAAGCAACACTGTTTCAATGGCAGATCGAGCATTTCCCTTATCTATCTCAAAACCAGATTTTAAGATAAAAACTACCAAGGTGCTCAAAACAGCTGGCGAAAGATATTGACATAACGTCAGAAAAGTGAAAAGTACATTTCTTTAATCTCTGAAAATGGTGATCATTATAAACTTGTCATCCTATTACAAAACCAAATCAATGATGCTACTTTTTTTGCTTTTACAGCATAATCTGCGCTGAAGAAGAATTATACTGATTACTTTGCCAATGCTTAAAAATCCCGATAGAGGCGGACAGGACTCGTCATGTGAAGGAACAACCCTCCCTCCCCTCCAAAGTCTTTAAGACACACAGATCTGATAGTTATATTCTTTGACACCAGACTCCCTGGCTGGCAAGAACAAGATCAAATAGCAGCTCTGGAACAAAAGCGTTCTCTTCTGGCTTGATATAAAGCAAACAGGAATCTTTCTACTGATTTCCATGAAAATCTGTATATTTTCAGCTTTCAGAAATTAGCTCCGTTATGGTCATTTCTATGATCTACATGAGTCGAGTAGAAAAATGTCTTAAGTATAAGCTTGAAAAATCATTTTGCCACTGTAGAAATGTCCTTCATTATAGATCTGTTGTGTAACAAAAGACCTTTCTGAAACTTCAGGCCTTTGAAATAAATATCCGAAATGCAGCACAGTTAGTAAATGTTTCCACCAATTAGCAGCAGCAAACCCCATAAAATTCACAACTACAACCAAAGCTCCAGTATTAAGACTTTTGAAAAAACCTGTGTGATACATACAACCTGAATCAAAAGTTAGAGCTCTGTTCCTGCTTATCAGGAATCTCACTTGTTAAAAAACTGTGGAGAAAATACACGTAGAGATACCTACTGGCCAAATAAGAGAACAAATAACATAATGTCATTGCAAGGATGCAGGAGAATTGATTTAAAAGATTAGGACTTCCCTCAGGTAATATTCTAGCCCATCATCTTAATTTTAAACCTGTGAAGATCCACAGGGACAAACATGCTCTTCCATTTGTCTCAAGGACCAATTCTCATGAGAAGCTGTGCAGTTTTGAATATATGTTGACGTAATTTTCAACTTCTAATTGAAAAATGAAAAATATTTAACAAAAATGTCACCTTTTCAGGTTCTATAGGTCAGATCCTGCACTTAAAAAAACCCAACAGATGTACAGCAAAGATGACAAAACTCTAGTTTCATGTTCTGATGTTAGGAAGAAGTGCCACTAACCTGCAGTAGTTCACATCACAGCATAATCCTTCTTTAGGTATACTGAGATCCCTGGGGTTGATGTAAATACACCAGTCAGAAAGTATAATTATTGCTGTATTTTAACGATTTTTAATAAGCTGTGAAAATGAAAGGTAGGTTAACTATTCCTATATACCTGACAGATTTCATTAAAACCACACAGCATCTCAGTGCTGAAAGGTCTAATTTGACACATTTTATCTCCAGGTCAAAACGCAGCACTTCGATCTTTTCCAAATGCAATCATATTGCATTTACAGTAGCTGTTCTCTCCATAATAAAGATTTTAAAAGGGTAACACAGAGGAAAATACTCTCTGACGAATTAGGTTCAAAACCAGTCATTATCCCTAGCATCACCTGGGTTATTTGTTTGTCCCTCTGCTGATACCACTTTATCATCAATTCTTTCCAATGCACATTGCAACCACTGTGCTGGGTACCACGCAGTTTCACAGTAAGAAATAAATAAATAAAATCTTTCCACAATGGCACTGTTATCCTCTTTATTTTATTGTAAAGAAAGACAGCATAGAGCGATTGAAATAAGATGAAATAAATTATCAAACAACACTGAAGAACAACAAACTAAAATAATTAAGGCAATAGAACCTTTGGCTTTACTATGAGACTACAATATTTGATATGAAAAGTTTTGCAGCTCTGTCTTTGCGTTGTGTACATTGAGGAGCTGTAGGCATAGACTAGGATGTGAGGTGCATGATAGCTGTCCACCATACGGAAAAAGTAAGGGCCCTCACTCTATCTGAGATCCAGAAGACAACAGAGAACTCTTACAAGAAAAAGGAATACAAGCCACCATTCTGTAATAAACAGACAAAGAAAAGGACAAATATTTTATGTATTTTTTTAAATCTTTCAAATAACAGCTCTTTCTAGACAGATGTAGAAGCAAAGTTCTAAATATTTCAGATAAAACATTTAAGCATGTCTTTAAGAACAAAAGATTCAGTTTTATGAGTTATACGTATAAGAAATAACTTTTGTTTGCTATGAAGAATAAAATGTATTGTTCGTAAATAATACACTAAATAATTTCCCAGTGCCCTTGTAAGTTTAGTAATCCTTTCAAGCATTTTATTTCATTTCCAGGAGCACTTAGCCTTGCTCACCTTGCCTAAATCCTTTGGACCTATGGGATCCATTTAAAGCCTCATCCTTTAGGAAAGATAAATCATTCACAAGGAGAGAGTGTTCAAGAAAGGTGTAGCTCTGAAGATTTTTGTTCACTTTGGAAATCAACAGAGAAAAGCACAGAACCCTTTCACTTGTTTGACACTTTTTCATTCACAGCTGGGCTCAGCCAGGCTCTCTCTCAGATAGAGGCCTACTAAATGCAAAAACATAACAAAGAGCAACCAGGAATGCATTCCAGGACATCGGCAGATCACCTTATTTCTCTATTCCGTTACCTCCTTTTCTCCTTCAGCCATTCACGGTGCGAGAAGTTTGCTGGCAAAGCTGCTTGTTAATATTCACCGAAGCAACGTAACTCAGCTTCAGCATGAAACTACAAGACGAATTTCAGAAGTGGAAACACAAGAGATACTCACAAGATGCCATTACCAGCAAAAGGCTTTATTAGGAGAGACTCTCTCAGCCCTACCAGCGATTCCTTTTCCTTTCCAGGGACATTGACACAGACCCAGCAGGATTTTTGCTACAGGATACTCGAGAAATATTTTGAGCTACTCACTAACACTAGGATAGAAGAAGAATACCATAAGGGAGATTAGCAGCCAAATAAAGATAATGGCAAGAAATTAGTACCATGAAAGAGGATTAACTATACTGAGCTTAATAGGCTCACATATCACCTAAGCCAGAAAATGTCAGCAAACATGGGCAGCAAACACTCTCCCTTCCTCCTCTCCCAAAGGCAGATGTCGTAGCTACATTCAGCCATACCCTTGGCATCTCTTTAGAATAAACGTGGTCATTTGAGGCTTCCAGGAAATAATGACTTATGCTAATTACTCTAATGAGGATTCTACTTTGCACTACCTCAACTTCCCTCTCGCTAGATTTCTTGTCTCTAATATAAAAGCACAACGTTGGAAGACCTAAGTCTAATGAGTTTCATAGTGTCACTCCAGTTTCTCTTGGAGCAACCTCCATAACCAACAAACCCAAACACTAATTAGGCCCCTTGTTGCTACTGTCTGCTGTGAAGCCAAGGACAGAAGGGATATTAACCTACCTCCTTTATTAGTGTAATGTTAAAGTGATCCCCGCAGATTTAAACTGCATTACAGCTGCAAAGGGTCAGGAAGGAAAAAAAAAAACCAAACCCAAACGTGCAGAGTCCTCACCTCAGGTTGAGGACAAATCAAATATTCTGGAGTTTGATGCATCCCTGACCAATGCAATTAGAGCTTCAGTGAAGGTCATTCTATCGATTTGAAACAGGTGAGAATAAGATTAGACATTCCCCACCCCTGTATAAATAAGACTGAGGTGAAAACAGGAAAAGCCCACAAGCTACATAGGAGGGAACCTTATTGGTTTCAAAAAAGGATTTATCTTTTTTCTTTTTTTTAAACTAGAGAAGAGAAAGTTTCCATTGTCTCCAAGAATGTTCCCCATACTGAATTGTCAGCAGAGCGATGGGGCAGATAAGGTAAGAGATAAATCAGCTCATCAGAAGTCATCAGAGTCTGGGTATCTGAGGCTGACAGACATTCTTGCTAGTACTTGGCTGCTTCCTTGTGCTGGCCCCAAGTCAGCAAAGCACATGAAGGAAAGGAGACAGTGCGTCACTAGACTATTATCAAAGTTAACTCATGCAATCTTTTGAGGGGGATCAGAAGTCAGCTTACCTGGTTTCAGACACCCACAAGTAAATGCCATGTAGAGAAAGTGAGGACAGTTCTCAGTCTCTTGAAAACTATTCCAGACTGGGTTGCCGAAAACCAATAGAAAGACCTTAGATCAGCAGGTCCCTCTAAAAGCCTCATCCACCACGCCTCAGCTTCACTAAATGTTGCAAACAATATAAAATCAATAGGACAATGACAGAGAGTCTTTGCACACACTGCGATATCCACTCGATCTGAACACTACACAATAGAAATCTCCAGGAGCTTCCTACTACGACTGCAGCTTTTGCTATGTTGCTTTTGTTGTTGTTGTTTTTTTTTTTTTTAACAACAACATCATTGAGGAAAATAAAAGACAAAGGGATTATATTGGTTAAGTACTGTTCTAAAGAATGCTTGTTCTTAGGAAGTCATGAAGGAGCATATGGAGAACATGCAATAGGAGACATACAAGAAATTAGAGGGGTCTTGGAAGACAAAGTGATAACAGACACACATGCATTTGCATTAATGTCAGAGTTTTGTTGATGTTTGTCTTTTTTTTTTTTTAAATAGTCATCAGAAATTGCCAGTTAACCAGAACCAGATGGTAGACCTCACTAGGCACCACAGCCATATTCTGCATTCATTATTCATGCACAACTCCTACTGAAGTCCATGAGAACGCTGAACAAACAACAAATGCCTGCTATAAAATTCAGAAACTTCAGCAGGAATTCCACAGAGAGATCAGGGCCTGTTGCTCCGCTATCCTATGGCTTCTTTACCCTAGGAATACAGAGTGAGGATGAATTTAAGTGCAACAGAATTCAGGCCAAAGGGTAGAAAAATAGCAATTGATGTCTTCTCTGATACAAGCCCACTGAAGTCAATAAGGATTTTGTAACAGAAGTGAAGGTATAATATAGCAGTAAATGCCAGGAAGAATATAGCAGTAAGCAGCTGCTACAACAGCGGCTATAGATGTTAGTCAGTGTTAGTATCAAGAAGAAGAAAATATCCTGCTCAAGAGAGACTGCATCTTGAATCTTCCTTTGAAGAGGCAGATTAAGCTCAGGACATTTCTGTCTTATCATGCAACAGGATGGGGGAAAGACTTGGAATTTGAACATCCACCTTGTTTTCTTCTCTTATGGCTCTACACTGTTTAAAATCTACCAGTTCATAATCTCCTTTCAGAAGATTTAGTTGGATTTATATGGCTGAATGAAGAATAGGGTGCAATGGGTTCAGTAAGATTGGGGAGGAAAGCAAAATCTTTAAATTGCCATCTATCATCAGAGTAACCGAAATCTAAGGCTGATGACTTCAGGTCAGGATTTGTTTCAAATCTGCGGCGGGAGCAACCACAGGCTTCCGGGGATTGGCAAGGAGAGATAGAGCCTTTTACCCTTTAGGAGACCAGTTCAAATCCAGGTCATTAGTGGCTTTAAGCAATAACGGGGACAGACTGGAAACAGATTTTCCCTCCTAATCTAAAAGCCAAGTTCTGCTTCAGCTGGCTGTCTAGCAGAGCCCCAGCTCCCCCTCTCAGGCTGCACTGAGAGCTCCCCCTCCTGCTCCGCTCTCCCGGCGGGCTCCAACCGCCGCAAGCAACGCGCCCGCCACCAGAGGGGGCCGGCCAGCACTGCCCTCTCCGCAGGAGTCCGGGCTTCCCCAGGCACGAACTGCTGTCTGCACGTCTCCAGACAGGTACAGTCACAACGCTTTCTCTCTCTCTCTCTCTCTTTTTTTTTTTTTTTTTAATAGAAGACGCTCTGCGCAGACACTGTACCCATGCTGGCACTCAGCTGCACCTTCCTATTGCTTACAATTCCCTGTTCAAATAGAAGCTCGAGAAACAAAAACACTTGATATTTGCAGAGGTATGGGGAATATGAACTCTACTCACTAAAAAAGAACCCGTGATCTCAGAGCACATACTGAACCACTGCTTAATGATTTTTTTGCAGTATTTCCATTGACAAAAAAAAAAAAAAATCCAATTGCACTGGAATCTGCCATACAATGCTAAAACAAAACCAAAATTAAAACTTTTTACTCCAATTGATCACCTTTTCCACCAGTTCAATGAACAGCTGTGTAAGTTTTTTAGTGCTACTGAAATTGCTTCAGACAATCACTTAATTTTTGCTTTTTTCCTCCCATGCTACTTTACAAAGAATCCTGATTATTCACTATCATTTGGGGCAAGAAGTATTTCAAAATACCATTTTCCAATTGAACAGATATCCCGAGCTTCACTTCATGCTCAATTTATAGGGGAAATAGAGATAAATCAAGGAGCAGGTCCACAAAAGAAGAAAGAAAAAAGCTTAGGGACATGTATCTCACCCATATTCCAATACAGGTATTTACTGCCACAGCTTAGATCCTTACAAGGCTTCTCTCAGTTGCAGAGTATCTCAGAAACTCTTCCAGTCGCTTGATAGTGGTGGTTCCTTTCTTCTCCTTTCTCTGTTTTCATCCATCAGGTTAAGAAAGGCTTCCCTTTGTCCCCCACTTTCAGCTGAATTGTCTTTCTAGTTGTCCAGAGTAAAACAAACCCAAAACACAAACCTCACCGCAGTCAGCTCTGCAACTTCTAAACCTTTGTCCCTCTTGTGTACCTTCTGTGAAAGGTACGCAAGGCCACGCCTGCTATATGAAATTAAAAATGCTAACAGGGTCCTTAGATCCCCATACTTCCCTTGAGTTTGCTGCTGCAGAGTACTGAGCAGCCTGGCATGTGTTCAGCTTTCCGTACGCGAAAACTGCTCTCAAAGTAATGTACAATCCTAACGTGATTTGATGAACTGGAGATTTAATCTGCAGTCTGTCGCCCCTCCCAAAATCAGGCATATTTAAAGTAAAAATGAGATGTCATGTTAGCCTTTCCAAGGATCAAACAATTGTAGCTCCACAAATTAAGACATCCCAAAGCTGACATTTACACAGTCTCTTTTATCAGTAGTAATGCAAGAAGAGACTATGAACGATGATCAAATTTGAGCTGAATTTTGAGGTTAATGCCAAGAAAATTCCTACACATAGGCATTTTGGATTTTACTGGCAAGCGGTTCTTAGTATCTGACATCAATGCATGCTAGTGATCCCAAATAATATCCCAAGTTGGGACAGTCTGACATTTCACGCAGGCCATCCCCCAGTACAGACCAGTGTTGGCCACTCTCCTGGGGTGAAGGTGGCAAGTTAGCAATAATCACTCCTTGGCCATGTCGAGTTTGGTCACACTGATCTGAAATGGTGGGTTTGCTCTCAAGCCAGCTTAGGAGCCTGAATCGTTATCTTCAAAGCAGCACAATAGGCTCACAATATTGAAACACAAAAGACCTTTTTCCAGCACCTGATTTTAGTAAATGAAATAATTTCCACAGGGTTGAGAACAACTGCAGAGCACTCCACCTTACACACTAACTGCAAGATATGTACACTAATACCAGCAATCTATGACAAGTACACCTTTGCTGAAAGCTTTTTTGGGGAAAAATCCAACCTCACCACTATCAGAATTCAACCAGATAGCAGCTTTGGTGGGGAGAAAATAGCGATAAGGTCAAATATAAAGAATCCATATACAAGGGAACAGAGCAAAGTAATTCTCAGAGCCCAGTCAGAAATACTTGAAAAGGACTGTTCTTTCTATGCAGGTGCACAGAACTTCTCAAAGCTCAGTTCCACCAGGTGCCAATAGCTGGGCATCTAGCAACAGAAGGGTAAATTCTTCAATGACATGCCTGACAAGTCATAAATAACTAGCTTTTTTATATTATTTCATTCCCAAAACATACTTTCAGCTAGTTGTTACCAGAGAGAATAATAAAATGGAAATTGCTTTGTTTTGACAAGTGTTGAGTAGAGCTTGCCATGCTTCAAAACATTCAGTAGTATTTTATTATATAACATATAGGTTAACCAAAAAACATAGAATCAAGAAAAGAGAAAACCCAAATATTCACAAGAAGGCATATGCTCCCTCTGTTCTGTGCACTGATTAAACACTACTTATCAGTACAATCTGACACAGTAATTACACCAAAATATTTCTCCATAAAGGCTGAAGGTGGAAAATGTTCATTATGTTTTTGCATTTCACTACGATTCTCCAAATCTGGCTGCCTCACCATTCGTATGTCAATCAGGTGCATCAGGAAATACAAGATGAAAGCACAAAGGTTCTACTGAATACTCCCTGGCAGCAACAAAATACAACCTGCGACAAATTCACCCAACAGCCCACTTTGCCAATCAGCAGTTCCAGGCGGTATGATCTCAGCTAGCCCTTTTTCTTAAACAAACTGCATGCAACTTGCTCAGAAGAAGATGGAAAACTGAATAAATCCTACCACAGCAGGTGATAAATATGATAAATTTAATAGTAAAAAAATAGCATGAGATTTTCCTTAATAAGAAACACAAATTACCTGAGTGACTTATATGAGGGGGGTTGTGGGGTCTACACAGGTCTTAAGTACGTACACATCCTATTCATTTGAGAAATCCAATCAGTATGACTGGCAGCTGCAGGAGGTTGCCTTAGCGATGTGGGCTAGATGGGGTAATTCTCCTTTTTTAGGAATTTCTATGCTGGAAAAATTCCTTGCAGAAATGCAATTATACCAGCAAATCATATTTTCAATGGTGTTCTTTATGCTACTTCCCTGAACTCCCTTGCTAGCGTGTGTCCTGCCTGCATAGAAGTTTCCAACACAGTATTTTTTCTAGTGTATGTTACAGATTATTAAAAGAATAGGAGGCATTACTAAACATCCACTAGGAAACAGCCCCTAGAGACTATTCTTTGCAGGTTCTCATTAGAGCTGGCTTAAACTTTTATTTTCATCTTAGTTGAAAATAATTTTTAAGTTTCAAAACACCTGTGCAATATATCAAATAGATTTTTGAAAGTATTCAGAGCATTAAATTTTTCAAGGCACACACCTACACAAAGAGAAAGACAACCCACACAGTGCCACGGGAGAGAAGGTAGATACGACAAAGAAAGGAGAAACTACACAAGCAGGAACCAGGATTAACCAAGATCTAATCAAGTGAAAGGCCAGTCCCCAGAAGGTCAGATTTATTCACAGAAAAATAGGATCTTCATCCCTTCAGCCAGAAGAAAACAGGACCACAGGTGGGAAACTAATGCAAGTGATTGTTTGGAGCCAGCATAACAAAAAGGATTTTTCTGCTATACATTTTTAAGACATACCACCTGCACAATTGAAGTTTCTAAGTATAGAGTGCTTGTAGAAACTTCGTTATCTGTAGGTATTTCCATAACACCATCACAGCTGCTGACAGCTCTGGGAGATAACAATCACAGCACACTTTTATTGCATTTTCAGACACTGAACTCTTATGGGCAAAGACACCAGGAGCTCAAGAGTATTTAGGCTTGCCTGTGACTGGGTGGATAGGTGAGAAATTCAGATCTGTGTTCTTCATAGGCAGAATTATGCAACAGTCTGCAACTTGTGTCTGTGCTCTGATTACAAGGTTACTGGATGCTACATTATCTGTAGTATCACTTTCTTATCTCTGTGTACAGTTGTACCTGTACTATTTTTCATGTGGAGAGCAATACTGTAAGTGTACGTGAAACTAATCTTGACTACACCCCTTTGCTTCCCACAGGGAAGATCAGACCGAAATAAGACTTGGTCTGAACAACCCTAAATGGGAACATTTCCCCTTGACCCCTCTTAATGTCAGTGGAGCAGGATGAACTTACCCAAAGCACTCTTCAGTATATTTAGGCTATACCTCCGTTGTATACTGCCTGCTGGAAAGATGCATGGAGATATTCTTGACTACAGAAATCAGTCCCCAGTATAAGTGTCTGTAACAGCACACTTTCCCAATGAGAAATGTGAGGACTGAATTCCTGGACATCCAAAATTCTTGGCCTGAGATCACACAGGAAGATTCTAGCATACCTACAGAGTAATCCACATCCCAGGCCCACTCCCTAAGTATTGAAACATTCTTTTCTATTGCAAAAAACTTCTTAATGGCTTCTGAAATACCAGCTACCTAAAATTTTTTTTTTTTTCTTTTCTGCAACTCATGCGTTAATTCCCATGCTATTTGCACTATTTCATATGACAGAGAGAATACCTAATGATAGGCAAGTTTTGTTGAAGCCAGTAGCTAATTTAGATCTGGCTTTCCCTAACAAACCAAGAATCTTCATCTGTCCTTTTAAGTTATCCTCAAAAGACTTTATTTCAACACTGCAGATGAAGACACAGTCCTTTTAAGTAACTGTTTTATCCTCTTTGGGAGGCAATTAAAGAGTGCAAGAAATTACCACCTTCTGTTTCTATTCTTGTTATGGATGGATAATTGGTTTAAGAGAGAGAAAACCAGTCAGACATTGCCAGTTTCAACATTTCTAACACTTAAAGGTTATCAGTCCAAAAGCAGTTCTGTCAAATTGAAGGACATCATCTGTAAAAGGTCCCCTGAACTTACATGCAGATGCACTCTGCAGTGACCACTATGGGACCATTCAGGTCCACAGAAATGCATGCCATTACCTCAGCAGATGCCTTCATCAACACGGCCCCTGCCATCATCTCCCTAACCCTTCTTCTGCCTGGGACATCAACAAAATTATAAAGCCAACACAGGTAAGCCTTTGCAAGATCAGGACCCAAGTGTGCTTTTCCTTTCCTTATCACACCGCTGCAATGGTGCTATGTTGTTTCCCCTGGAAGGCCAGCTGTACGTTACGTCTGAAGGCGAATGCTAAATGAAGTACTGCAGATTGCAATGAATTTTAAATCTCAAACTGACAAACTTTTCATGTTTCATAATTTAGTCCTGTTGATTGACTTTAAGTTTCCTGAGTTTCAGTAAATATACCCAGATTAGGAAGAGGTTAAAAAGAAAATGATTAATTACAAATTCAAGAACATGCTTGTTGCCCTACCCAGCCTTTGCAGGAAGGAGAAAACCATGTTCTATTTGCGTTCCAAAACGGTTCTGTTCTGCAGGCATTGTCAGCATCAATTAGAAGCATGACCTATGTTAGCTTTTTGTCAATACTGTGACTAGTTTAGAGATTGCTCTTCAACTACAGACTGGGAATCAACTTTTGGAAAGACAAATCTATACAATCACTAAAATTGATCAAGAGCGGACAAGGGAATTACAGAAAGTTTCTGAATGGGATGTATCCACAGCACACACACCTAAACTTGAAGGCTTTGAAATTCAATTACAGAAACTAAAATAAATGACCATAATGTTTTCTATTATCAGATACATAGAAATAATTTTCCTTCCCCTGCCCCAATAAAACAAATTTCAATTACTTTTTTCTAATCAAACTTGACCTTCTATCAGAGTCCTTCAACAGTATACAACTTTTAAAGTTAAAAAATACATCATAACTGCACAACAACATAGCAGAGGATTTTCAGTTTCGAAGTATAGCATCCTAGTTTAAATACAAGTATTAGGTGCATATAATGCATCTGGACTAATCAGATAAAAAGCTCAAGATAGCACACTTGACCATCCTACGTAACCCCTAAATCCTGGAAAATGAATGTGCATGTAAGGAATTCCTCATGGTCATTCAGTCTTTGTACAAGACATGCATCGTGTGAACTCTGTAAAACTCATGGTACATCCAGAAGAATGCTCAAACCCCCCCTGTCTTTGCAAGTCATACAAGTTAAGTTAAAAATTCACGGACATTATTTCCTCTTAGAGTCTGGCCCTACACTGCAACTTGCTAAGAGGCAAAAAGATTTCTCATCAATTGTATCCCTTTCCATAAACAAATCAGGTGGCTAAAAGCAAGGCAAAAAGCACGACCTTAATGGCAGTTCTCGGTACAAGCACTTGGTATAGATACTCACGATGGTATTTAGCTAGCACACAGTATTATGGCCAGGGTTACCATACGTTTGTCTCACCTTAGATCAGCGTAATCACTAAGGGCTGTGCTCTGCAGTCAGCATAGTAGTGCTGCTAAAAGTCCTTAGGCTGTAATATGGATATGATAGCAAAAGTACTTTATCTGACACCAAAACTGTCTGGAAGACAACTTAATTTCTGAGACAAATTTTCAGATTTCAAGTCTTTCATGTTTTTTGAAGAACAGAACGCACATCTGAACTTTTCACTTAAGAGGTGAGTTAGGAAGACTTTGTAGTCCAGTTACCAGAGAACTGGCTTTAGCTGAAGAACCACCACATTAAAGGCCTCAGCTTCACCCGATTCATTGGGCACTTCTCTTTCCAGATAGCTTTTGATGGAAGAACACTCTGATAGCCAAGATCAGGGTCCTAGCTGATCAGGGGGCTTAGCACAAGAATTTATTTCAATAGCTTTTTAGATGGAATTAAAAAATTCTCATACAGCAAAACATATTGACAAAATAGCCCTGTTTAAAAATTACGATCACATCTAAGCTGTCTCAGCTACTTCTAAGCTTTCTTTTATAGGTATATAAAAGCTGCATTAGAAAAGCATTCTAAGCCTTCTCAGTCTTCCCTCTTCTTCCTTTAACACCTTTAAACATGTGGTTTGGACTCTAGTTTTAAATCTCCACCCCCAAAAAAAATAAAAAAGGCATTTTCAGTTGTCACAGGAGCAGAGGAGAAAAGAGAAAACAAATACGGAGTTGCCAAGGTTACTGACAACCCTTGCTGACGAGATGAATGAAATTGATAGGGAGGAGACAGGTATGAAAAGATACTCAACTTGATTTTTACAATCCTCCTATTTCAGATATGACTAGTCCTAGACATTTTTTTTCTTCTGTGAAATTTAAATCAATTTGTATTCAACAGAATTCTTCATATGCTGCCTTAGAAATCTAAGATTCAAACAGTATACATGAAATTGCCTTAGCCTTTAACAGTGTTGATCTGCAAAAGCTCCTATAAACTACGTTACATTCAAATGATAGAGGTACATTTATACTATCTCAAAAATCTGAAGCCAGGCATAGTAAAGCTAAAAATAAGGCTTTTTCTTCTGCCACCAGAAAGAAGAATGAAGAAGATGCCATTCATCCTAACCACATCAAAATCAATTGGCCGTCGTGCCTGAACCCTAAGACAGTCATTTCTTAACTGTGTCTCAGAAGCCCTCTATTGGAAACAAGTTATTTCCCCTTGTCTCAGAGACAGAGAACAGCTCTTTTAAAACACGAAGATGAAAGTTTCCCTATCATGGAATTCCATGTTGTTTTGATCTAAATTATCTAGGATTACCCAGTCAAAACTGGAAACAGCTATCTGGTACAGTGGTATATTTAATTAAATTATCTTTCTAACAACCAACCTGCTGTAGTGTTGAAATTCCTAATCATTTTCTAGCTACATTCTAGTACAGCAGTTTATTAGGAGAGGGATCACAACAGCTCACTACAATAGCAACCTAGAAATGAAGAGACTCAGCATGGGAAAAAACTGAAGCCCGCTGTAAACCCACACCTGAACGGAGTAAGCAGCTGACCCAGAGCTCATCAATCCCAGTCCAGAGTGTTAATTATCCTCCATCATGGAAGACTGATCAAGAGAGGAAATGGAGACAGTAATGGATGTTGGGGCGTACACTGACATTGACCTCAGCAAGCAAAGGCCATCCGACCTGTCAGTGTATAGGAGAGAGAATTCTGAGCCACCCTGCTCCTTCAAGGACCTCTTTGTTTGTCCGTGTCCCCAATTCAGTGGTCCTTGCAATGACAGGAAACCGTTGTTATACCTGGCACCCTTCATCCATTACGACTGAAATTATTAGTTCCAGGAACAATGTAACGGTCATCTCTCAAAGAATAAAGATTTGAAGATTAATTGCTTCACTATCATACCAACCCTGTCTTCAAAGGAGTGGACATACTCCTTCCCCTCAGCCATAAACAAGTATTTTAAATTTTCTGGTTTTATACAACACCCTCCCCTACCAAACTGACTATTTTAAATGGAAAGCCCCACAGGAGAATTGTTGAGGAATCGCTTCACATTCATAGCCACTAACTGCATTTTGCCTGTGATTTTACACCACTGATTTTCGACCAGATGTTGTAGACTGCTGGCTATAAAATTGTGTTTGCTACTAAGAAGTTTGTTTTTCTTAGGTACCTTTCATGGGCCTCTCCAACACAGTCTTCAGATTCCCTTCTGAAAACCACCACACTATGAGACCAAAATAGCATTACAACAGTAAAGCACTCTAACACCAGTGATCTCAAGTGCTAGAAATTAGGTACTTGATTTCCAATCACTGAGCTCATGTCTTCAGGCTATTATATTCCAGATTCTCCTTTGGTATCAAAGGCTTATTAACCCTCATAACCAAACAAACCTTAAGTCATTCCTAGGAGGTTTTAGATCCAAAAAATCTAGAACTTCAGACCAGAAACAGACAAGGAGTTACCTGAATTGCATGCAAGGACTGTGCACTTGAACCTGTTACGAGGCAGGTTCCAGCACTGTAGGTAATGTGGAACTTTTGCTAATTAGTCAGACGCACATCATCTACTGCAAGGCATTTAAACTGGAGTCAGTCTGTATACTGAACGGAGAGGTGGCTGGGGAGAGGGACTGGCTGACGGAAACAAGTCAGCTCTGAAAACAGCCAAATTCAATTCTCCAAATGCATCAAAGATTCACCAGTTTCAGAAACTGCTGCCGTCCCAAAGCTCTCCGTCAGGCCTTGCCAAGCTCTCGAATCCCACAGATCATTTATTTGGGTAATGTATTGCATGAGACAAGGACTGAGTCTGTGTGTGTTATGTCAGGCTACGGCTGACTTGCCTCCGTCAGAGTCCTAAGAAGTCGGCTCTTACTTCGAGTTTGATTTTTAGAAGTCTGATGCAAAATGCACATTAAAAATCTGCAGCCAGCTTGGTAAAGATCTTACAAGCAGTTTTTATTGTAGGCTGCTGACAAACTGAAGACAAATCATCTATGTTTTTGGAGTCTTACTTTTAAATAAAGAAGGAGCCTCTCTGGGAAGAAGTATAATTTGAGATGGAAAAGAAAGCATTTTTGAGGATTTCTAATCTTCATTATTAACCTCATAAATCATGACCCCTGGAAATTAATTAAATTTTACAGCAACAGGAAGTTCATTCGAGGGAATAATCTACCAAACTAAGGTAATATGAACACTGCAATTCTTCAAGCTTTGAAGCAAGCAGGACTGGTCCATAAAAGTAAAGCATAGAACTGTGCTTCGGAGAAAGGTCCTTCAGAGGAAAGAAGAAGATAAACCCCTCATAACTGCTTGGCTCCAGACACTAGCACTTTCAGAAATGTAGATTTGCAATAAAATTGTAAGAGAACATCCCCCCATAAATAACATTTAGCATGACAAGATTCTTTTGAGTGAATCTTCCTAATATAAAGTGCCAAAACTCGGTGTCCTAACCAAGAGGTCACCAGATTCCCTGCATGGCAGTCCAGCATCTTACTGGACACAGATCGTAAGGTAGAATCTACCAATGGAGAAGACAATTAGTAAACTACTTTATTTCAGTAAATGGTGTTCACAACTGAAACTCTCCCAGCTCAGGTCCACAACATACTGTATATTCTTCCCAGAGTCTTATTTTCCATAGCAGCACCCATATTTCACTGGGATGGTTTTTGTTTCTGCGCTGACTCTTGTAAACTTTCCTAGCGCAGACCAGAAGAATTGTTGTACTTGCTTTACTTACTGAGACCTAATTCCACATGGTTTCCTGTGAGCAACAATGAGATTCCTACCTGTCAGACCCTTCTCCTTAAATCTCACAATTTAGATAGACGTTAGCATTGCCACCGAAACAGCAGTTTCAAAAACTAGGTATTTGTCTGATTTAGATCATCTTAAAAGGACATGACTCAGGATCAAAGCCAGCATCCTAAATTGTATTTTATAAGTAAAGGTGAAACTCTTCAAGTATTGGTTCTACTTAAGGTACAATTAGCAGGGAGAATGTATTTCAAAGTATTCTTGGAGTTTTGAGCAGTATGGACAACAGCCTCTGTTTATAATCAAGTCATGAGAAATCCCGTTTCAATAACGTTCTGACAAATACAGAAAAAGATCTTATTAACAAGTTTTACATAGAAGAAAACCTGTAATGACAAGTTAGAACTAACAAGCTTTGCTTAGCACTGGCAGGTCAGCTAAGACAGTGATCTTTAAACTCAGAGACAAAAAGAAGGTGGCAGTCGTCACTGTCCATCATGAAAAGGATTATAAAATAAGCTCGCTGAGATTCATTGTGCCACCAACCCTTGAAAAGCATACGACTGAAAAAGCCACATGACCACAGATTCAATCATTTCTCCCCAGGTCCCTAGCTCATCTGATGGTCTCTATTTTAAGCAAATTTATCTATGGTGGAGTTTGAACAGTTATTTATTTTCTTTTTGACAAAGAAAAATCTGGTTATTTAGTCAATTTCTTAATGGTAAAATTATGATCTTATTGGATTATAAAGTTCATTCCATTGCATAACCATTTCTCAAGTCAGAAGCAAAGAACTGATGCAGAATAAATCTTAAAAGAGCCTGTATTTGTCACAAAAGATATAATAACCCATGATTGTTTGCATTATATATTACCCAAGCCAAAGCCTTCATTTTATTTGGTCGCAGGTACTGCAGCAGTAGGAAGGTTATGCAAGGCACCCTAATGGCCACGTCTGGAAAGCTTGTGGTTGGGGGTGGGACGTCTCTAAATGAAGAAAGTCCCAAGAAAGATCAGATGGCCAGTGATGGAATCCAATTGCATTTATCATCATGGAGCTCAAACCTCCCTTATAGCAGCCCAGTATAAAGACAGTACATAATAATAATAATTAAAGGTTCCTGAAAGACTATCACTGACTGGCTAGTCCCATTACCCTTCAATACAGTTAGAAAGATGACACTGGCATAACTGAGAACCAAAAATAACAGGAGTGCACTTGGAATATACAGACACAGGTACCCAACCAACCTGTAAAAGCACACAAGTAGAAGTAAACACATAATGTGAAATTCCACCACCTAAACATATGGAACAGTTGAGTAAGATATGAGCATGGAACAGGCTGAATATGAACTTCACATAGGCAGTGATGAAATGGAAAGCAGACACAGAGATACCCAAATGGCTTCAAGAGCTGAAAGCAGCACAACCTTTTCCCCCAAGACACCTGGCAGGTATCTCGTCTTTCCATCAGTAGCTCATATTGCCATCACTTCCCATACCCATCTTAACTCACCCAGGTTTGGATAGTTTGTGCACATTGCTCTGGGCAATACAGGTAAAACTTAACACCACCACTGTTCCATGTTAATAAAACTAAAACCTTTTCATTATAATTTCCATACACTTAATCTAAATTACACTTATATACTGCTTTCAGATTGGGGTTTTAGCATATAAACATTTCAGTAAGAAAATATAATAATTCAAAATTCCTTTCCAAAATCAAAACTTAAAACCTGTGATCTTTATGGGAAAGCATTCAATTCTAGAGCTGCAGAAAACTTTCTATTTTCTCAACTAAACAGAGGAATCAGAATTTAGTACTATGTTATTAATACACTGAAAGTCACACTTTGACACATCCATATGCTACATGCTCTACTGGATATCCAGCAAACAGATTAAGCACGTGTTTCAGCCAGAGTGTAAAAATGCACTTGACTGAAATAAAGGAAGACATTGCACGTCCATGTGTACGAACATGATAAATTGGATTTGACAGGTTTTAGCAAAACCCTTCTTAAACTATTGTTCAAATAACAAAGACCTAGTTACATAATGAAAGTGCTCTTGTGATAAAGAATTAAAAATTGTTCAGTTTTTCAGGCTGTCTTGAGAAGGTCTCAAACAAAATCTTCCAATAAACATGAGCTGTTTCCTATCATATGCAATGCATAAATCTATTTTTCTACTTTTGTCTAATTTTTAGTTTTCAAAGATCACCTCAATGTCATTTTACTAAATTAAGCCCGTCTGTGTTGAAACTGTTAAGACAAGCATTAGCCATACAACTATACCTCAGGTAAAATTGGCTCACGCTATTCAAACTCATATTGCATGTGACCTTTTCCATCTTTCCAGTCTGATTTATTTTTGGACACGTTCAGATCATGTCAGGATTTGCAGGCATTAGAGGGTGAAGGATCAGAAAAAATGCTGATTACAGAGAAGAAAAGATCCATACTTCTAAAGACAGCAAATACCAATTTCATAATGAAAACAAATCTGAAGAATCTGAAACAGCTAAAGCAAACCAAAAGCACCTACTCTCTATTCCACATATAATTTCTTTTACACTCACTACAATGTGTTCTCAAGGCTTTTGACTGTCTGCTTTCTTGAGTTTGAACATTTTAAAAAGTACTGTTAGTCCCTTTGATACTAAAAAAGGGAAACAAAACAAGGATATGGTAAAACTGAGTCTTGCCATTTTGATACACAGCATTTCTTTTTGGAGATTAAGAAATAGTGATGACTAATAGAAGCCAACGTCCTTCAAATAAGGGAAACAAGTATAATTTAGTGCCTGGTAGAGGAAAAAAATTGCCTTGTGACTCCATCTATCTGAAATTCACCATCTTCCACACATGATTCAGCATTCAGCTTTCAGATTAATCTGACTCAGCTGCCTGGAAGCAGGAACACTTGAAATTTTATGCCAGTATTATGCCAAATGTCACTGCAAGACACTATTGTCCAACAGTTGCAGACAGAAAGATTAAGCATCAACATTATTTTTTCCATTTCTAGCAAACTCTCCTAGTCGCATTCCTGTAATACCTCTATTACTGTGGTATTGAATGGCAAAGCGCAGCAAAGATCTGGATCTGCCTGCTGAGCTTTAGGCAGCTCTTTTCATTTCTCTCTGCTAATGTGTGCTCATTTCTGGAAAAGTGAATTTTTTTTGCCTATTTAACTTGCATATTAATCTCCATTGAACTACAGAAAATGAATTTAAATCTCCATGGTAAAAAAAAAAAAAAAAAAAAGGATGGTTTTCAATTCATACCCTTCTTGATTTTCATCAATGTTTTCTGCTTAAATACTGTTTAATCAAAAAAAATCTGAGATGGCTCCTAAGATTTATCATGGTATCACTGAAATAGAAAATACCATATCTCAGCTCCTACAAATAGTTGCTCATGACCAACTTAACTATTCAAA
The DNA here is from genome assembly GCA_013400195.1 of Aramus guarauna. NCBI lineage: Eukaryota > Metazoa > Chordata > Aves > Gruiformes > Aramidae > Aramus > Aramus guarauna. Next base: position 531,571 of record VXBL01006372.1, read on the forward strand.
TGCATATATATATATGTAAAAGTGAAAAACCCAGCCTCACCAAAACAAAAACCCCCGCAAATACTCAGCGAGGCATTCAGAATATCCATCCCTCAACAGGGGCTCCCACAGTACCACTTCATATGAAAAGAGCCCTAGTTTCAATCTGCATGATGCAGTATTATTTCCATCTCATATTTTTATATGTCTTCTGTTTTATGATGTCATTATATGGAAGCCAAGGAGCAAGTACTGCAGTGGGGCCTGGTTTCAGGGAGTAGTGATGGCTAAAGGCAGGCATCTTTTGCCACATTCCCTGTCTTGCTACAAAGCTTAAGAATTAGGGAAGTTCCTTGTCTGGCTAGGAAGAAAACAAAGATGAATGGGAAAAATATTTGCATAGAATTCAGAGAACTCACTTGTAAAACCCTGTAGTATTAAACAGTAATGATGAAGAACAAACAGGCCCATTTTCAGTAGTGTGTTTAAGTCTTAAGATTTGCCAACAATACAAAGTGATAATGGTCAAAGCCATACAGCTGTGGCTACTCTGCAGTGAAATAATCATAGATACAGTTAATCTCACACATAAAGGGAAAGAAAATTTATTTGCATAAAGTGTAACACACTTCTGTGTTACACACTATGCTAAATTACATTTAGCATTTGTATGCTGTAATGGCTTTCATGGCTTTCATATCGCCCTGTGTGTATTCAAAATGATCAAATTCTGGTCCCAGTTAAAACAAGGGCATACACATTGCTATAAAAATTAAAGGCACTGCCAATTCAAGGCCTTTTCCAAAGCTCAGTGGAGTCCTTGAGCACATTCATTCTCACAGTCCATGGGATTGAGTCATTACAAATCATCAGAAATTTGAACTGCCAGTTTTAATGGTGTCCAGGGGACTTAGGCACTCAGCTTCCATTAAGTTCTAATTTAATTCAGTTATCTAAGATCCCACTGAATGCTTGAAAACAAGCATGAACAAGATCCGGGGTAGGTTACAGCACAGCAGAAAACCTGAATACAGAATAGTGTCGTACACAGTCTTCCTTCTTCGTATGTTAAAAGCAGCTTGTCAAACTATATGGGAGAGTTGTGGGCTAACAGAACTTAACATGAAGTCTCCAACACAGTTTTAGCTGGGACAGAGTTAGCTTTCTACTGCATACTGGGATTAAACCGCGACACCCAAAATTATCCAGGAGTTTTCTCCTAAGAATCTTATGAAGTATATGCTCTTCAGCCTTCTATTTTAGAACAACTCAGATGCTTTCCTCTGCTGCCTGCAGAACACATTGATGAGCCAGGAGAACGTATCTCTATTCAGTAACAATAAGCCAAAGGAAAGGTTTTTTTGAAAGGTCCCTTTGTTAATATTTTGCTTTAAGTTTACTACTGAGATTTTCAATTTAAAAAAGAAAACCGTATCAAATTGACTGAAAATGTAAGGTTAAAAGAAGCAGAATTAAAAAAAAATACTGCTGCTACAAATGCTGTATAACAAGTAAATGCTGTTCCATATGCCACAAGATTGCTCTCATGTCAAGATATTTTCTGCAGAGGTCATAGACGGAACAGATCTTTTGCTAAAGACAAACATGCCTTGGGACCCATTGATTTTCATATTAGGACTAGCTGAAGATGCAAAAGGACCATCAAGTACACACAGATGCATACGCAAACACAAATGCTCCTCCTGAGGGCAACGCTGATTGCCAAAAAGGATAACACAGAAGCAGAAATTCTGCCTCTCTGTTATACACAGAGAAAAAGAGCTAGCACGATGTCTTAAAAACATTGTGGAAGTAAGAATTCAGACTCTATGTTCCACTATTTAAGAAAAGTACAAATTAATATTAACATTCAATACATGGAAACAAACCAGAAAAAAAAAAAATTACAACCTGCATTTATAATTTTCTAGACCTAATCTGCAAATCCAACCTTCCAATTTGAGATTTGTCCCCAGATTGTGTCTTTGGTGCAAGCTCTACTTGTGCCCAGATGTCCTTCCAACAACGGTCAAAATGTGAGCTTCCATATTCCCTAACCAACAGTGAAACAGAAGGCGACAGTAACCCAGTGCCTTTAACCCCTTCTGAGCTTGAGCTCATTCTCAGCTACTGCAGAGATTTTTTGCAGTACTTCCCCCACCCTCCTGAAGAGCTCAGAAAAGATTAGATTGTCTCATGTTCCTCAGTGGCTAGAGGCATGATATACACCTTTCATCACAATAGTTCATCACAGCTTTAGCCCTCCTCTTCCAAGAAAAGCATGACAAAAACATCAAATGCATCAAAAATTCTGATGGAGGACACGCACTTAACACTGCAACACCTGCAGACCGGCACTACCCTGCACAAACTCATTTTGTTCTGGCAGGTCCTAAACCATCATCTGTAACTGAGATTGGGGCCCTCTGCGTTAGGTACTGTGGGTGTGTGGCTACAGAGCAAAACGAGCTCTGGCTCCAAGTCACGAAACCCCAACAGGAAAAAAAAAAATCTAAACCAAAAAAGTCTGTTTGGGGAAAAAAAGCCAGGCACAAACTGATTTGCCTGAGGTTACACTGCTTCTCACAAGCTTCTTTCTTCCCCCCAAGAAAGCTAGAAATGTTGCTTTATTGCTGGACTTATTACGGAAATGTTATAATAAACATGGAAAGCAGTATCTGACTCAGCAATCTGAATCAATTTTATTCAGTTAATCTGAATAAAATATTGAAGATATGGGTACAGAAAGGTAATAATTCATAATGGTTATATGCATTCTTTACCAAGCTATAAAGATGGATTTTTCGTAAATAACAATTCCAAAGGACTGACCTCTCAGCGATTTTTTGCCCAGCTAACTCTGAGATAACTTTTTGACAACTACTGAAAATGAAAATTATTAAACCAGAAAAAAAGAAGACCTAATTCTAGCTCAATGTCTCCAACAGTTTCCCCTATTCTGTCTCTAACAGCAAGCAAAAAACCTAGTAATTAGGAGAGTATAAGACCGGGGCACACAGAAAATGTAATTTTTCTGCTACAGCCTAGTCATTTCAACTAATTACTGGTTTAGGGACCTCTGGAGCCACAGGTGGCCAACACGCTGTGGTGTTAAATAACTGATATCTGCATGTCTGAGTCTGGTTTGAACTGCTTGATGCTGCTGAACCAACTCACACTGAACACGGAACCCGGACAGCCTCAAGTGTTCAGGCATTTAAGAGACAGACAACTGAAAAACTCTGCAAACTCCGGGGTTCTTAAGAGAATCTCAATTCTGAATACTTTGACTAAACTCTTCAAATCAGAGTCCATTACTTTTGCCACTAGCATACAAAGTCACTTTACTGTTAATGCTGCATATTCTTTACTATCACACAAAGCAAGCATATATCCCATCCATTTTAGTACTATGAACACAACACGTTTCTCATCTGTGGTTTTTGTGATTTCCACACACACACTTCTAGATATTTCCTATCTTGATTCCTTCCATGTTACTCTACAGAAGTTGATCTATCTTAAACTACACAGCACTGTCAAAAAAGATAAATGCTACTTCTTGCTTTATCATTAGAGCGCTCCTGGTTTCTCAGATTTATCTGTGGTATTAAAGCCCTCTCTGTTTTAATTACTACTATGGATGATTCATGAAATTTCATGACAATAATAGCTGTTCTGGATTTTTTTTCCTGTGTAATAGTTCTTCAGATAATTTGTGTCAGCTGTGCATTGCTTTTAAAGACCTATATCAATCGAAAACATTAACCTCCAAAGAAAATTCACTTCGCTTAAAGACTGCTTGCCACTAGTGATTAAGTCAAGTTGACCATTCATCACAACTATTAATTTGAGGCTCAGCTTGCATGCCTCTCAAATCCTTGCCTGAAAAGATTTTTCGCATGCGTTTCATTCAGAGAAGCCCATAGCTGATTTCCTACCAGACTGCAAACCAGAGGATCAGAATGATCTGGACTGATTTTGTAATCTACGAACACACAGAACAACAGTTACCAAAGACATGCTTAAAATTAAATTATGTGCATAGGATATACTCATGAGTCAGTCACAAATGTTATTTTATGGCACAAATATTATTTTGTGATTCAGTCTTAGGGGTCAGGTATCTTCAGTTCAGCTCTTCAACCTGCCAGAGTTTTAATAAACTGGGTGATCCCGACTCTCTCTGAATTTACCTTGTTATAAGCTTTTCCAGCAGAAGACACGCGTGGTCTTAATATGTCTCGTACTGTGGCTGAGGGACACACACAAATACCACAAGCAGGAACGCGAACTAGTCGCCTCTTACCTGAAGCTCAAGTTTGGAATCAACACTTGAGTCCTTGACAATAACTCCATATCAAACATTTTCAATGAGATTTAGCTTGTATTTTCTGAAGGGTTTGTCCACTGACAGGGGGGGTTTTGTGTCATTCATTCTACTAATGTGCAAATTGCTGTAAGGCATCCAAAAGTCAGCCTGTGAGATCAGCCCATGCATTTAGAATACTTTTCATCTAATTACTGCCAGTAATCTTTCCATTTGGAGTCTGGGTGAAAAGGTTAATTATTACCAACAGACGACCACTAGTGGTTGAAGTGGAAGAAAAAAGTAGTAGTTAAACATGTAAGTGCCAGCCTGCCTTTCCGACGAATAAACGTAAGGAAGACTTTTCTTTTCTAATGGCTCTTCCACATGTCATCTCTCATTTTCTGAAACTCATGCAAATTCATATGGAAGAAAGGGGAGAGCAAACTTGACTTATTATTTGTGGACTGAAAATACATGCAGTGAATACTGTATGAAACATCTGTGAGGAACAGGGACAAGGATACATTGCTTCTTTATGACTGTGATAGTAAATATACAGATACCATTCTGCTCCCAAGGTCTTGTTTCTGACTTTCACTGCTAGTCTGTCTGATGCTAGCACTGTACACACTTGCTATTCACACTGCACAGCTGCCTTCCAAAACACCTTTCTCCCCAGAGATACAAATGCTCCTGGTCCCTCTCCCTACTGCTCCGTTCTTACAGCCTATTACCCTAGCTACCAGCCAGCCTTTTTTCCCTAGCAGGGAAAGAGCAGAAGCCCACTGGCCATTCTCTATGCGCCATGCACTCCTCTCCGGTGTACGACCACCTCACAACACAACGGACCAGCCGCTTTTGCAGAGGAAGCATTCTTTCATGGGGAAAAAAATGACAATTCATTGCAATTAAAACATCTTGCTAAAATTCATTCAACTGCAGGGTAAAATTGCTTCTTCAGGATCAAAGACAGGGCAGTTCCAACTCAACAGAACAGGGCTGGGGGCAGTCTTAAAAAAAATTAAAAATCTAGATTGAAATCTATTAGCGAAACAGGGCAGAGCAGTAACTTTTTAGCTTTGCACAGACCTGAAATATCACAGATTAAATCTACAGTGAAATTCTCTTTCCTCTCCCCAAAGAGGCACCCCAAAGGCATCAGCCACTTAAGATGTTTTCTTAAAAAAACAAACCTGCAGCTCTGTATCCTTACTTCTGTACTTAGCCTTGTGTGTCCCAGAAAATCATCACAAATTTGCATCTACCCAGATCAGAGTGCTAAAAGACCATTTCAATAAATAATATGAAATACAGTATTCAATTTTCAGCACCACGTTTCAGTAAAGAGAAGCAATAACAGAAAGGAATGCAGAAGAGAACCATGAATATGTTTGGAGTCCTGACAACAAGGAAATATTGACATTATTGGTAGTGATTAATTTAGATTGGAAATCACTGAAGTGAGAGATTATAATCACCTTCAACTACAGAAGAGATTTCTGCAAAGGAGACAGAGAATCTATGCTCTGTGTCCATGGTGGAATAGCCTAAGTAGTAATGGGCTTATACTGAAGGGAGACGTAAATTAGGCATTCGGAAAATTTTAATTGCTCTGACACTGGCACTGAAATAGCACCTGAATTAAATGTCAGGAAAACGCTAAGTTCCTACCATCAGAGGTTTTCATGAACACACACACGAACTGTGAGGGATAGCACATGCATATCACTCTTGCCTCAGGGCAAGGAGGTAGGCTGAATGATTTCACACATCCCACCAGTTCTATTTTCTGTGATTTTTGCAATCATGCAACCTGCATAATCTTCCTCTAGATGAATAAAAATGGTTAGTCTACATTGTGAATAGATACGGTAACTAACCTGCAAGCTTTTCTTGAATGTGATTGAGGCATATGTCCAAGACAAGCAAGGAAAGTTGCACCAGCATTATCTACTCCACAGCTCAAATGAAGATTTTGTTGAGAGAAGACTTAGGTTCCTTCTGCAGCTTGGCCCCCTTTCTTAAGCTCCATTAATAATTTGAACTATGAAAGCCATCCCTGAATTTTCGCTCATCATTGTATATACTCCATTGACTATGTAATGATGCTACTATATGGTGGGGCATGTGACGTATTTAAAAAAATGACAATCAAATAACAATAGAAAAAAGTTTGAGATGCCTCTGTCACACACTTTTCCATTTGCTAAATGTTGTGCCATAATGGTTCATTAAAATGCTGGCATTTGCACTTGCTCTAACACAGGCAACTCCCACCTCTTTAGGAAGTGCTGAAGATCTGCGCATAGTATCAATACATCTTAGACAAGAAAACATACAGATACTTAAGAATTTATTCTAGCTGTGTGGGCACCATGGACAGTATTTCACATACTGTCTTTCATCGGACTGTGAGGAACTTCTCTTTCAGTTTAGAAAACACCAGTAACATTATACACATTACTATTAAAAATTGCCAAAACACATCTGCACATCACTTATTAGATAAACATGGTAATAGCAGAATGCACAAAAACATGCACTAACCTTTTTGAGGTTATGCATGGGGGGGTGTGTTTATATGCAAGACTACATGCTGGCTTCCTTTGGGTGAGAGTTTACAAGACAGAGTCGGAAGCAGAAGATTTTTATGGATTTAACTCTTCACCGTGACCATGCAGATTGAACATCAGCAATGACTAAGATTCATAACACTAGCTGGATGAGTCATTTGCTGAAAAAGTACAATGCATATACAGAGGAATAACAAGGACATGCACAGAGAACGTGGGTTTCCCCCCAGTATCAGTCCGTCACTGCGCTAGCGTCAGATCCCTGCTCAAACAATGATTTCTCCACACCACCTTCTAGGAGGCAGCAGCTGCTGTTACACTGAAAAAGCTATATCTGTTTACCATACAGTAAAACACACACCCTGGAAGCAGAGAAGACAAATAAAAGGGACTAAATTATTGCTCCATTATTTAGTAGGTGGCATGGCCAGTATCTACGAGAGGAGAAAATGCCATAGACCAACTAACTCTGCAATGTTCTTTCTCCAGCCAAATTCTCTCTTGACATTATAAAACATGGCCCAGAAGTATTCTCTGCTGGTATTAAATAAACATTGTGGGGAGGGGTATATGTGTCAAGATTTAGAAGTCTGGAAAATATATGGCTCTCCTGAGACACAGTCATCCATAGAGCTAAGCCTCACAATCTATTTAGGACTTTCTTTTGAACCTTAGTGAGTTTTTAAGCCTTATCTGATGAGCATAATGATATTAAACTGTTTTTCATTACCCATAAAAAATGAACAAAAAGGATAAAGCTGCTAGCGTCTCAGGCTATTTGAAAGGAATCAATAGTCTGATCCCTTAGTATATCCTGCTCATAAAAAACCCATTTTCTTTAAACTAAAAGGAATTATTTGGACATGAGAAACTAGTTTCACACAAAGTATCTGCAAAAAAAAAAAATCCTGGGAAGATGCAAGAAACAAATGTAAAACATACTCTTACCTATACAGATATTTACAGAAAACAGGCTCAAAGATGTGCTCAACATGTCTACTTTATGTATTATTTGCCTAACTTTAGGCTTCAAGTTCCAGCTTGGCCTGATTCTAAAAGAAGTTAGGTATTCTAGGAACGTGCTGGGCAGAGCATTGAGCTGACTGCTGAGGGTCTTTGCTTTCCTGAAAGAGATGCTTCTCCCTTTTTACTGCAGAACTTGAGAAAATTAATTTTATTTTGATTCAGCACGGGGAAGAAGAAACACTTTACTGAAGGAAGCAAGTGATTGTTTCTCAACAGTAATCAGAGGTGTCAACTTTATTCTGACATGAACCACACTATGTATTCATCTGGTTTGTATGGAGAATGGGTGTAGTCCAAGGAAAAAAAAATAAACCATTGCAAACCTTTGTGATTCATAAATGGGTTCCTGTTCTAGCATTTTAAAACTATTTAATATCTACTTTTTGAAATACACCTTATTATACACTGAATGACTAATATAATTCTTTTAATAAATAATTTGTACATGTTAATTTAAGATATTCATATCTAAACCATCTTAAAAAAGAGAGGCTTCATCCTCCCCTAGTGTAAATCAGGATGACTCCTTTAAAGTCAATGAAGCTAAGCCAATTTATAGCAACTAAGGATCAATCCTGCATGCCTCCAAGGCTTAATTAACTCTGTGTACCTTTTCTATCACATAATACTCTCAGATGAATTAATGCTTAAGCTGTTATCACCTGTAAGATGTGGAGTACGTATTAGTCAGAGCTGCATGAACAGGATATTATTCTATTTATATTCTTGTGATGGCTTCCCAGACATTGGGTGAGCTTCCCTTCTGAGGAGTAGCAACACTTACTGTATTTACACATTCAGTTTAATTAAAAACAAACAAACAAAAAAATCAACAAACCACCACTGAGGAGCAAGTCTGCCCATAGGTAGTCCTTACAACAGAAGTACTTCTTGTGAAAAGACTTCTATTCCCCCAAACAAAAATAAAAAATATACAGCTAACTGCCTCCATCAAACTGAGGGACATAAGGTATTCATCAGCACTGGAATAGAAAGCAAATTAAGTTTGCAAACACAGCTCAAAAATGGAAAGGAAAAAAAGAATTTTCACCCCAAAAGGCTTTACTTTTGGAAGCAAAGGTGAAGAACCCAACAGTACATGTAAGTATATTGCAATTTTTATCCAATAACCAGTATTAGGGGATGAGGTTGAGGGGAGGGAGGAATAATTGTCAACACAACCCATTGAAAAGTTCATCCAGGTAGGTATTCAAAACCTGGTTGTCATCTTTAGTATCACCGATTTCTTGTTATGGCTGTGAAAGTAACTCCGGAGCATCTGTACTATTTTTAAAGGTTTTTAATCTTTATTGCTTCCATTTTTGGTTTATTCTAGTATATTGTCTCATAGCAAAGTAAAAAAAGCACCATGTTGTTCTGAGGTTGGCATATTAAATTTTCATATGCAGCTGTTGGAGACAGATTTATAAACTAATTAAGTAAAACAATCTCATAAGCACTGCTTATGTCTGAAGAGTCTCATATCAACTAGCTGAGTTATTCCAACAGATTAAAAAAAACCCAACTTATTCAATAGGAACGTTTGCAGAATCAGGCCAAAATTATTTTCTAATGTAAATCAACCCATGTGTAAACATCTTGTGCAAACATCTCCCCAAGTTACTAAATTACTTGATCTTTGAAAAAAGAAAGCTCAGAATCATTGATACATTCTTACTCATTTCCCTCCTCTGTTCCTGTAAGTGCTTACCAGTTTTTCCACTGCTTCTAATTAAACTAAACCCAAGTTGCTCAGGACAGCAAGAATTGCCATCTTTCCCCATTCTATACCTCATTTAAGTTTAATCCGTCCTTTCTGTCTTCACAGATGCAATTCAGTCTTTCTGTCCAAGGACTCTCTGTTGCTGATGCTTACATACAGTACTACACTATGTTTATAGAGGCACTCCAAATAACAGGTGAATAACAAGCAGTATTTTGAAATCAGCTTTACTAGAACAAAACTATAAAGAACAAATAAAATTATTTAAATGTAATATTCTGCTAGATTGGTGATGAGTTTTGTGCAAAGAGCAGCTAAAACTGTTTTCATTCCTGTCTATATTTTTTTTCCAATGCAAGAACACACTTGATTCAGTTTGTTGCATGTTTGGTTCTACGTCTAGCGTGTATTTTCTGCACTTTTAGTCACTTCAATCTGCTTGTTTCTTACAAAAAATCCATAGCAACCTATATTTAAGAAGCTGTTTCTCCTACTGCAATTTTATTACAAACAGGCATTGAAGCAAAAGTTTTAAACCACCATTAACTGATGAGCATCTCAAACTGTTTTTTAAGTTGTTCTTCCACCATAACAGACTATCAAAGAACAGCCTTTTATGATTCCCTGTTATAAACTTTGGTTGTTTATAATCAATATTCAAAAGGGAAAAAAAGTCTTCCCTAGAGAATTTAACTTTGTAATGTTATTGGTGCCCATCTATTCAAGAGACTTCTGAAACTCCCCCATTTAAAATGGGCTCCTCTTCTTCCTAAAGCTGCACCGACAGCACTCACTCCACTGAACAATCCAAGCTGCTGCGAGAGCTTCCGCCTGATCCTGGGATTCCCACTGGCTGACGTCAGTACATTTGGAAGTGGTTCCAAAATTTCATTTTACTCAATGACTCCAGGCATATCATTAGTATTGATTAACCGCAAGCACAACAATATAGTATCTTGTCCTTCCACATTATTTCAGCCTAACCCAAGAGCTGCTAGGGAAGTATTTCTTTGAAATTCCTGGATCCAAAAGACAGGGATGTGTGAGAAAGGAAGCCCAAACTGCGGCTCACTCCTCAACTGCAGACGGCACAAGGTCCTCTACTTGCAAGGACCCTAGGAGAGTGCAAAGCACTTGCCTTCAGCACCGTCCTGTCAGGTGACCAAGATGACTGCTTCTATCTGGCTCGGCCACCAAATGTAGGCACCATCTCAGAACTTGTCTCCAAACGCAAGATATATTTTCAGGTTTGCCTATGACACTTAGGATGTACAACACTGGCAATGCCTTTAGACCTCTTGTGATTTGATCAAAGTTTCTTTTCCTGTCTACAACTCTTGTAAATATGAATACATGTATGTATGCATGCTTAAGTGCAAGAAACCCAGTTATAAATATAGGCTGCACTTGCAATTTCTCTTGAATCTGAACAGTTGAAATGATTTTTCCACTATAAAAGTCTCCTAAAAATCAAACTGAGCTGTAACAATCCAGTCAAGGGCTGTCTACTGTAGAGTTTCACTGTTAATAAAACTGAAATTATGACCACAGCACGCACTCTTGAGTAACAAGGAACCAGATTACATGTATGAACCTTTGGTATACATGAATCAGTAAAATATTAGTAAGTAGAATCACACTGGAATAAATCCATTTACAACCTGACAAAGGTGAAGATTTAGCTAAGCAACTACTTGACTTAGAGCTGCCTTCCTGGGTCTGCTTCACTTAGCATACATAAAAAAAGTCTTAGAGCCTGTCCAATGATTGATGGGCTTCCATTACTGTTACAGAGTCAGTAATATATAAGCCTATTGTTTGGGTAATAACTTATATGTTTTCTTACTTTACAAGACTGTTCAATGTGGAGTTTGATATACGAAGTGTTTGATGCACATGTACACAAAATACAAGTAATTCATTTTCATTAAGGGAAGATACATATAAATAATTTCAGAACAGATTCTGACATCTTTTTTATTGTAAATAAATATCTAACTCCATAACTCCTCCCACTGAGGTGAGTGGGATGCTTCGCAATGCAAAAGGCCTTCTCTTTCCTTNTTCTGTCTTCCTCAATTTTTTTTTTTTCCCCATGTGGTATTTGAGGGCACAGGTCTCTTGGGAGGCTCTAAGCAACTACCTCATCCAGCCCATTAAATTTATTTATGGAGCTACCTTGAAAGGGGTTATATTTTGCCTTTGACAGTTTCATAACCTATTTACATGTACAGGTAAGTGTTTCTCTAGCGTTTTAGACTTCTCACCCCATTTAGATACTTGAACTGTTCACCGAACATGGAAGAAGATACTTACTCCTACATTTAGCATAGACTATGGGAGGGAGATACTGAGGATTATACAGAAAAAGCATTTTCCAGCACACAATTATTTTTTTAATCAAGCCTACAGAACCTGCTAAATACAAGTATATTTTATATATTACATGCACAATATTTTCTGTATACTACATGTGCATATAAAATATGTATTTATACATATTTAGACATACACATGCTAATAATTCATATTAGCTTTCATACAGATGGAGAATTTCTGTGGAAATTCTCAAGAGAGTCTGAGACTTCTGAAAGAAAAAAAATCTTTAAGTCCTTGGGAGCTGTAACCAGGAAACGTCACTGTAGCACACTGAATCCAAAGGTTTGGGGTATGCTGCTGCAAAAACAGAAAGGAAGGAGCAGAGCTTCCCACAGGTATTAAATTGGCTCAGATCCTATGTAAAAGTAGCTGTATTGGATAAAACAAATTTACATCTAGTTTGGTACAATATCTCCATTTTAGTTCTCACTAACTCATCTACAGAAGGGTATAATATATTTAGAAATGTATTTTATAAGTATTCTAGATTTCTATCTTTATCTAACAGACAAAAGTGCTATACGTGTACTTATACATTCTCCAGTGATTCGCAGTTCAGGGGCTTTCTGAACAGGTATTACCTTTGGGTTGAAGAGCATCTAATGGATTTTTCTTCCAAAAAATTCTTCCCTTTATTTTGGCATCCATAGCATCTCACGGCAACACTGTTTTGAACCACCCACTTGGCACTTTCCTTTGACAATCTCTAGGTCACAAGCAACTGGGAAGAGTCATTCCTTATTATGATTTTATATACAACTACCAGGTACCCCCTCAAAACGTCCCCTTTTCAAGGCAGAAGAATCTTCGACTGGTCTATTTCTAGAGCTTTTGTAAAAGAGGACAGGAATAGATCCTTACGTATTATAAATCTGACTAATTCAATTAAAACTAGATTTAAGACTGGCTTAAGTTCCAAATTAAGTGACTCCAGCAGTCTCTGTAAAGCTTAGATTCATGTCACTATTCATCCACCACAGAGACTCGACCCCACCATTCTTGTGATCATCAGTGGCTACTCAATAGAGGCTTATGTGCAGGACGACCAAGTTATTTCAGTTCATCTCAGTTACTACAGCCTGTCTCTCTCTGGAAAAATATGGTGGGTGAGCAGCTGACACTAAAAAGCAAGTATTTTAGGGTAATGAGTATGTGTGCACGTGGCCTTGCTTATGGAGCCTACATCACTGTAGGAATAATTGAAAGACAGGACAATTTTCTACAAGGAAAAGACCTTTTCAGGTAAATCATTTACAACACAGACAGAACAAGGACAAAAGTGCTTCAAATTCTACTCTCCCATCAGAAGGGAACAGATTGATTGACTCTGCTATTTAGAGAGGTTTTCTAAATTTATATTGATAGAATAGAACAGAATTTGTCCCATAGTATCTCAGACACAAATAATGGAGATGATGATATAACATCTGTCCTCTTTTCCAAAATCCTTACTTTGTTATTTAAAGCCAGTATATTGGAATAATGCACAATCATAATATTTAATTGCTGGGCATTTGCTTATCGTAAATCTGTTTTGATAAAAATTCCCTGTTCCTTTAGGTGACACATTCCTTTTAGTGGAGCCTCTAAGTTCAAATTCATTCTTGGGGTAAATAGTTCTGCTTTGTTGACCTTCATCAAGGTCTTCTTCCATTCCTGTACAGGATGATAGAAATGTGGCCACAGATTAGACATTTTTGCAAAAAAAGTCTAATTTTTGAGAGGAGGTTAGCTATAAACAGGTATTTGTATTTTCTGTTCTCAGTACTCTCAAGAAACATCGGGATTTGATAGCAGATGGGCAACAAAATTTATTTTAAACTTCAAAAAGCCATTTTGAGCAAAGTTTAAGTGTTTAAAGCAAAGCAATTTATGCATTTCTAAATTATAATTTCATCTCACCCATTGCTAAAATAAGCCACATGCATTTTTAAGTAATCTTACTAAGAAAGGGTCTAAAAGGCTTTTGGGGTTATTTTTTTATTTTATTTTTTATTCTTTGAAGGGATGTGGGGAGGAATTTTGAGGGTTGTTTTTTACTTCTACACCTTTTTTCTAATTAACATATATATATTTTTCTAATTAACATATATAAGACATGGAAAATTGCTCACAGAGCTCTCACTTCTTACAGTAGAGGAAAAAAAATAAAATCTTTTTTTCCCCTTCTAATCCTCAGTTTAAAATAAAGTATTAATATTTCTATTTTTTCAACAGCAGAGTGAATCCAGTAAACACTGAGAACAGAGCTGAAAAATCCAGAATTTGCTCGCTCATCTGGGCATTTTTCCTCCTGTTTGCCTACTGTCCGTTTCTACTCCTAATTTAATCAACTTCTAACACATCTGCAGTATTTATCATAAGCTTGTCTACTTTACGCTAAATACTCCAAGAAAGACCTAAAATCATGGCATTACATTGATCAGAAATAAAGCTGCTTTAAGCCAAAATACTTATGAACTGACTTAAATACTAATGAGCCTGACAGTTGCAGAGTGGCAGAATGAGAACAGGAGTACAGAAGATACCAGTGGCCTTGCTGTAGTGTGAGCCCTTTAAGTGGACTGTAATTAGCTACTAAAGAGGATCTTTACTACTGTTTGACTATCAATATCCCTCAGAAATGGACTAAAATCAAAATTCTCCATACACACACTTCCAAGCTTGTTTCTGGTACAAGTACAGAACTATGCTTGGGAAATGGCATGTAATTGGATGTGAATTATATTATATCTTTTGGACAGCTAAAATCAAGACCTGTAATTTTAAACTTGTTTCACTCTGTCAATTCCTTGCTTCAGTGAATTCTCAGACTATCTATCACCCCTCCAACACCAATGGGAAATACTGGCAAGATGCAACAAATGGCTGGAGGACCTATTATCCTGTCTCCTCCTAACACTTGACTGTTAGAAAGAACCCAAGAATATTACAGCCTCGTATCAAAGGGAAGAGTTCACGTTCATGGTAGACTCGAGATTTCAGCAGGAAATTGCAGGTTCAGTACTGAGCCTGGTGCCTGCTTTTAGCTCTTTCTTTTCGGGAGTGTGTGATCATAAAGGCTGGACCACCGCAGAAAGCCGCCTACCCCTCCTTTGTATCAGCCTGGCAGAATGAATAAGGAGAACACTAGTAATGAAGCTGCCACCTTTTACCACAGGGACACCCTGAAAACAATTCTCATTTCCAGGGCTCTTACACAAAGCAAGAAACCTGACTGCTACACTACTGTATAGATTCATACTATAAATTTACCCAGTTGTTAAGCAATATCAACAGCTTATTGAGCCTTATTTTCTTTTTCACAGGTAAGATTTGATATTCAATAAGAGTGAGGGGATAAATTCTAAGAACTAAAAGCTTTTTAAGACTGTGATACCAAAAGAGAAACTTTCCCAGGTCTTTACTGACTGTATAATTGGGTTTTTTTTTTTTTATAATCTTGGACTTGCTATTTGAATACATTTCTTTTAAATACTGCTTGTATTTTGAGAAAGTCTAAAGAGTGTGACAAGGAACTGGAAACCAAACTGCACGTGGCACTGTGTGCAACAGAGTAAGAGACCATATCCTAAAGCACTTACAATGCCACTGTCAGCTGACATAAGAAATACATACAATGAAAGGAGCAGAAATGTTAAAAAAATGGAAAATCTGAGGGGAAGGCAATGCTACTTTTCCTATTTTATCATTATTTCCCCTTAGACTTCTAGAACACTCCCTCTTCATTTTACTCCCCTTCTGTTTTAAAAAGTGATGCTTGTCTATTCCAACTATCAAAAGCCAGTACAGTTTCATTCATTTTGGTTTGAAACTCTTCAGTGCGCATGCCTGAAGCTGATGAACATTTTCACTCCTCTAAAACTGTATTTTAGGAAATAATTTACTTAACAGAAAAATTAACTCCAACTACAGCTGAACAAAAACAAGCCTCAAAAGACAATGAAAGTACAGAGATTTTATAGACCAAAATTTGCAAAGGCTTAAAAAGCTGAAGCGTTCCAAGTTCCAGCCATTTTTACAGCCATGACTTAGAAATTTATGGTATACAGGCATTGCTTTGCTTTTCTGAAAAGCTTCTACAGGTACCAGATGACTGGCAGTTATCACTACTGATAACCATTTGATCTGGGAAAGAAGTAGTACATGATCTGCAAGCTGTTGCTAACTTCAAAGAGAAGAAAGTCTGCTGTTGCCACTGTAAACAGAAAAAGACACACAACTATATCAATATACTCTAGGTTCATTTTACATACAATGCTGAGAAAGAAAAAGCAGAGTTTGAAGTTCATCAACACCTGAGCTGCCATATGCAGCATGCAGTTTAATTAGAAAAACCATAGCATTTGGCTGTTGTGAACATAGCAGGCAATAACGACTACAGTAGATTAAAATATTTTTTCAAATTTTAAAAAAGAGCTCCATTCCTTTCATCTTCTCCCTGACCTTCTACTTCAATTTTCCAAAGCATCTACCCTTTTGCTCACCTTTGCACTGTCCTTTTAACACTGCTATTAAATATTTATATTACAATAGAGCCCAATTCTTAAATCAAAAGCATAGCTTTTGCACAAATAGCCTTTAATTGAAGAAGTAATGATAATGTTGTAAGAGAAAAAGTACTGGCATAATAAGCAAAATATGTTTAAACCAAAACTAAGTATGGCAAAACTATAGAAAAATTCCAGACCTGTAGACCAGAGGTCTCTGCCTAACCCCAGGTGCACCTTGAGCAGAGCTGCACATAACTTCATCTTTTTAGTTGTACAGTTGCAAGTCTAAAATACACAACCAGTCCATGATTTTTCAGGTCAACTGGCAATACATCAAAACTTCATTTCCCCATTAATCCTTTTAGGCTATCAAAAAACCACTGTTGATGGAACATAACATATGTCAATTGGGATATGCAATAAGCCTGACTAAAACGTACACATTTAAACATATACTGACTGTTAGTAAAGTAACAAACTGTTATCAGTAAAAGGTATAATCTGAAAAAACACACAGCTTCAGCAATGAAATGTGAAAGCATCAAGAAAATAAAATTAAGCAGAATAGTCGGCAAATTACATATGGACACAACTACTAAAATTCACATTACTACATTCAGAAGAGTTAATTCAAAGGTTTCTTATGTGCCCTGTAGTCACAATGACTTGGGTAATTAATCTCCAAGGCCAGAATAGAATAATCAGTGCCTTATAAATCTGAAAACTTATTTTATTTAATCTAAGTTCCTCACTGTCCTGAGAAAATCATAATCTTCCTTCTCAGTGCTGGGAAACCTTAACAGGAGTAGAAATGGGTTACAGGGATTGTAATTTTAGTGAGATTTGCCCTTAGGTTAGGCACAGACTTCAGCTTTCAAACAAAAAGCAATGCTAGACATTAAGATTCAATTGCTTCTTAAGAAGTTATTGCTCTGCATTTAAATATTCTCATCTTCTAGATCCCTTTTTCCTGTCCTTCCCATTCACATCATCTTTCTCATTACACATATGAAATTCAAATGATCCCAAAATCAATACAGCAAGTTCTCTACTGCTTTCTCCCTATTTTCATTCACACTGTCCCAATCCAACTTTTCTTAACTTGCCTTTCCCAGATAATTTACCTTCATTTCCCTATCTCAGATTCAGTTGAATAATAAAAAAGTCTGCATTCCAGAAACCCACCAAAATGCATTTATGCTGCAACAGTACTTGAAAACAAAAGTCAGTCACTATCTGCTTTAATCCTCATTCTTCCCTTTGTGTTCATTTTCTACATCTGGAAAAAACAACTTTGAACACAATGAGGGGTGGATGACAAAGTTTCTATTTCATGCTTTATTAATATACTTCAAACTCACTAGAATTATACTGATTGTGGTGTATGACAGTAAGGTGAGCTAATGAAATTTATTATCTTCAGTCAATCAGATGTACACATGAGAATTCAGCTACACTATAATTCTTATAAATAAGGTCAACATACAACCTGTGTGTTAGACTCAGCCTGAAGCTTTGTGGACAGTAAGCAATGACGTGGTAAGTCAGTGGAAAAGGCAGAGCCTGAGGCTGTGCTGAAAAAAGCATGGAACCAAAGTTTTTTGCCAAATAGATGATGAGTGGTGTTTGTGTAGCGGTTCTTCAATTTGGGAAATTTTTCAAGTGAAACAAAAAGATTTCTTCCCGGCCAAAGTAACAGCATTATTTAAAAAGATCTCACAATGCTTTCTGTAAGAACCAATTGAATCTCAGTTTAGCTAATTCACCCATAGTTTGTGGCACAATCTGGGAAGCATCTGCCAAATTCTACATCAGAAACAAACACATTTCATTAACAGATCAAACCTACAGAATCAAGATATCCATATATTGTCCTGCTATACCCTTTCTCAGCAAATACTGTTTGGGTACCACCTATCCTATACCCTATCTTCCCAAAGCAAGGCCTACAGCTGTCTGCATCCACTGCTGGCTTTCCAAGACATTGTTCCCAATCTGTATGCCAGAAGACCTCTGCACAGGTAGATTTCATATTTGTAGCAAAACTATGTCCAGAAGTTTAAAGTGGCATTCACTTTTAGTAAATAGTTTATTTTTTCTAACCAGGTGACACTATAGTATTGAGACATTCACATAAACTGTTTATCATAATCAGGTAGAGATACCTAAAGCTTCTTAAGAAACTATTAACTCCCTGTAAGAAGTGTTTGAAACTGTTTGATTACAGATAAAACTTCAGAATTACATGAAAGTCCTAGAGAGAATTTCAATCCATATTTTATTCTTACAGATAAAATGGATAAACTTGCCCTCAGTACCCATATTTAGGAAAGGAAAAGCTGAACAAAATAGTGCCTATGAAAGGAGGAACATCTCAGTTAAGGAGCGGGTGAAGCCTCTTAAGACTTGCCTGCTCACTGAAGTGCAATCAATCTTTGGAAAAAAACAAAACAGTCTTAAGTATCAAGATCAGAGTTTTCACGTATTTATATAGTAAAGGCTTTATTAAACTCCACATTGACAGAGAAGGTTTCTTTTTAAAAACATTCACTTCAGTATTCAGCAAGTCCTAAAACTAGATTTTGGGTGGCAAAGAACTAGCAGCACTTCCTTCTCTGGAGACTGGCAATCTTAGGCTTGCAGGCTCAAGGAGCGTGGCAGTTAATGGCACACTGCGACAAGCAGGGGCTGTTCGGGGAACCTGCAAGAGTTCATAGAACCAAGTACCCATCTTAGAAACAGCCACCTCTGAACTCCGAGTAACAATAAGACATGCAGCGAGACAAAGGAAATAGTCCTTGAACCCAACACTCTTACCGCAACTGAGCTCCTCTGATATAAAGGACAGCCCATGCTTGTAAGAATCTATATTGTTAGTAAATAACTTCATAATAAATGGACACCCGCTTGCGGCCAGCAGGAACATCGTGGGGTTAGCGGAACAGCTGGATTTGGAGATCTGGCTCTTATATATACTCCTAGCAATTAGAATCCAACATTTAATTGTCTGGTACAAAGCCCAAGTGACTATTTCTTCTAATGCTAAGGCCTGACATTTAAATGTATTTATTTCATTTCAAGGTTATATTCTGCTTATATCTTTTTTATTAGTTCTGCAGCACAACATCATAATTGGACACTTTTATGATCACACTGATTCTTTTGGTTATTTTTATGACGACAATTGGTGAGTACCTGATTTTCCTCCTCATCCTATTTACATCTTATTAATTCAAGGCTATTTTTTAAAAAGTCAAATAAGAATGGAACAGAAAAGCACCGTTTTCAACACGGTCACTCTCAGGGAGCTTTGAAAAATGCAATCTCATTTCAGTGTTAACCATTCTGTGAAACAGTACCTCTCCTGGTGGCAGTCGACATTCCTAAACCAGCTTCACCCAAATACATAGAATGACAACAGCAGGTACTATGGCCCTGTATGAAGTTACCAGATATCAGCCAGTACAGAACGTAACGGGCAATCTCCTTTGCAGTGGTTCTCAAAAGAGCGTATCAGATTCTTCTACACATAATGCACTGAATTCCAAAGAAATGTCTTGGTTTTGGAGCAAGCCTCAGGCTTTTGGAAGATATGTATTTTAGGCTTGGAGAAACACTGTGGTTCTGTGGAACTGAAGAGAGAGTTGACAGGGTAGCAGAGGCACCACGTACACCACTGCTCACTTGTACCCAAACCACTGAATTTTAATGTCTCTTTCTCTCTCACACCCACACACAAAGTATCACACAGCAAAGCAAAACCATTCTAAATCATGTCAATCTCCCCATTCAAAGCACTCACCTTCCCAACATGTCTCCTTTTACCTACTCAGGTCAGGGTGATGCTAAAAAAATTGCTTATCTATTAATAGGGGCACTGGAAGTTCACTTCAAAATTTATGGCTCCTGTTCTATAGCATTAGAAGAGATGCTCCCTTCTTCATCAACAAATGGGTTTGATGGAAAGTCTCCAGGAAGATTTTTCTTATACTGCTGATAAACTAGAGAGCTCAGAATGCGTTAAGCCACAAGTGAAAATAGTGATACAGTCGGAAGAGGTTGTCACATAAAAAGTACAGAAATTATACAAATTAGGCATCTTGTGAAATTATGATGCTTTAAAGAATTAAATAATGAATGAGAACTAACTACTTCCCTCCCCCCCCACCGCCCCGGCTTTAATGCTACTGCAGCATGTCAGGAAGGCAAAAAAAGAGCTGAACGACAAACAACAACTTTTACTTATATACTATCTAGTACATATCTTGAGACAGAACCAGCAAGAAAACTGGTATTTATTGTTTTCAGACACTCCCTCACCCACAGAGAGCACTGAACAGTTCTGCTTTAAATTACATATAAATACAAGAAATCAGATTCAGCTAGAACACAGAAAGTGATGATGTTATTATTAGAAATATTTCCAGCAAAGCTGAAACTTCAAGAAAAACTGTCCCATCTTTGTTGTTACAGATTAACAGGTTTATTTGCTTTAAAGTTTAGATTTTATTTTTATTAAGTATTTGATGATCACATCTTGAAATTTTTCCCAAAAAAGTCAAAATATAGACATCAATTTGAGAAGGTTCCTTCTCTTTCCCCTCAAAGAGCTCCAATAGTCTCTACAGTGGATTTGCTCACTCTGCATTTCATCCCAGGACTCGGGTAACCACCTATCTGCTCTCATTCACTCCCTTTAGTTTCTTCTGAGATGAAATACAGATTTAGGCAAAAGGATAGTTTGCTCTAGACTCCAGACAAATTCTATTGATTAGGTTCATGCCAAGCTAAGCTTCCTCCACCCGTAGCAGCCCTGCAGGTTTTGCATCCACAAACCGCAGACATGGACACACACCCCCAGTGCCTCCCAAACCTCAGCAGGCTGCGGCAATTAGTTTTTAAATATTCTTCTATGTTCTGCTGATGGCAGAACCTATGGAAGAAACAAATGATTTGCACACCTTGGACAACCTCTGAGGGGTGCTATTCCTAGATGAGCTGTATGGAAACAGAAGGATGAGAAAGCGGGGTGGGGGGGGCAGGGGGAGGGTGTATTCAGGCAGAGGGAGCTGGCCATTTTAAATCTGGAGTAGGGGGTATAAGGGAGAAAGGTTTCCTTTGACTCACCCACATTCATGTGGGACATTGTAGTAATGAAAATACTTTTAAAATGTATTTGTAAAGGGACGGTCCATATTTAATTGAATATCCCTTACTGTTAACAGTTCTAACAACAATACTGCTTTGAAAGCTGTGAGAAGAGCTAATACTTTCTAATAGCATATAAAGATTACACCACTGAGATTGACAGAATCATTGGCTTTATGTCACAGAATACAAATGCTTTATTTCTTTTGTATGATGGTCGCTGCCATATAAATCCCTTGAAATCTGGGAAAAACATGCAGGGAAATTATGCTGCTACTGAAGAGAAGCTGAAGCAATAAACATTGTCTTAATTTTTTTTTATTATTATTAAACCAACATTGAATCTAACGACACTATTCTACTCAATCACAACCAAGTGATGTAGAGTACTTAATTGTCTGCAATTCGCCATGGACTCCAGGTAGTAACATGGGGTACAGGTCTCCCAGGGACTGTAATGTGGGGTACAGGTTTCCCCTAGGGGACAGCCCACTGAACAACAAAGCCCGTGTGGATGGACACAATGATTGTATGCAACTTTGAAATTAGACGTGAATGCCAAGATGAGAATCTTGATTATTGAAAAAACCCCACAACTATTCCCCTGGTGAGCCTGACTCCTACCACATTACGGAGAGTACTGAAACACAAACATCGTCCCAACTGCAGGTAACAGGCGAGTGTCCTGAAGCCATCTATAGCTCTTCCTTCAATAGGACCAAGACGAGTCAGTCTAACACACTCAGCACTTTGAAAACTTGGGTCTTAAATCTGGGAGAAAAAAATCTCTTATTTAATGATTATTTCCATTAACTATTGCATGAAGGATCAGCTCTTTGCCTCCAATCACTCTCTTATAGACACGTTTCATGTCCCTCAGAACTTCACTGGAAAACATTCAACTGGTACAAGGTTGCAAAACTCGCAGCAGGTTCTTTCAGGGAACAAACTGCTCGTTCTTATTTGAGCAGAAGGAAAAAAAGACCCTCACATCAGACAGAGGTTAAGAACATACAGACTCAGGTATTCTTTGTAGAAAGCATGAAGTGAGATAGAGGAAAAAAGGCTCTATTAGTACTGTTGATCCACATTTTGATGAAAGCTTAAAATGTAAATGAAAAGAGAGAGAATAGGGATGAAGCATCTTTAAACTTGCAACAAATCATTTTTTACTGATAAGAGTGCTGGGCTTAAATCCAAGCACAGCTATTGCCTTAATGCAGACTGATTTCAGGAGACTTAAAAATAGCCAAGATACTATGGTGATTGGCAGGCATTGTAGAGACAGCTGCCAAAGTCAAATTGATTTTTTTTTTTTCCCTTTTGAAGGACTCCAGATAATTTAAGCATGGCTACAAATTAAAGCACGCACATATGACTTCTTGATGATTTAAAAAACACTATCCCCAAGAGGGGAGCTATTCCTCTACCCTCACCTTTGAGAAGCACAGGGAAATCATGTGCAGACTGACCCCGCAGCACTGGAAAAGGTCCAAACGAGCGATTTGCTGCAATCTTGCACTGTATATGATCATGCCCAATTCATCTGCTACGCTGAGAGTTCTGACAAGTATGAACTCTAGGGCTTCAACAAATGGCAATTCATAGTATTATGCACTATTAACAGATGGGACCATCTCAGGATTTCACTAGGCAGAAAACAATTGCACTCCCTATCTACCTAAGGTAGAGCAGCAGCAAGAGGTCACACAGGCTACACAAATAGTTTGCGTCACTAGCAGTATGTGCAGGAAAAACTCCAAATGTTGTTAAGCTAGAGAAGGTCCAGAGGGTAGCAGAAGCCATGAGTTTGGGTCTGGTGGTTTTGGTTTTTTGGTTTGTTTTTTCTTTCCTCATGTTAAAACCTTCAGTTTGTACCTAAAGGTCAGGCAGGCAAAGGCTGAGAGGAATGGGGAGAGGTGGGAGTGGTATTTGGAAGCATTTTCTAATCCATTGAGAACACTGCCTGCTTACAGCATTCACACATCTGTCTAAGGCTCTTGAAATATTGCTTCCAACAGCAATATAAATTAATTCAAACATGCATTACAGATCTGATTAATTTTCAGCTAGTGACATTTTAAAAATAAAATACATGTCAAGTAGTCTCTCTGTCATGTGGCATACAATACATCTCCAAGTGCTTGTACTTCCCATAGGCAGAAGGTTTGCTGATATTAGTAAAACTCAAGCCTCCGATTGTTGTTGGCTGTCAACATTCCAGAGAGGTTTTAAATAAATAATATTGGACATTGTTTGCTGCTTCAGCAGTAAAGGTAACAAAAATGACCACTGACCCATTCAGCTTAGAGTTATTTATATGGTTTCATACTACAGAGATGTGACAACCCTCGCTAGATCCATATGAAGCGGAACAGTTCTATAATCACCTCTCTGCACGTAAAAAGCACACAAATACAAGTGGATTTCACCAAGTCTAACGTTAGCCCTGTTAAGATCATCCCCTTAGTTTCCCTTTACAATCTAAGCACCCAATGCAGATAACAGCATTCCCCACTGCCTATTAAAGGAGCCTAAGAAGGTGAGTCTCACAGTGTCAAACATTAGCCATTACAAATATCACTTACAGACATAAAGCAACTTGCTGGAAATCACGTGAGTTATGACTGAAAGGACTGTTACACCTCAGAAAGAACTAAGGTATTGCCAGCACGTCACTGCACCATGCTCTTTCCACAGTCAAATTCCTACCTTTAAAGACAGCAGAGATGTCCCTCACCCGAGAGATTTACTTGCAGAGTCCAGTAATCAAGAGTGAATTAATTCACCTAATGAATCTGTTTAAGCTTTGACAATTGCAATATTAGTATTTGCACACACATGTACATTCATGTTCTCTAAAGAAGAAAATACCAAACACATTAAAAATTCTGAAAAGCTCACTAGGCTGAATAAAACTGTGAATCCAGAATTCTGGACAGAAAAGATCCAAAATTATTAGGGTTAGGGTTTTTTTTTTCCAAAATGCATTGTAACTTGTGATGTATTTCTCTTGCAATGAACAGATAATCATAACTATGTGCTTAATATTGACACCTTAAATAAAGATACCTGCTCTGAAATTATTATTGAAATAATAAACACAAATAAAACATTAAGCATGGCTTTGTTCTAACTATACGTTCCCACAGGCAAGGACAAAGTGACAAAGATGTGATATGGTGAGGCCCGATTCTCTGCCCCCTCTCCCCCTGACCCCAAATCTTTATTTTAAGCAGTCCAATGTCCTTTGATTTCACTGAATCTTTTGGTTCCCCCCTCAGGTGCTCATTCTCCTGGGCCTGGTTTTCCCTATATAGCCACTCACAAAACCCAGCATCTGTCACACTAAATGTTTTAGTACTCCTGGTACTGGTTCCCCATTATAAATTTGCCTATGCTAAATATTTCCTTGATACAAACACTAAATAGGATCCCAATTTAAAGATCACCTTTACGCAGTCCTCCAAGACCATTAAAGCGTAAGTATCCATTACACGTTCTGTCCAGCCTATTAGGAAGGTCAAATGTTGCAAGACAGCTACCTTTCATCTCCAAATGTAATTACACTTCCTGAAAATCATACTGCTTGCATTCTTTTTGAAATACATAATGAGATTTTCATACAGAAGCAGCACTGTAGAAATGATAAACCCTTTATATCATACCAAGACTAGAAAATAAGATCTCTGCTTAGTTCAGATACCGGGCAAGAATGACAAAGTCACAGAGAAGTTCATTCTGAACATTTAGAGCTAGTTCGGCTAATCTTAATTATAATTAAGATCAAGTTTAATGTATCTTTCATTATTACAAATAAGGCACAACAATTTCCAGAACAATCTAACATACAAACTTAGGGGACAGTGCATCACATGTCTAAAACAATAAACATTTTATCATTATCTGTATCGTCATGGCCACCTAAAAAACATACAAGCAAGGATCAGCTTTGCTTATGAAACTATTAAAACATATACACAAAATTTAATTCCCAAATAAAAAAGCCTCACTGTCCAGGCATCAGAAGAGTTGCAACAACTTGACAAAAAAGACAAATGAGTGTGGGAGACGTAAGGTGAAAGTGAGAAAAGACAACAGCTTACTACAGATCCAGCAGATGCAGTTCACTTTAGAGTTAATGCAAGTAATTTATTATTTGCAATTAAATGAGATTAAAATGTTTTATCCATGCCAGGGAGCATTACACAGAGCTACCTGATGTCAAAAAAAGAGAAGTTATGGTACTTGGGAGATGACGTTTTCTTCCCCTCTCTTTACTGTCATGGAAGGTAGCTTTTGGAGTTGGAACCCTGTCCTACAAAAATCTGCACATTTCCCAGCTACCATCCTAACAATAAATGTGGTTCACCTTTCTTCAATGGAGACATTAAAGTCCTTGACAGTTTAGACTAGAAATGAAAATAGCTAGTTTTGGTACTGTGCAATCCTGAAGGTTTCTCTTGGTTTAGTCCCGTGACTGGTATTTTCACAGATTAAAATTTGCTCTGTAAATGAAAGATGTTGACCTACTGCTCTTGCCTGCAGAGATAGGAGAGTCACTACTCTTGTCAGATGAAGCTCGCTCTCTCAAGAATAGCCAAAAGCTTGAATTGTTCATCACATGAAATGAACTATCTTACATGGAACTTAAATCTGAAGTCTTCAGAGAGAACATCCATTAGAGAGGGAGACTGCCATGTTCATGTGCACAATATGAAATACCTATTTTAAATGCAGTTAACAAAATAAAAATGCTCTAGAAGTTCCCATATGAGGAAGAAGGAAAAAAAAATTTAAAAAAATCTTGCTTTTCACCATTTCCCCAAAAGTATTCTATGTAAATGTCATACCCCTGACAACTGCCCTTGCCCTAGCAGGTAAGCTAGCTAGACAACTTCTTGCAACTGTACTGTTACAGAGCCAACAGACTTACATTATTCAAAACTATCCCATCCATCTCTGCGCTGACAACTCACAGTGTAGAGTAACTTGGAAGGTGCCTGGAGATGCCTAGCTGTTTGAAAGCCAAATTAATTAATTAACCATGGGCCTAACTGAAAGACTGCTTAAGTCAACAGGAAAACTCACTTTATTCTAATGAGCTTCATATCAGTCCCTATATACATTTCTGCTTCTCAGTGAGAGTCTAGATTCACTGATTTCAAATGTCTTCACGCTCCCTAATTCGTTAGGTAAAGGTCAGAGTTTCTAGTTGCCAGATGAAAGGGTTATTTGTATATATGTTCCATACTGCGGTATCAGAGAGAAACCCATGCAGAAGTCGAGCTCTCAATGTGGCAAAAGCTGCACGAATCAACAAGACTCAGCATAAAAGAAACAGCTCTGTTTTAAATCCTAAAAACGTTTTTGTGCTTCCATAAACTTTCTCTCTTCAGGCCATTTTATGTGTTTGCAGATTTCTTTCACTACTAAAGCCAAGAATCTTGTGCTAGATGGGCTCAACAGTCCCAATTTAAATAAGTGGGAATTCTAATGCCAGTGAAATATCCCTCGATACTCCCGATAGCTTGAGACTGCTATTTGAGTATTTTAAAAGCTCCAAATAGGGACATCACTACCAATTACACTCAGAATGGAATGACTTGGAGAAACTTATCTCTAAAAATTGGCTTTTAAAAACTGTTACCAAACCAGCAATAACCCCGAAGTAGTAAAGCGTGTCCCTCTGCAATAAAACTTCCCCATGTGAAAACAAACAGCAAAGCAGTTCATGAACACACGTTGACATCATTTTGGCAATAACGCATTAGGAAAACAGAAGGGATAACCCAAGTTAAGTGATATGATGCTAGCGTAATAAGTTACAGCTAGAAAAACATCTGCATTCATATACTGCTCTCCAAGAAAACTTTCACCATGTAAGACCAGGATTTACCTTATGCAGGAGCTAAGGAAGGGAGAAATGTTGTTGAAATTTATTTACAATGGCTGAGCAGTAACATTATGTAGTCAGGAGAATAATTTATTACCTTCAAAACACAGATTAAAGATGACTAAATGACAAAGAACTCCTCAGCAAGCAACAGCACAGTGCCAGGACAAGGAGCTTTTTTTTTTTTTAACCTGGAGGGTGGGGGGTGTCGTCTTCATTCAAAAAGCAGCTAGACCATTCATCTAGGCACAATAAAAATCTTATTAATACATACATTTGGGGAGTCTATTACCATTAGAATTAGTGAAAATGCAGCAATTGCTCATGCTACTATGGATTCTTCAGATATAATACTGAAAAGAAATATTTTAGTATATGATAAAATGAGAGAAAAATGTAAAACTTTTGTACTAGGCTCCTCCCCTTTCCCCTACCACCAGTGGGTTAACCCTCTGACAGATCAGAACCAAATGCTCTAGAGCAACAGGAGTTCATGGCTGTGGGCTTGTATCAGACTTGCCTTTCTGGCTATAAGAAAGGTCTCAATGTAAGATCTCTCTCTAGATACAATTACACACATCTGCAGCTTGACCTGAGGTTCTAAATATAGAAACTGGGAACCAAAGCAGATTCATACCCTTCATGGATCCTACTGAAAGAAGCTGCATTAACAAACTAGTCAAAATTAGCTTCCTCAAGATCTCGAATCCTCATCATCCCATTGTGATCCCTCAAGAGCAGCTGCCTTTGCTGTATTCTGGCATTTTAATTTCCAGCAGTGACTAGAAAGCTTGAAGTCAGTGGTTTGGTTTGGAAAGTGCTGTTGTTTACGAAGCCAGATGAACCACCCCAGCCAATATTTTGGGTTAAAGTAATGTAAGAGTTTGCTCTGAAATTTAGATAAGAATATAAAGATTTGAAGTAACAGACTGCAGAAGGCCTCAGTGGGCAAAATTCAGGAGAAAAATAAAAATTATGAACCACATTTTCAGAAGTTCAGTATTCATGAAACAGCACTAAGCTCTCATGTAATTACTTAGAAATCACTGTTTAAAAAATTAAGAAAATATAATTTGGATTCCATCACCCTCTTGAGTTTTACAAGACTATTGTTGCAATTTCCCAGGTTC
This sequence comes from Aramus guarauna, assembly GCA_013400195.1. Taxonomy (NCBI): domain Eukaryota; kingdom Metazoa; phylum Chordata; class Aves; order Gruiformes; family Aramidae; genus Aramus; species Aramus guarauna. Next base: position 560,230 of record VXBL01006372.1, read on the forward strand.
CTCCTCTTCCTCAGAAAGGTAGAAACATCCCTTAAAAACCCAGATTCTTCCACAATACAAAGCTAAAACAGGTTGATGAAAAAATCTGGAGTAAAAATTCATGTTGACAGATTGAGGAAGAATATAGCAGAATATGGAAAAAAATGACAAATAAGAAGAAATATAGATCAGGAAGGAGGAAAAAAAAAAAGGAACAGTAAAATAGGGGAAAAGCTTTTCAAATGTTCAGGGTTTTTTTGCTACCAGAAATACAAAGTGGTCCAACAGTTTCTAAGGAAAATTATAAACAGCAGCAAAAGCATTTGAGTTTATCCTGTATTAGTTGTTCCCACGCACTTATTTCCCCCCACTCCCGACTTATCTTTGTTTTCATCAGAAACTACTGAATACGTATTTTTCATCTGTTTAATGAAAGCTAAACCCCATCACTTGGGTGACAACCTCACTGCTCGGTCACCTGAACTACATCCTTCATCAGTCAGTGAATGTTGAATGTCAACCAGTTTTAAGCAATTCCAAAATACTCAGTGAAGGAGAGTTTAACAGTGTCCTTTAAACTCACGTGGAACTTGAGTGACACCAATTTAATCTTTCTTGCCAGTCAGGTCATACTCTTATTAGAATTTTGTCCACTGAGAAGTTACGTGGATGGTCCTTTAAGCAATGTACCGTCCAAATGGCCGGGTAAAGGACAAAAGTGGCAGATTTTGGGGCTTATCACCACTTGTGACCTTTTGGGATTCAGGTTTTTGACAGAAGAATGGACTAGCATTTCATCCATGAAACACTAGCTCTGTTACCAGATTTGAGAATTACCAATTAGAGGGGCAGTTTCTTTAAAAATAACCCAAAAAACTCTATCACAAAGATTGAAATCTCTCATACTTGTCAAATGAGAAATTTGGGCAACTGTTGTCAGCCAAAAAAAAATAAAAATAAGTGTTTTAAATTGCTAAAATGTTTCCTTTGCAAATTTCAAAATGAAAATAATTACTTTTTATTTTGAAACATCTGTTCCAGGGAAAATTTAAATACAAAGATTACAAAGAAACCTTTTAAAATAGAAAAAAAACAGATTGGTTTGATTCATGCTGTCAAACTGCAAGTAAACTAGTATGTTTTTTCAGCTAGCATTCCCTTTCTTCTGTCCTCTAGGTAATCCAAAACTTTTCTTTATCTAGCAAACAAATCTTCAGCTATTATTTGCTCTGTTCTGCTTTGCCCAGCCAAGAGAACATCAGGCATTTTGTATCTTATATATTAATCCCAATATATTAAACTGTAGTATACTGCAATATTATTAATCAACAAATCTGTAGAGAAAGGCTTGCCCAGGATCATCCTGAAATTATGTGACAGTGCTAAAAAATTATGCCCTGGTTGCTCAGCCTTGTGCTGACACCCCAACCACCGGAATACATTTCTTCTGTCAGACTTTCCTGTCTCCCTCTGTGTAGGACCTGCTTTCTAGTCTGGGTGAGGATAACAAACAAAATGATCCTTAAGTATTATACTGGAGCAGGGGAAGAAAGGAATTTAACAGCTTTATACTTACATGATAACTATACAAATTACAGTCCCCTGAAATGGTGGTAATTTTCCCCAACTGTGTCTTACCAGATGCAAGGAAATACGATAGAAGGATTAAAAGGATGAATTTTTCTTCTCAAGAGTAAGTTGGAGAGCAGTTTTCATTTGTGGCTTATTTTAGGTCTTGCAAAGTGACATTTTTAATGTGAGAAAGGTCAGTCTTGTCATCTTAAAAATAATTAGATAGTGTTGTACTACACGAATTGCATGTTACTTCATAGAATCCTTCCACTTAAAGGTCTCTAGAAAAGCCTGTATATACATATACACACAGAGAGGCTTGTAGGTTTTTTCTCCCTTCCTTCAGGAATGCATCATTTTTGAAGAATTAAGAATATTAGAGGCTTTTCTTTCTGTATATACCAGAAAAAGTCCTTCCCACATAAAATGGCCTTGGCTGTCTAATTAATGCCTTACAACTATTTGATAGACAGTATGCCCAAGATTGACAGACAGGAGACAAAGTTCAAGGCATACCAGTGGGAAGAGTGTCCATTATCATTTTTTTAAACATCTTAATTGCTCTTAAAATGCAGGATTCAATACCATAGCCCACCTCAGAACTATTCCAAAGCTCACTCATCCCAGTTGACAGCTTGTAGCAATGCTGCAGTGGAAACCAGCAGAGCAATTTCAAAAGGAAAAAAATAAGTCTTCATAACAAACTTGTTATTTGGTTCATATCTGGCACAATTTCTCATCCCTATCAAGGTTCCACATGATCCAATACGAGACAACTTTGTGTTTATGCATCTGCACCAGTTTTAACCAGAGTTTACCCACCTCCACAAGAACATTTCCCTTTACTCTTGCTCAGGGTCATGATTATTGTAACATGACTGAGCATCAAGCTTTTCACCTAGAGATCTTAGTGCCTCACAGAGAAAGTAAACAACATTATCATCATTTTATCTATGGGACTGTTGTTTTGAGTGCTGCCACACAGCAGGACAACAGCTAAACCAGGAATAGAATTGAGGTATTCTAAGTCCTAGTCACATTGATACTAATACCATTTGAATATTTAGGTACAGAACAGTTGCACTGCACATCCAAATATTGCAGTCAAGTCTACATAAAAATACAAAAAGATACCATTATAATTAGGAAAAAAAAGATAAATTATTACTTTGAAAAGTCTTTCAGAATGTTTGTGCAGTTTTAGGTTGTGGCAAGATACAGTGTTTTCTTCTCTATCCAGAAATGCTAAAAGCATGGAGAAACAATAAAAGACTTGCAAAGGTCACACAGCACCTGGAACTGCAAATTGGGGGGTAATTTTTTTTTTCTTTGTGGAAGACACGATGAAAACATTACAGTTGGCAAATACCACTTGGTTTAGTTTCTAGAATATTGGAATAGCGATGCATCTCAATTTTCAACCAATGCACATGTCTTCCCATATAAGTCCTCACAGGGATGAGAATCACGTATGTGCACCAACGTCCAGGACTGACACTCAGCCTTTACTGAGTTCATCTTGCTAATTTAAAAAAAACACATGACGAGAATTTGCACAAATTCTCAGGCCAAAGCAATGAGTAAACAAGACAAGTAAGGAACAGAGCTGATCCAGTTCTGGCATTATATTTTTGGAAATAAATTCATCTGTATCAACAGACTTACGTCCCTGTAAAACCCCAGAATCAATCACCACCAGATTGGGGCCATCTCAAGCCCCCTACTTAGTGTCTGACCATTTTGCTGTTTGCATGTGAAAAATAGAGACATCAATTCCAGGGACAGACTGTCCCTTACATTGTATTCCACATAGGTATAGTGCCAAGTACAACAGAATTTTCTTTCCTGACTGGAACTTCAAGGCATCTAAAGCAGTACAAATAAGCAGTCATGTAAGTAGGAGACGACAACAATAATAATGCACCACAATACTCCTCACTCAAATTTTTCTGGAATTCTTTGTATTATCTCCTACTATCAGAACTCCATTAATTAAAAAAAAAAAAATTAAAAAAATCTGTTGCTATGGTAAGTGTTTTGTCTTGAAAAATCCAGCTTTTAGACTGGGTGGCAGTGGGGAGAAGACTTTTACTACGTGGAAATAAAACTAAGATCCGAAAATACGCCATGGAATTTCACCAAGATATTTGTCAGATATGCAACGTGTGCAAGCAGGGCCTGTCTGAACAGAAAATGTAGTGGAACTGTGGTAATACTTTGTAACCAAGAGGAACACAGTCCAAACGTTGAGATCCCCAAATGTACTCACTGATTTGCAAATGTGTTTTACTGATTTTTAATTAAAGTTGTGAAAAATTCCTATTATTCTTCGGCTAACATTGCCTTTCCTCCCTCTCTCCTCCCCTTTTTTTTGGTAGGCTAAAAACATACTTATTCAAGAATTTGCTTTAAGAGGTACTTTGCTGTGCTTCATACCTAAAAAACAAACAAGAGACCCCCATCCTCCCCAAACTCTAGAATATTAATGTAGCATTTTACATTTCCCATTAATGTCATCTGCTCCCCTGAGGAATTCTCCTTCACATATTGTTTCATCACAGAAGTCGTTTCCAATGTGACCTTTTCACACAGCTGTACTGCAGTAAGAAGGTACTACACGGACAGAGTTGGAAGTAATGGTCAAATATGATTTTCATTTACAGTCATGTCAAAATGTATTTTCATCCTAATCAGGACAAAATGTTGAAACTTGAAAAAAATGCTACACAAAATTTGATGTGTTTCAACTCGCATCAAAAAATCCTGTGGGAACATTTCAGTTTCTTCATACTGATAAATGCTATTATATTAAAATACAGTACAGTATATCATATTATGTTCGCAATATAAAGTTTTGAATTTCCATAACTTTTGCATTGGGAAAAATAACACTAACATATTCTGATGTACTTCAGTAAAAAAAGTTTTTGCCCTGTAAAACTGTTCCATCAAAAAAGAAAGCCAGAATAAGACTGACCAGAATAAGAGTAGCCAGCATATTTTAAACTGCTTTCTTACATTAAACAAGTAGGTTTCCGGTTTAGCTCCTTTCCTATGACCTGTGCTACTCGTCAAGGCCAAATTCTCACAGATGCTCAGCTAATAGTAGCTGCCTTTATTCCCCTTCACCGCCCCTGGGTACAATGTTCTTCCACAAGTTTGCCCTGCTCAGTGTGACCTCAATCACATCCCTTAGGAGACCCTCTTTTCGTCTTTTCACATGAAAAGTGTTTCTACCAGGGCTATTTTAAAGACCCTTCCTGCTAAAGTTGTCCCTCATTCCACTTGTTTTTAGGTGAATGGAAGAGCTTCTGTCAACGGTTTTGGGTACTGAATATAAAGTCCAGAAGAGGTTTGTGTAAACATGTTGTGCAAAAGAGCTTTCATCCTGCTGCTATGCTATGAGCATCAGTGGCAAATCTCCCTGGGATTGCAGTGGTCTACAATCATCCCTTAAAACAGCTATACTCATTTTCAGTAGAAATTTTATTTCAATCATCCATCTAATTGCATAATGATTCTCAACTCTGGCACATTTAAACTTGCATCCCTTCTGCAGACTAGTGGATAGGAGGGAAGGGAAAAAGAAGGCCTTTAATGAATCTAAGGTCAGCATTTAATACCCACTTTAGTGCTAGACTATCAATGTTGGAGGCCTATTTAATTCCTTTTAAACTGTCGGTTAACAACTGTAATCCTTGTAAATAAACAAACCCTTGTGTGAACAGGCTCTTTTGATACTTAAGAATAAGGCTAAACAAGCAATGAGAAGCATCTGAAGTCTGATGTATTAATCAAAGCATGTCTTCTGTGCTGCTTCTGAGCTGGGAGCTAACAACAGCTTCAATGCACCTCCCAAAAGGCCTTTATTCTTGAATGCTTTATTAAAATACGGTATTTTTTTAAAAACTTGAGGGGGGGGTTCGAGCTTTATTGTGCATGTCTGAAGTCTCTATCTACCCCATTTCACAAAGGAATACATTCACAACTTTCCTTTGGGTTTTGGAGAGCTCTCCTTACTCCACCTACATTTTACTCAGATTAAAAGTACTAGAAGCAATTTACTGAGGTTTAACTATTACTCCACTGCATATCGTCAAGAAGCTGAGCCTCCACTATCTAAAGATTGGGATTTTTGGTACTCTGATCTCATGGACGTAGTTACATGCTTACTACGATTTCCAAGTCTTAACGCCTGCTGCACATTGTATTTTGGTTGTGCAAACTATCATCATCAGCTGTTTATTCTTGACATGCACCATAGCGCATTTCCTATAGAACAAACAGAAAATAAACTATTCAGCCTCATTTGCATACAAACCTTCAAAGCTATCCCTACCCAAAACTGCCCCCCCCATCACTCCGATTCAAATTCACCATTAAGAAAACCAGTTCTAGAACTAACTTCAATAAGCCTGACTCATGTCTGACATACCTTTTTCTGGTTTTGGTCAGCATTATTGTTAGGTTATAACTTATAAGGAATACAGTGAAATCATATTAATTAACTGTTAAGAGATCAAGACAGTAGCATTAAACTTGTCTATATGGTCAAGAGAAGCCCAATATCGAAAAATCCCAATATAAAATCACAGCCATTAAAGGTCTAAAATTTTCTGTAGGAACATATGCATAGTTCTTACGGAGAGTAAACAAGCCCACGTACTACTCTTCAGGTATAAGGCTGCCGTAACACTTGTAACACACGCAGTGTTTTGGTGTTGAATTCAAGTGCTAAATTTGGAGGAAAAAGCTGTTTAGGCTCTAAGAAGACATGGATGAGATTAAATCTCTATTCAACTTTTCAGATGAAAAGTATTACTTTTTCATAAAACAGAAGCAAGCAGTGAAACTTGCTGTCAATGAGACTCTTCCGAGGACAAGAATTTAAGGTCAGAAATGAAACTGATACAATTAGCAATGAGAATAATTTCAGGAAAATACTGGACAATCATGTAAAAATCGCACTTGTGGGGAAATTTTTCATTAGATTAATAACTCAGCTGAGACTGGACCTTCAAAGAAAATCTTCTTGAACAGGGTCTAAAATCAAAGTCAAGTACATACTACTACTTGGCTTGAGTCCTTATGGGAACACACGGTTGTCTTTTTACAATAGTCAAAACACTAGGCTCTTCTAAATAACACTAGGCTCTTCCTAAACACAAGCAAAAAGCTGGTCCTACCTGATAATTTCTCATTATTTCAGTAAAAACTAGGAATTCGTTTGGGTGGGGAACAGTGGCAGACCTGAGCATACTGTGGTTTAAAATAAAGTCTATGGCACACATACAGAGTTCTGAACTCCACAAGATTGCGAGTCTTTTCGTGTCGTCCCTTTATTTACAATCTAGTCCCAACACTCATTAGATTCAAAGCCAAATTTAGATGTGACCAGAGATAGTGGGTAAAAGGCTTCCCTTCAAAGGCTGTTTTAACACATCCTATCCCATTCTCTTTAAAATGAAATGGCATGCACGTTGAGGTCTATAGGTTGTGGTCCAGCTATAGCACAGTGCTGTGAATATATTTAAAGTAAAATGCCAAAATTACAACTGGTCCAGATTATCTTGTTTTACTTCCAATTTTGCTGTAGCGGGCTGTTGGGAGTACTAAGTCAATATATACACTTTACTATGATGGGAGCCTTCTGCAATACACAGGAGGTGGAAATGTAAACTTAGCCCTCCAATCCAGCCATTAGTCTTTTTAATGATTCTGAACCACAAAATATGCTAAGATAGGAGCTCATTCTGCTCATTCTGCCTGTGCTCAAGTCCTAGATGCTCAGTAGACTCCTGATTTCTTTGGCTTTTCATTAAGCTGAAGTCTGGATGGGTGTGAGAGCTAAAGAAAAAGGATTACAGGGGTTTATTCAGTGCTGTCAGAGAAAGAAAATCCCTTTCACTGCCAGATGCATTAAACCACTGATCTCACAATTGCATAAAATTATCACTGGCATTAAATCTATGCTAATTCAACCCAGACCAAGGAAAGATGATTTAACCCAGAACCCCTTTCCAATGTCATTCAAAAGCCCTAAGTAGAAAAGTGCTCCTCTTCTCCCCTCACGTTCTATTATTATAGGTATTATTTAAAGCGTATTATTCTTATTCATTAAGCAGAATGAGAATAACAAGGGGACACTTACTATATAGTTGAAGAATGCTGTTTAGACATACCTGGTCACAGTTTTCTTACAGAAACATTGAACTCATGTTACATAGGTTCTTGCTTAGCATTATTAATGGAAACAGCACAAAAGCATGTTCTAAAATGAACACTAATTGTTATATATCTAATTTCAACCAACTGAAGAGCAAAATCTTTCTCTGCTTTCCTCCATACTCCTCCCTCCTAAACTTTCAGGCAGTAAGAACTTCCACCAGTGAAAATTTTCCTTAGAGCGTACACCAGTTGGCTGTGGAATATATCATGACATTATCAGACTAAAGAAAAAGAACTTGACAGAAATACACAAATACGCAAATGTATATAGTATCTGAGTTATGCTAAGAACATTACTGCATCTTACATCTAATAGCACTACTAGAACTTCCATGGCATTTTTCACAGATGGGTCTCAAAACCTTTTTACAAAAAGATAATCTGTCTCACCTACCTGATTTTATAAAAGAAACAACCAAGGCTCAGAAGGATGAAATAATTTGCCTGCAAGATGTCTCAAGCAGTGACAGAAGACGGACTATGTTCCATGTCCTACCATCAGACATGGTGCAGATGGGCACAACAAAACCCTACTTTTTAGACAGAAGGATACAAACTCGAATACTTTGGAGCTCAGAGTAACGTTGAATTAATGGTGATTAGAACAGACTTTTCCATCAGGGAGATTTTTCTACAAAAACTGTTTCTACAGAGGCCTGTTGTAGGCCTTTACGTTCCTCTAACGTGCTTGGCACACATTCCTGTTAAAACAGACTATATGGCTAGACAGATCACTAGTCTGATCTAATATGGCAATTTCTGTGCTCTTAGGGGAAAAAAATAAAAAGTAGTGCAATAACACACTCCAGGGAAAAATCTAGAAAAACCTAAAAATTAAAATAAAAACATAAAAATTACAATAAATTCATTTTCCCCTCCTCTGTTGCAATATGATTTTATGTGCAACATTAAAACTATAACATGAGTTATCCTTTCAAGCCTTACTTGAAAGTGAGTATGACTAGAGGCAGGCAACTGAAATACACCAATCCTGGTGGATGAACAGAGTTTATATCCATTCTAATTACATTCATAATACACTCATTTGAACTACTGTAGGTATTATTTAGATGTATGCTATACATTCTGTCTAAAATAAATTGAAATAAAAATATAATGCATAGCTGAAAAATATACTCTGTACAAAGTACTGTATCTCACTGACAAGTACTTAAAAAAAAAAGCTAAAAGTAATAAAAATTACTGCTAGAAAAATCGAAGTGTTCCATTCCTAGATTTTATGGGGGCAATAAAAAATGAAAAAGCAGCTCTAGTTAAGCTCAACTGATGAAGTGATATACTGCCAGAAAGGCATTCAAGGTTGTGTTGAAACAGATTTAAAATTGATATATATCAAATACAATAATTCTGGTGCATATTAAATAGAGTCTAGATAGAATGCTAGCGCAGACTTTCACCAGGTGATTGTAAATTAAATAAAAAAATAAAGTCTGAGCCAGACAAAATTTGCCATGCAAAGAGCTCGGATGAAGCTGTTAATAGCAGTTTTAACCCATTAACTATGGTACATTCGAGCAATACTGAAAACTGTTTATTTTCTTTGCGGGAGTTTCAGGAATGACCTACACCTTCTGCCATTTACACTCTTTAATTTGTTTCAGCGCAACAAAGATATGTTTCTAAATGATGTGCAGAAGCACACGGAACAGTTTTGCCTTTTGTCAGACCAACTGACGAATGGCAGGCGTGTGTTAAACCGATTCCCAAGCCTGCCCTCTTCGACAGGCACGGCTCAGCAAAACCCACCCTTTCCCAGGCAGCAATCAGCTTCGACGCCTCGGTAACAAACATGGAATGGATGAGTTGATCCCCTTTATCCGCATCTACAACTCAGTGGCAGGTAGAGCAGTTGGCTAATTAAGAAGTTCAGCACTGGGAGGGAGACTTTAAGAGTGTTAGATTTCATTTTTATTGTAGAGCCAGTGGAAGCTGAGAGCTAGTAAGTACTTCATGTTCATACAACACAAGTGAAAAACAATGCAGGATCACTAGCGTTGTGGCCACGTTCTGTATGGGTTCAGGTTATAACACCTCATTTATTCTCTTAAGCAAGATGCTTTAACATAAGTTCACCGGGAAGAATGAAATTATCTTTTCAACACTACCCAATATTCATCTTCCTCCTACTGGAATTTCATAAACTAAAGAACAGGCTTTAAAAAAATTCCCAACATGGCTGTCCAAAATAATCATGAAACAGGTTTGAATTTTGGCACATTCTGACACACACATTTGCTTTGCAGTTACTCATTCTGAAATTCATCCTCAGCAAAGGACCAGCACAACAGCTATACACTACTCCAGTAATAAAGGAACTAGATTTGGATAAAACAAATAGAACTTGGAAGCAAATAGTCTTTGTACTCTTCTGCCACAAAGAGGAGGATTTCAGTTTCATTGCATTTTCACAAGGATTTTGCTAGTTACTCTGGTCAGGACTATGAAGAGCTGTCATCCCTTGCAGTAAGAGAGGCCCCCAGAGTACACACAGCAACTCTAACAGCATCCCACTTCTTTGTATAGGAGTCCTGCCCGTGGGCGTACTATGCGTCACCAGCTTCGTTCCTACACATAGCACACTGCCAACATAGTGTTTCCAAAACACAAATAACTCACATAGAGCAGTCGGGAATACAATACCATCTCCTCAGTGACTGAACAAGAACACTTTCCCCAGGTAGTTACATTCGGTGATGCCCACATCAGTGTGATTATCTAGATCCAGGTGAGCACTATGAAATGGATGAACTCTTACCAACACTTTCCACCTGTAACCCAGCCCAGTAAGATGAGGTAGCCTGAAAAAACATGTTACCGAAAGGCACTAGAGACTACAGCATTCTATGCCTACAAAATTGCTCAATCCATCCATATCAAGGAACACAACTGGTTTGTTGACAGCAGAAACTGAAAAATACTGTCAAAGATAAAGCAGGCTCGTATCTAACAGTCTAAGCATGCTATACCAATTATCCCGAAGAAACTGTAACTACGCTGTCAGCTTCTTACAAGGCACTTGTATGCGCCAAAGACAAAGCAGGAGTTTGCTTTTGAAACCTTCACACCTATAAATGCTCACCAGTCTAAGACATTCTGCAAAACCAACTTGCTTCGTCAGTTCAAAATGGAAACCATTCAGGCCTTACATACACTAGGAAATGTGGAATTATTAACAACAAAATGTTATAAACTTGCCTGCTTGACTACTGATCTTAGAGACAAGACTTTCCCCTCCTCCCCTTTGTAAGCTACAGACTGTTTTCCACTTAAAATCATATGAAAAAAAAAGTGTGTGCTTTGTGTGTACCATTGTAGTACGCTCCAGCTAGTCTGGTACCCAGCTAGCCCTATGGATACAGAGCTGCTTCTGACGCTGCACTGAGCCTCCCTTGAGGCAATTCAAACCCCATAGTGTGGTCTCGTTTCTTATAGGCACCGACAAGGGACTACTCCCTCCCTTACTGCAGAAGCCTTTTGCTTTTTTGCAGACTTAAACAAGCTACCCTCAATTCCCCATGCCAAGCCAGCCAGGCTGCTTTTCCTCCAATAAAAGAGTTTTACAATACAAATATTTACCATAGATACATCAGAGATAGCATGAGATTGAGCTGTCACAAGTAGGATAGACATTCTACTAGCTGTTTTAAGAATATGGTAGGCATTTTGGGCACTGTAATTTACAACAGAATTATAGAGGGCTATAAAGGTACTCTCTTTTCCCCTCTTCTTTTTCTTCTGTAGTGTTACTGAATCTCTTGTGATTCCACTGCCATGTGACTTAATATATTATTAAAGACCAAGCTCCAGAGTTCTTTGAATAGGAGGTAGAAAAGAGGACACCTTCAGTCCTCATAACTGAAAAAAAAAAAAAAAGGATTGGACTCTCAAACCTCCAAAGACAATAAAGCAGATAATTTCCACGATTTTTAATGCAGTCTTGCAAGTATTTGAGCCATGCAGAGAAATTACTAAAAAACAATTTTAAAATAAAACAAAGACAGTATGGGATTTAAAAAGAGATTGGACAAATTTCTACAGGACAGATTTCGCTCACAGCATCAACTGTGAGATAATAAAACCACAATTGTCTAGATGCCACCTTCACCTCCTGAAGTTTCTGAACTGAAACTGAATTTCAAAGAAGCTGGGGAGAAGTTTCAGGAAAAGGACCACTCGCTATTTGGTATTTGCCCTAGTCTCGTATTATTTTTCCGTAGCATGAAGTATTAGACACTATCAGAAGTAGGGCTGCTGACAAAGACCTTTATTTATGATCTCATCTGATAAATCATGTTCTTAAAGTTGTAGAAGCAAGGTACAGGACAGTAGTTAGATTTTTATTTCAGATCAGAAATTGCAGAGTTATTAGGAAGGAATGAATTGGGACCACTGTTTCTCTAATATTGCTCTTCTTGCCCTGGAATGTTTTTCTAAAGCCAAAAAAGTACAAAGAAAACCTTGCTCAGCTAAGGTGAAGTACTTAAGTGGAAGGTTCATATTATTAGTACAAAACTTCTTCTACAAGTCGGCACCATATGTACATTTTCCCATTAAACGGAAAATTATTAGCAAGATAGTTTGTCATGTTTGCGAGGTAGTAATAAAGAAAATCAGATCCAGAAAATTTACCCAGACAAAAATGTCTTGCGCAAATGCTACAAGTCACCACTTGTTCAAGCATTTTGGCATTATCAGATAGTTGGGTATAACTTTGCTGTATGCTGTAAACTAAATGTACAACTGCAATGTGCTACACTCAAAAAGAAATTATCTTAAAAAAAATTAGAGCGTAAGAGACAAAAGTCAACTGACATGCCTCTGGTCTCACAGTTACTCAGCAACAGGGTCAGACATAAATCCTGGATTCCAAACAACAAGTTCATACTGACTACTTACAACGAAACATTAGCATGGCAATTATCAGAAAAAGCACCAGCAAAACCATCATCAGTATACAAATCTTCCTGTATAGGTTTCTGGCCTAGACACTGCTTGTTAAATTTATGACTTTCTTTAAGATCGTAGATGAAGGCAGTTTATCTCTAGGTATCAAATAAATATCACAATAAGGAAGATCCAGATAGAAAATACAAAGGCTTGAAAATTGCAATGGAATAAAGCAGTGTGCGGATAAGAAATGAGTCTTTTAAAGTAAACCAAAGGGATTAAATCAAACTCTGAAAGAAGACAAGTAAATGAAAAATGACATAAGACTGTAACTAAACTAAATCTTTGGTGTCTAAATGAAATACAGAGGGCTGAGGAAATTATGCAAATTGAAATGAATCAAGACTGAATCGAGACATACAGCTGACCTTAAGTGTAAGGGAACATGCTGCATTCTGAAGCCAGAGCAATTCTACAACCTGGGACTAAAAAGTTGACCAGAGAATAAAGGATGGAAGTTTTATTTAGCCTCCCGAGTTCTCCAAGAACAACAGTGTAAGTAAAGGGGGAGGAGGGTGTCCATCTCCAAAGCTTCCATGCAGGTTTTTGGGAGGAGAGGCAGAAGACAGACAAGAAAAGCTGTACAAAACATGTATTATGGCTTGCTTGCTCAAATACAAGCATACTCTTAATTCTTAGCAAGCCAGATGAGATCTCAAAGCTATACAGAGTCACAATCTACGAAGATTCTTCAGCTACGGTGCTTTTCAAATAGCATTGCAGTTGCTTTGCCCTGAAATGCACTTACGTCCTTAGTAGACAGTTACACACTTTTTAATAAATGGTCAGATTGTTCTGCATCATTAGGTCCGATCACTACATCTAGAATTCAGATTCTAAATTTCTCAGAAGAATTTAGATCTCAACTTCTGGTTTCTTTCTCTTCTTCCAACCACTTGGATAAGTATGTACTTACATCCACACAATAGAATAGAATTAGTAACATAGAAGTTAAGCAATGAGTTAAATAATACAAAATGATGCTATATTTACTTTATTCAATATTACTAGCAATTACAAATCATCATACAAGTGTCTTTTGACCTTTAGAATAACTGACGCAGTCTTTTGCAAGCTGAGCAAACCAGCCTCCCCAAGAACACAGGGAAGGGAAGGACGAAAGTCAAGTGCTGTAATTAGCAGCATAATTATTTTCCAAAATAAAATGTGCAATCTTCACCTCTTTGGCACTGAATGGCGTCATTGGGGCTGCTATCATTAAGCTGCCATCGCTGCACTATCATTATGGGGCTGATAAGGAAAGACAAACACTTCGAGATCCACTAGAGGATGCGTTTATTTCCCAACTTCCCTCAACTAATGTATTTATATACTTATTTTTGCGGATGATGGGATTTTGAGGACAGGAAGGAAGGTCACTGACACTGGAACCAGCAGGGATAAGAAGTGTTTTTCTCAACAGGAATCAAGCCTGATGCTCTAATAATTATTATATGTTAAATCCTATCCTTTTTTCAGCCAATGATAAAACTCTCATCAACTTGAACAGGGTCAAGATTTTACTCCAAGCTTGCAGCCACTTAGACACCGCAAGAATAAAGTCAATACAAGAACTAGAGCAGGAAGGAAGGGGAAGAAGGGAATCCAACCCTTACAGAAACATCGCTTAAGTGAAAGTCTTTCCTGAATCTACATGAAACAACTGTACTTCAAGAGGATCTGAGTTACCAAATACATCTGAAAAAACAAGCTGGATAATACTGTTTGCATAATGAACCAAGAATAACTGAAGTTGTTTAATTATTGCTGTCCCAGAAGTATGTCATTATGCAGTGCCTATTTCTGATCTTGGATGGCATCTGAGCTAAGACTCAATAACACAGTATTTGCTACATAGTTGACATACATTGAATTATATTTGCATTTGTGGGTTATTTTAATAGCTTTCCTTCATTTCCTGTTATTTCCCAGGATCCTGTTTACTGCTAATAAATAAGGTTTTCTTTTTGTCATTTTGTTTGTTTGTTTTAAGTCCAGAAAAACAGCAGCCGGCAGTAAGGGCAGAATTTCAGCGAGGTGGACTCCCTCATACAGCAAACACCCTGAAGAACTTCTGTCTCCCCAAACAACAAAAACAGAAAATGAAATAAGGAAATTCCCCACAACTGAACATTTGATGTCATTTCATACAGAGAATGCTAAATACTACAGACACAGATTATCTGTGTTTACAAAGCACATGACAAAATGTTTAGCAGCCGGATCTGGTATAAACAGACAGGGACAAATGGAGTCAAACAGTTCCACATCATCACATGCGTATAAAAATGAGAAGATTCTTAATTACTTTTGAAAGGCTGATTTAGTGTCATGACCTGTTGAGAGTAAGGTGCAAGTGGATGTTTTTGCAGCCAGAATCTCTCATAGCTGCCAGACACGGAATTGAGAGCAGAGATTTATTTGCTGAGGAACTGAGTCACTGAACTAAACACTATGCTGTTATTACCATTCACACCAAACCCAAGGTTACTCTTTGCATTATCGCAACAGAAGCCTTTTTTCCCCTCAATATTATACAAAACAAACATGGATTGGAAAACAAGCACTAAAATCTAATTCAAGAACCCTAGGCTTTCTTCAGATGTGTTTGGCATCAGGGGATCCCACCCCCTTTACTTTGTCATCCACAAAACTAATCATACAAAATTGTACCTCTTGGCCAGCCTAAGGCTCACCATGCTTCAGTTTGAGGTAGACCCAAACCCAATAAGATTTAATAGTATTTGAGTAACTTAAGTCTTATTAAAGTGTCCACAAGTTGCCGATTTTATTATTATTATTATTTTTTTAAACACCATTTCTCTGAGAAAACAAGAAAGGTCATTAATTAGATGAAGGAAAGCTAATTTGCATGTTTGGCCAGACCAGAGCAATGGGACTGCTGTTAACCATACGCTGGTATGTCTCAAACAGCAGCCAATGCCATTGCAAACCTGAATTCAGTATTACTTCCACATTAACAACAGGCCCAGAATAGGATGCTGCTCCCCCACTCTCAGTCTGGGGTGTCAGTGTGCTGCAGCCTTTCTCAACAGCTATTGCTGCCACTGCCAAAATCCTAGATTCTTCTCTGAGACTCCTCTCATCAGTGTTACCATGGCTCCCATTGCTGCTGCATTTTTACTCATTACAGCCCACATTCCTTCTTTAAATTTCATGGTACTTAGTGAAATAAGCACTGTTTTGCAGTATTCTATATCTAGTAATTATTTACAGAGTTACACTTCTGATGGGATTATCAAGAATTATTTCCTACCTCAAAGCAGAGCCCTTAAAACTTTAAAACCTCCTCTTCAAGGAGAATCATAGCAAGAAAGCATTGCAGGTTGTTTGCTTCAACTTAGTCTCACAACTTCATCAAGACCAAGCACCCTGACAAGGAGTAGAAGCCTTCAACAAGTAGTAAGACAGCGATATATCATTTCTTCTTCAGCATCTGGCAGTAGGAGGAAGATACTGAACTGAGCTTTCTATGTTGGTCAACATCTCAGAGTATCTTTATGAACTTAATGTATGGTTAGTTATTTATTATCTCTTAGCATAGACTTTTTATTCTGAAAGGATCAGAAACACAAGTACATTACTCAACAGCTGCACCGGAAAACATAAGACAAAACCAAAGGAGAATGGATCTAATACAAGATATAAAGGTAACTGCAACACTGGACCAAAATTTCACTGGTTTGTCTCTCAGCCAGTAAGCTGCACCCCAATGCATTCGTTCTTTGAGTCGATCCTCAGTGAAATCTGCAGGCATCCTCCAGAGGCACATGGAACAATGCTCACAGATCTGCTTGCAAGACCAGAGTTTTACTTAGATTTTTCTAAATCCCAAATCCTTACACCAAGCAGATGGGTTTGATTCTTTGCCAACCCCCTGCAGAGTATGCAGGATCCACATGACTTCACATGTTACTGCTAATTATTCTTCTCATAGAACAGTAGAAACTATGCAAAGACTAAAGCTTAATGCTAAAGTAAGAGCACTCCTGTCTCACTGGTTTGAAGTGTGAAATACCTATAGGGGAAGGACCACTGGGGGACATGAGTTCTTGCAAGACCTAAAAACTTGAGGAAAGTAGTCGGTGAATTTTTCCTTGAGGCCATAAGGCAAAGAGAAACTCTGAGAGCAGGCAACTGCCAAGGGAATGAACAGAGTAAGAACATTCACAGGTTTTGAGGGGCTTGGGTTATTTTTACGAAGATAGAAAGATTTAATTATTCAAAACAATAAAAAAAAGAACTAGAGGAGCCTGTCAATTAAAGTGACTGATAAAATTTTACAGTTATTTTGAAATATTTAACAGAGAATGCTGAATTTTTTATGTAAGAAATATTTGTGCTTGCAACAGAGCCTAATGTTAATATACAGAAATTAATACAAACATCAAACCTGAGCTTTCAAGCTTCCATAGAGGTAGCTAAGTAAAGAGTTCATCCTGTTTCAAAATTAGTACTGTTGGACCAAAACTAAGACCCATGTGACTAGACTTTCACATCACCATGTCGACCCACAGATGTCCCAACAACACTGAGTACTAGTTGCTTATTAAAATCTGTTTCCAAATGTGGAGTCCTCGCCATTTTGTATCTAGCCCTGACCACGATTACTTCCCTCCCAAAGACCAGAAAGAGAGGCAAAGATTAACTCCAGGATTCTGGTTCTTTTTTAATTGGACTTGGGTTAATGGACACTTTTAAAATAACAAGGCTCTTCAGTAATTATTGCAGAATTGCATATTTTTTTTTTCTAAGAGAATACAAAGCAAACAAAAAGTTGACATGCATGTAAGTTTACAAACAAATCCAAAATAGCCAACAGCATTCTTTTGTATGGTATTTTTTTTCAGTATTTTTCCATGTCAACATCAACAACAATATTAATGCTGCTAATACCTGTAATCCTTGGGTAAATTTATAGATCTATAGGAAAAGGAAGTTCTGGGACAGCTGATTAGGGAATAAATGACTTAAGTAGCAAGGCAAATATGCTAATTATTTTCACTTGGATGCTGCATCACTACATTTTTTTGCCATTATTATCAACATGTTTTCAAAGCCAGTAAATAGGTTTTCACTGTCCACAGCTGACATATCCAAGCCAGATGCAAACTCCAAAAAACAATTTTCAACACACCTGCAGTTTCAATTTTCAGCCCATAAGGATTCCAAACCACAGAGTACTACACAGAATGCAGCTTCAACATTAGGTAAGGCTGTTCTGTTAAGACTCCTACAGATTACTGTAGTACTGCTCTTTCTAGTGGAACTCTGCAATATTTGATTAAAAAAAAGGAACAATTGAAAAGCAAGCCAATTTCCAATATTAAAAAGAACAATAACAAAAGACAATCTTTTGGGAAGATTTAACTTCTTTTCTTCCTTTTTTTGTATGAGACATAATTGGTAAACCTAGTAAAAAGCATTGGTTTGTACTTCGTATTCCTTCTAATCCTAAGGAAAAGACAAGCCGAATCAGTTGCAGTCATTACAGTCAGTACCATCTCAATTTTAGCCACAATTTCAGCCTTGCAATGATAAAATACATCTCTGTTAAGTTGAAGCAAGAAGAAAAGTAAAAGTTAGCACCGAAGACTTGCTATTCTCATCAATCTAGATAAAGTCTGAAAGCCAAATCTTGCCAACACCCATGAAAATGCAGAGCCTTTCTAGGAGACCATTGTCAAGTTTGAACTTCTTCAAATATACTTCACTATAATTAACAGCAGATCTGTACCTCAGACATCATGTAGCACTTTTCTGGCTGAGGACACAATCACAACAATCTTGAAACAGCATTAACATCCAAATGATTTTACACATGCACGAATAAACCTCCTAACTACAAAACATGATACTCTATTCCTTTCACAAAATAGTGAGCTCTCTTAATTGAAGCCACACAAGGTATTTCTCCTTTCGTATTGCAGACCATGTGTATTTTACAAAAGCAATATGAAATGCCATCTAATTTCTAGACTCTGGACAACAAACTCATTTGTTTTCTTCTACATGAAGAGAGTCTTACCTTATCAAGCAGCAGCATCCTACATCCTCTCTGACGTAAAACCATCTTTCCTCTCTGTGTTGCAAAGTTGAGCTGAAAAAAGAATTTCACATCAGTGAATTGCTACTTTTTGTAGGGTTTTTACTATTATCATCACACAACCTCAGTACAAACTGAAACATTACCATGTAATGTACTTACAGTACCATGTAAGTAACATTAATTACTCAGTTTGTGCAATCATGTTTAATTTGTCCAATCCCTTTCTTTCCTAATTAGCCCTGGTATCTCCTTATGAAAGATCAGAACAATTTTTTTCTTCCTCTTCAAAGTATTTTGCTAGTTTTTAGTAAGGGGGGTGATTCTTCCCATCCAGTGTTACACTGCTACTTTATATATAGGGATAGCAAGACATGGAATGACTTTCTCCAAAATTGTGCGGATAGTACTTGCTATCAGTCTCATTTATCCAGCAGCACTATCTCCTGACTTTCCATAAGCTTCATGATAGTTTCTGCTCTATTACTAACCCGAAGTGTTAGGTATTGCTTTGCCTTTTGTTCCAGGAAACAACTTCTACTTCTATTAGGTATTTGAACTTCCCTTGGCAGCCACCAGGACTAAAGACGTATTTTAAAATGAAAATAAACTTCCTCACTATCACACAATTACAGTCTTTAAAATAAAGAGCACGTAAGTTTATGGCAAGAATCATTAAGACACTAAGAACGCTGACCAGGATTTTCATAGTTACACAACATTTAAACAGAAGGACAAGGGGAGTCCAGGGTGGGCAATAAATAGCAATAGGACAGAGAAGAGCTACTATTGTTTTGCTGCAGAGGGCCTGTATGTGAAAGACTCACTCTCATTACCTTTCACAGTGCTGATATTTACTGTTTTCAGACAATCCCATGATGAAGCTTCTCATTAAATGACAAAGTAATAGTTGTCATGTTTTGCCCAAACCGAGCTCTGGTTGAGCTCTTGGTTGCTATAAGGCTACCAAACTCCAAAGGGGGGGAAAAACCCCAGGCAGGAAGGAAGCCTTCAGCCCCTCCTCCAAGCCGCCATTTTGTCCAGCATTTCCAAAACACAAATTCCCTCTGCTATATAGAGCAAGTTACCGCTCAGAACCTTTCCCAACCCAAATCCCCACATTCAGCCTACTACCTTCAGCTTAAAGAGGGCTCTCCTCCCTCTTTGCACCATTTTTTTTCAGTCACAGCAGTTTTCCTTTCTCTCGCAGATGATGTTATGAGGTGCACTCCCTATGCACAGGTTCCTGCCTGCTGCCTCCTCTCAGGACGGCGGCTGCCTGCTCGCCCACGCACCCTGAGCGGCACCCCCCGCTCCCACAGACAGCCCTGCACCCAGCCGAGTCCCAGCTCCTCTGCCCACCAGCGGGGCAGGCCGGGCCCTTGGGGTCATTAGCACCCACCCGCCAGTCAGGCTTTGAATTTCAACCGCCTTCACCTGCCCATACCCACCCGGCTTGATTTTCTTTCTGTAGGCTCAGCCTGCAAATGCAGAGGAGCGGAACTGAGTCTGCCCTTCGCCCCAGACGCGCAGGCTGAAAGCCGCGAAGGGCAGAGGCCTTCGTGCCCTCACACGAGCCCCTGTCCTGGCGGTTCCCCTCGCAGCCTCTGGCAGGGGAAGTACCTCAGAGCAGCGGTGCGGGATCCACAGTTACCCTCCGTCAGCCCCAGGAAGAAAAACGTGAACTAACTTTCTGGTTTGCAGTCTTTCCAAATGCCAGTGAGACTTCAAGCTTTTGCTTAAATGCATTTACCACAGAGTAATCATTTTAATAAAATTTAACCTAGAGAAGACTGAAAATCATTCAAATACAGACTGATCCATTTGCAGGATCATATATGAGACATCTTGCTAATCAAATCTGAGCAGCTTGCGATCTATATAAACTCCTGGAATAAACTTATAGTGACTTATTACCAGGAAATGAATACCATTAGGCAGATCAAGGTGAATCTATTGCTGTCATTAGTGAAAAACAAATAATTATATGTGCCTTTCTCTCTCTCACTCTCCCTAGAGAACTAGTCATGTCTACAGGGCACAAGTATAACAACAGCATTTACGTTAATATACTTAACCAGGGCTGGAAAATAAATATCTTTTATTTATAAACAGAACCCTCACCCCGAGGCAGGGAACTTGCTATACTTGACAACGTGATTAGGCAAGTACAGTTCTCCCGGCTTGGAACGAGAGACTTCGACATCCTTTCACACCAAACACACTTGACGGAGCAAAAAGCAAACTGTAAGTTCTGGAATAAGAATACGCTATCCCTAGTGAAGACCTATATGTCACGTCATATACAATGATTGCATTTTGAAGTGGACTGCTTTGCTAGGAGGATTGTCATATGGAAAAGGTTTGGGAAACATGATGGAGTAGATGAAGCTCTGGAGGAGGAATGCCTAAATGCGGGTTTGATTTCTCTACAAGCATGTTATCTTTGTGATCCTGGGTGAGTTCTGCAGGAAACCCCACGGGGTTTTGCATGAAACGCAGCTAGCCACCTTCATGAGGTGGTTTAAACTGACAGGCTCCAGGTTGCTTCCTCAAGCACTGAAAGTACATGAAAAATACCTTCCTGAATCAGGGCAGAAATACTAAATAAATTTCAGCATTGAAATAATGTTCTGTATTAGCATCACAGCTTAAGAATCACAATGTGTATGAAGTGCTTGAGAGAACTGCATGAGGAAAAGCATTTATGAAGATGAAGGTCAGATCTGAAGAGGCGCAGTCACTCGGACTGCATCTACAGCGACACGTTGGTCCTGCACCGGGGCAGCTTCCTGGCTGCAGCTGTCCCGCGTCAACCCCGCCAGGGTTTGGCTTGTAAAGTCTGGTTAGGAAGACCTGGCGAAGGAAAAAAAAATAGGAAGTGGTCTGACAGCACAAGGATGATATTAGACAAAGAGCAGCTATCTGACAAATATGTTAGAGAGGATGAGGATTACATCCTGCTATTACGAAAGGATACAGAGAGGTTTTCTCCAGATGTCAGGTGGGCTGTTGAAATGACGAATGCTGTTTGGGCACTGTATTATAGATGATGATTTGGCATCAAAAGATTGTCTACATCACACAATGCCTTCATAAGCTAAAGGAATGAACCAGGGCTAATTAGCTCAAGTGAACTCTTAATAGCTATACTCTTTCTGGCACTCAAGCCAGCACCTTCACATACACAGGACTCTGCTGTGAAGGCATACAAGCTCATTCATCACTATCTCGGGTATCTCTGGAGCCTTGAATAAAGGTCTTATTATTAAAATTCCAGTGCTTGATCTTGACTGAAAGGCCAGGCAAACAATTACAGTATTTACTGTTGCAGTCTTCTGTCAAAGTGAAACAAAGGTGATAATCACAAGGTACTTGTGCTGTCAGAATCCAGTCCTCCTCTCGTATTACATTTTACCTTAAATTCAAAAATGTAATTCCTTCTCCTGATCCTGCCATTTGCTATAGAAACGTTACTTCTCTGCACTTGTTTTGCCCTGTCCTTCATTAACTTCTTCCCTCTACTTCTTTTCCCCTCCCTTACCCATTTAAATTAAAAAATCTTGAGACTAGATCTCACGCCTTGGCAATGCATTAACACAACTTCTTCCTGTTCTCAAAATCTGCTAAAATCCTTCCTCTATAACAAGTCATATTTCTCCTTTTCTGTGAATTTGTCTTTAAAAGTACTTCACTTAAAAAGAAGATAGAGTTGTTTTCTTCAGCATCTCTAACGCATATATGCAACAATCCTGCTCACCTCAGTAAAATAAAAATGCATAATTGCCAGTCTGAAAGCCATAATTTGCATTAATATTGTGAAGTAAACCTCTTATGCATGCAGAGACATAATGGAAGCCTCAGCAGTTGTGTCTCCTTCTAGGTGGGCAGGGAAAAATATTGCTGAACACATGCATCATTGCTGACCATCCCCGAACAGAACTTCTCTGATTACATTTGGGAACTGGAAAGGAATTGACTTTATCTATGAACTCCATTTCCTGGATAATTTTATTAATTTATTCATTAAAATGTTATCAAATTATTGAAAAGAAATCTCCATCCTGAGTGTTAGATAACAGCAGCTCTGCTTCCCATCTCAACGGTACATTCACTTTAACAGGACTTTTAACTAGCAATATTGTTTAGTGATTTTATTATTACCATTATTCAATTCAGCCAAGCTCCCGCTCCCCCCCCCCTTCTTTGCACTCTGTTTACACTTTTTAATGAGGTTTTAATCTTCCTTGACATATTTATTCAGGTTATTTGTTTTATAAAAGAAAATGCCTTAAGTATAACTGAGGAAATCAATGCTTTTTTTCAACCTGGGTCCAAATCTCTTTCTAATTCTCCTTTTCAAATATTCCTCAGCCTGTGGGGGAGAAGCACACATGGTTTTGGAAAATGTATGTAAGAAGGTTAGAGTTTTTTAGATTAATTCAAGTAAAACTCAAATTCTTATGGAAGAGCTGTGAATTCTACAAATCCCTGTAAGAATAATTGATTGCAAATTTAACTTCAGCCTTGAGAGATTCACAGATAAATTTAAAAAGCATTTTTAAATAAAAATGCATTAAGCAGCTTGGCAAACCTTAAGCTGGCATTGGTCACAGCAAATCATCATTCCCTTAAAATCAAGCAATGTGTGTTCTTTTCCATTATGCTCCTAACAGTGTTTGCATATCTTGTTTGGGTTTGGTTTTAAAGGGATCAGCATGTTGGGTACACGTTGGATGGACAGCCTGAAAAAATCCAACTGCAAGAGCAACAAGTATGAGTGGCTGGAATTTACGTGCAATAACCTAATATCAGCTGGGGATTACTAGCTTTCAGAAATTTAGCTCTTTGGCTGAAGTTTCTCATATAGGAAAAAAAAATTTACATCCACGTAAAACCATCAGAACACTGAAAATGAGGCAGACGTACTTAAGCCTTGAACCACCGATGTTTCAAGTGAATTCCATCCTTATGAAGTATAAGAGAGAAAAGGCTGAAAAAATCGATTGTCTGGAGGACTGTCCACAGTAATCTGCTGAATCAGCTCCCCTAGGATGAGTTCTTGCTTCTGTTCTTATTTTGCAAGCACTTTTAAGAAGGACCCAGCAAATTCCTTCCATTGGGGCTGGGAAAATACTGCTATGTGGTTAACTACGTTCAACTCAAAACCTCTAAAGACAATGCCTATTACCTGGATTAAAAAGCCTTAGAGCCTTACTGAAACACTGTGAAGGCTGGCAGGGCCATCGTTCACTGCCTTTCACTAGCATTACAAGGTTCAAGGCACCTATCCTGTTACATTCCTTGCTCCGGACCTGCTGTAGTATCTCTGCAAAAAAAGGATGCTGAAAGTTCAGAATTTATGTACCTTACTGATGCTGACATCTGTGAAGGATTTCTGTCCTGTAATACTTGTCATGCTGAATATGCACATTACTACTGTATATGTAAGATAGCTAATAAGATGTTTCCCGTTTAATCTTCTGAGCAGCAGAAGTATTTAAAGAACATTAATGTAGTCAGACTTAATTTACTTTTTTCCCCCCCCCCATGACTTGCAATCATTTTTCTCCATCCTCATGCTAGTTAGCTATTATTTTGTAAATGAATGACTTCATTTAATTTAGTTTCAGATTTAATTGTTCCTTATTGGAAATGTCAGCTTTCACAGTTCATTAATAAGGGCACTGGTGGAAAGAAAACAAGGCAAGAAGTGGGGATAGGGAGAAATAAACTTATCTTGCAAGTAATGAAGAGCTTTAGTTAATGTTATGTCCGCATATTTGTTTTAAGTCCCTCTTGAACCTTGGTCTCTGGATTGACATTACTGAGGATATTTGCTGGAATTCAACAGACTAGCTTCTCTGACAGATGCTGCTTGCCGAGAAGGATATGCAATCTAATCCTTGAACTGCTACGGCTCTCCTCCCAAGTTAGCTGGCAGAAAGAATTCTGAGGTGGCAATCGGCCATCTTCCTGTGACAGTGGTTTAAACAGACGGAAAAATGGTTCTTCCAAAGAGGGCCAAACTCTGTTCTGAAAATCAGTCAGTGTACAAAACTGGGATTTCCTGGGTGAAATGCATTTTGGAGTACCTTTGGACAATCTGTGGAATGCTTCTAGTTCTGGTCAAGGAACAGAATCCACTGCATCAGACAATCCAAAGATGTCCACTGATTCCCTGGACCAGTGGCTACATCCTGCTGAATGGTAACCACCTCCTTAAATACAACCTTTAATCACTACTCTACCTCACTCTCCTGCAAATATGAACAAAAACTACTCCCTGCTTTTCCAGGTATAGCACTAAAACTCATTCACCCAAGCTATTAAATATTACTGTGCTGAAAGAATTCCTGTAGGTAGTCCAACATTATCATTTTGGGTTTTTCCTATATTTACTCAGTGTGCATATGAAAATAAATAATGAAATATGTTAGTTCTTTCTTTGCCAAGTAGAATGTGACTGAAATGATTAACTGATTGAACAGTTCTGTTTTTAGTGATGACATTAGAGTGTTTTCTAAGTTTTGCAGAGCCAAAGCGGTGTTTTTTTATAAAGCAGTGGAACACTTGTGAGAATAACAAACCAAGACATTCCATATCCATCCACTAACTGGAATACATTAAAAGTTTATGTTTGATCAAAATTTGTCACTTTCAACCACCAGTTAATAAAACAGATTACTGGAAGAACAACAACAAAAAAAAAAACAACCCAATAATAATCTATGAAATCTTTATGACCTAATCAAGACTAGTAGTTAAGCCTGAGATACAAACCCAGCAACAAAACCCTGCAGTAATGTATTACTAAGGAGATGTATCTTGCAATCCATCCTGTATTTTGGATCTTTTCTCTGTAAAATGCTTTCTAAGCTCATTTAGATCAATTAGCATTTCTGAAACACTTCCTATGAAATGGCTTTGACCTTGTGTTATTGGTCTGCCTTATGCTACTTTCATATGTGTAAATGAAAGGGTCCCTACAGCTTTTTTTGGGGGGGCGGGGGGGGGGGGGGGGAGCAATCTCATTTTTGAACAAGTAAATAGTGCATAGAGAATTCCATAAGAAAAAACAGATAAAATTAGAAATAAGCTTTTGTGTATTTATGCTGAGTTTCCAAAAAGACAATACCTGAAAGAAAACAGAGCTTCTGTATGGGGAATTTATTAAAAGAGGCAAAACTGGCTCCATTTACCATGTATGGGAAGAAAAGAAAGATATGCTGCCTTGCACATAGAAGAAGATATTAAGAGCTTGACTGAAGTCATGGAAAAAAATCTCCACTGATTCTGAGGTGTGTTAGACCAGGCCCTAAGAATAAGAGCTGCACAGTTCCATCCATCCCTAGTTTTGCCAGACTTGCCCGCCAGTTCAGCAAAGCATTAGGAGTGCCCGCTGTATTCCACAAATCACTTCAGCAGATACTGCGTTTGAAGCAGATGAGAAGTCCCTTTTCAAAAGGAAAGATTTTATATTTGAGGACACGGCTGAGTTGGACCACTAGATTTGATCTCATTAACAGGACCTGATTAACAGAGATGCAACCCATTTACTGCTTCAATCTACTCCAAATAGAAAAAAAAGCCGAGAAACAGAATAGACCCAGGAGGTTATTACCTCAGTTTCCCCAAGTATACAGCAGTGGACTAATTTCACATAACAGGGGTATTGACAGGTTTAGTGTTTCAAAGCCACATTCAGATTTTAAGAAAACTACAATATAAATGCAAAATATTTCTACAATAAACACTCAACTGTACAAACTATAATAATCTTCGTTTTTTCCTTCCCAAACAGCAAAGGCAAATATAATACACGTACTTAAGAAGGTGAAATTACCCCATCTTGGAGAGACTATGAATGGAAAAATTCTAACATGATATTTTCTTGGATGAAAGCTCCCATGCAAGTGTAAATTATTATCATTAAAATAATGAATTCTTTTCCTGGTTTAAGCTTTGCAGCTCACTCTTGAATTGAAAAGTGCTCTCTGCTCAATGAAACTCAGGGGTGTAATGTAAGTTTTCCACAACATTTGCTTTTCGACTAAATTCCACAGACACATGATCAGGAGACAAAACCCCATTAAGAAAGGCTTGTGAGTAAGCACCCAAAGTAGTTGTCTTTCAATTCTAATTCCTGGATAATGTGGAGGTTGGTCATTATTGCCGAGCATTTTAAATACTAGCTCATCAGTTCAAATCTGGGTCAGGCAGAAATTTAAGAAGAAGAGAGCTCTTCGATGTCCTACATCAGATACGTTAGTTTTGGGAAATTTCCCAGTTGACATACTGATATATAAAAAAAGCACCAGAACATCTCACCAATTTAGGCAACTCTTGTCATTCTCAGGAAAGGAACCCAGAGTTAAAGTGAGCACCAAGCCAGAAATGACCTCTCCACACCGAAACTGCTCCCTCAGATGTCCAAAGTTGAGACACATTGTCCAGCACTGCATTCACATGCACACTTGACCCTTACCAGTATCATAAATGCTGAAGAAATGCATAAGGGAACAATTAAAATTCATTTTCACAGGGTGCCTCTAGCCAGAGCAGAAGGGAAGTTTTTAACCTGACTTTTCAATAGGAAGAACCATCCAATGAATCAAGTTGTTTCTGGCTAATTGAAAACGTTCATCCTAACCATTATGTTTCAAGATGATATTCTAAAACACATGAAAGGACAAATCAACATGCTGCAAACTATTTTGTGTCATAGAAAATTCTACACTATCTTTCTTGGCTTTCTTTGTTTTCGGGAGAAGTGACTTCAAAGCCTCACCATGACAATTCCCCCTATTTTGCAGGTCTATTTCTAGATGTTCAGTTCACTCTTCAGCAGTTGTGGCACAAAATGCCTTGTGCCTAGTCTTGGGACTGTGCAGATAACATGTACTTACTAATTTGAGTTAGATTTGGAAGTAATGCATTTGAAATAAGGCCTAGATTAGCTTAAGCTGCACATACAGTTTTCAAAATTAGAGGCCGCCTTTGACCATCTAAATTTGCTTTAAGAATTATTATTTATGACAAAGAGGTTCTGGGACTAGTTTATCAATGATAAACAGATTTTATTAGGACAGTGGCAGCATCAGTAACAGTCCATCTAGAAAAGTTATTAGATGTGAGTATAACCCACAGTTCTAAGCAATGTCTTCACTGATTTGATCCCTTAATTATAGCAATCAATTGACATTAATATGGCAATTCTGTGACCTACGTTGTAAAGGGGTCAGACAAAATGATTGAATGGTCTCTTCTAGTCTTCAAATCTATAACTAACAATTTATTAAGGTAGCTAATAAGCATGTATTAGCTAGTCTGAGCGTAGAAGCCAAGCAGTCTGAATCAAGTTGAATCAAGTTCAGTCTTCCACTGCCACAGACGTGCCTGGACCAACATGCTGTTGAGGGACAGAAATTGGTCAAACCTCTGTGTGTCTGCCCTCCCACACCCTCCAGCTTTACCAGAAGTTAGAAAATCTGCTTTGTCTTCATCTGCAAACTTTTAGCAATCTCAAAAACATTCCTAGGATGGCAAAATCAACAGCCTTGTCACTTTTGTATTAATCCTTTAAAACCTATTTGTAAACGAAATCTAAATTTAAATTTTATTAGGAGGATTTGGGAAAGTTCTTTTGGTATTTAGAACAATTTCTTTTACCTCTTGCATATCACGTTTACCAAGTTAATTCATTTACAAAATGCTGTTTAATGAGGGACTCTTCCACTCTCCCCCCAATCATTTATCTCTTTTGGTGGCTTATATACCATCAATCGTTCCCTACGTGCAATGTAACACTTTCATGTATGGGAGCAAGTTGTGCAAACCCTGCCTAAGAAACATTCCCTTGTTTACTGTTTATGGAGGATTGTATCTCTGTTCACTAATGTTCTCTAACTGCTATAATTTGATTGCTTTGTGTGCTGAAAGCAATAAAAAAGTTAATTAAAAATAAACAAAGAAAAGAAAGAGAAGGTAGACCCCTGTACCATCAACATACAATTGTAAACTGAAAGCCTCAATGTAACAGAAGCAACTAAGATATTTCAGATGCTGTTTTGATGCTATACAAGCATCTCCCACAAACAAAAGGTGCAGTCTACTTAAGTACCTAAATATTTTTGTTGACTAAAGGAGCTGCATAAATGAGAGATGAAACTATTCAAAAGATAACGACCATTATTTCCAGTGTTTGTCTTAAGCAGTATTTGTAGTTGCAGTAATTGCAGAAGATAACGTGCTAGACTGGCAGTAGACTTCTCCTTGACTCCAGTCAACTGTTGTACTTTCAACAAAGCTAAACTAAGGACTTTCTACTTCTACCATGATGCAACTAGAAAATGCCTACATGCACATTCCTCTGAATATGTGCAAGTTTTCTGCCCTATCATTTCACCAAGCGGGTTCATTAACTTTTCATCATCCACCTGAGATTTCTCAGGCACAGCAGAAATCATTCTTCTCTGTCCAGCTCTAGTACATGCACAGCTTGTTCCTCCATTCGGGATCAGAATATACAAAGCTCATCTCACATCCAGGCAGAAAACCGCACTGCATACTTACCCCGTTTTCCCCCATGTTCAGAGCCGCACGTTTCCTAAGCCTGGGAGACAGGTTGTGCTGAGTAATCCTCCTCCTGAGCTGGAGACGATGGACTCTGCAGCACGCTGGAGAAAGCCTGGGGACAGAGCAAGGAGGACACTGTCAGCTAGATGCTCTT
This sequence comes from Aramus guarauna, assembly GCA_013400195.1. Lineage (NCBI taxonomy): Eukaryota > Metazoa > Chordata > Aves > Gruiformes > Aramidae > Aramus > Aramus guarauna. The sequence goes on from VXBL01006372.1 coordinate 589,776, forward strand.
GGGAGCAAGAGGAGTTGCAGATTTACGTGGGTTTCTAACCTGCCCCACCGTAAGTCTAACAAGAAACCCGTCTGTAGGCAGAAAGCATGCTTGGAGCCTACCTGCTTACCACACCCTGCTTCCCCAGCCACCCGACTTAGTCACACTTATTTCTGCAGCAGCAGCTTTTCTGCCATTTGAAAAAAAATAAAAATCATGATTCAATGTTCCTGTATTCTGGAAACTTAGTAAGAGAATATCCCTTGGCATCCAAAAAATGGCAGGCAGAACTAATATGAAAGCCAAGTAAAGAAATAGGACAGGTGAAAGTCATTCTAGGAAGTCTAAAATGTGTTTTCCAATGATTAGGGGAAAGGGAAAAAAAAAAAAAAAAAAAAAGATTGCTAGCCTGCAGATGTTCCTGAGCAATTCAGAAATAGGAAGAGCAAGCCTTTTGTGGGTACTATTTAAACTGCGGTATCTGGCATTCAGCAAGTTAGGTGCTTCCATCCACAATCACAGTTATTTTGCTTTCTAAATGTTGACCAGATGGTCAGTTTTTGTGTGGCAGCAGGGTGTGCGTGTGAGGGGGTGGAGGGGTAAGGAGGGAGGATTGTAATGATGAGAATGTGTGAAACTCCACCACTACCACTGATATAAAACGACTGGAGTAACATCGAATTTAAATTCTGTGCACATACATTTCATATGCATACAACATCATAACTGCCTGGAAGGAAAAGTCAGTTATTTTCTTTTTCTAAATCCTTTTTCCTTATCGGCTATAAAATGTTACAATAAAAAAATAATAATCTCGGGGGTGAACTGAAGTCCCAGAAGGTGCTTGTCAAGGAGAAAAATAATTGTTAGCCAGAGCTGATTAAACAGCAATATTTTCACAGAGACTGAAATGATGGCTAAGAAATCGTCCAGGAGATGTTAGCCCCAGTATTCTTAACTTGTCATGAATGGCTAATTTGCTCAGAAATACATTCTAAAGGAGTTGATGCCACGTCTTCCCCCCCAGACATACTAATTGTTTATTAGCATACAAAGGAACCAATGACCTTTCAAATCGCATGCTTATTGTCCCTTGTAGGCAGAAGAAATGAGTCTTGGCACAGCAAACGTTGCTTGGTTCCTTTTTATTTTTAGGCAAGTAACCTTTTAAGCAATGAACTCTTCATCAATAGTGTTTCACAGTCTGTATTTAATAACCATGGAACTAAGCAGAAATGTGTTATTTTGCTACTTGATCGAGGATTCAAAATTTAACAAAAAAGAATTAAGGCTATTTTAAGCGCTAAGTAATAGTTGTACAAATTGAAGTATTTTTGGGATATAAAAGCATACTAAAAAAGTTTTGAAGCATTTCATTTCAAGAACCAGAACCATACATTTATGTGCAAGCTTTTTTGAAGGGTGCACAGACCTTGAACACAACTTTTTAGGGGGTATTACATTATTCCTCCACTCAGCATTGTAACTGATTCTGGAGCCTGAGTCTCATTTTCAAAAGCCATTTAAAAGCCTAGGACACTTACCTTCATTGCCTTTCAACACGGATTAGGTTCTTAATCTCAGAACCACAGAACAGTTGTGGTTTGGAAGTGACCTCTGCAAACCGCCCAGTCCAAATCCCTGCTCACAGCCAGATGAGCTAGAGCAGGCTGCCCAGGACCATGTCCAGCGAGGTTCTGAATACCTCCGAGGATGCAGACCCCACAGCCTCTCTGGGAAATACGGGCCCATCTACATACATATCTGCATATGTACACACTCCTTTCCTGCCATCTGTTTTTACTGTCAATAAGCCTTCACAATATATGATGTTCTTAAAGCTCTAAGCTGTTCCTTACTAAGCCCTGAATAGTCTTTAAGGCCAACCTTGCTGTGAGTTTATCACCATTCTGGTGAAAACAGTATTAGGAAATTCTGGTAACTGGATAGCAGGGTAGATAACACACGCCCCTCTGTTACTGAATATTAATGCCATGGTCTGAAATATCTAGCAGCCTTGGGACCAGGGAACATGAAAACAGAAATACTTCAATTAATATACATGGTACTGAAATCTAAAAGAACCAACTTTTAAGACCAAAATGATCCATAAAATTTTTCAAGGGTCCCAGATGAGATGCTTTTTACCCTATAAATATATATAAAATAAAAATTGGGCTCCAATCTGTATGTTTGGCTTATCAAACATCTCTGCAAAGTTGTCTGTTAGCTAAGTGAACGTAATGAAAATGATGATGTGACTATTTCGTTTATTCCATAACAATGGAACAAGACTATATTGAGGCTTGGTTAAAGGTATCCACAAGAGAGACAATACTCAAGTATTCAAGATCAGGCAATCTGTTAGATGCGAGAGTCTTAGTCCATTAAGTTGCTGAGCCAATTCATGATAATGTTATTTAGTGTAAATTTCCATTTGGATGAATAGTAAAGAGCTTGATCTATAACATTTGTAATTGAATTAGCAACCTCTTTGTTTCTCTATTCTCTTTATGGCCAGGCCATGTATGCATTTTGTGAGCATTCTGAATTACAGCAGTCAAGCCATTAGTTGGGAAAAGTGCCACATAATGCCCTTTTGGAAGTGGATTTTTATTCCATTTAACTTTTTTCCTTCCTGGAGAAGTGATGTTTTGCCATTCACTGCTGTTACCCAGCAGCCTCTATTTAAATCTGCTTTGTTTCACCTAAATTTGATTAGATTCCATAGACCTACTTTGCATGGCTGATATAGTTTGACCCTTACAAGCCCGAAGCAAGGGTTTCAGGATTCATTTGTCTTCCCGTTATTTTTCTGGACAGGAATAGTAATGGTAGATTAGGAAAGAAAAATATAAGAGACTAATTTAACAAGGGATTTAAACACCTGCTTAATTACATCTCTGCTGAGGGCAGCACTGATTCAAGTGCTTAATTGGGTGTTGTTACTTGAAAATATGGAAGAACTGCATGAAAAGAGGTTTGTAAAAGTACGTTTATGTATAATAACATTCACCATTTATTATAATGGTCAGCAGTACAGCAGGCGTACATTTTGGATCTATCTAGCAGATCCTCATGCTGGGCTAAGGCTCACTAAAGAAACTATACAGCATCAAGGATCTCCTGCTGTTGACTACATATAGATGTTTGTCTAGAGTCACATTTCAATTTTCAAACACAACTTGAACAGTAAGAATCTGAATTCTCCAGAGGTTCCAGGAAACTTTAATGCATTTGTAATCGAGTATCTGTACACCCCTCCACCAGGATCAATGCCTGCTGTGCAGGGGAGGGACACGATTACTGCGATCTATCGTTATGTAAAATAATAGTAGTCATTTTACAATGGGGAAACTGAGCTCCAGAGCTGAAGTACAAGGAACAGAACGCAAATGTTACCACACCTAAACCAGCCCACGTATTGTACATTGCCCCCGAAAGCAGTGAGTTGTCTCCTCTGTTGTTCGCTACCACTCTGACCTCCATATGGACTATCCAACCTTCTGGCCTCCTGGGCATCAACGTCACATTCATGAACAAGACCCACACTCCTCAATTAGTAAGTACTTGCGAAAGATTTCCCTGTACTCCAGCTAAATTTTAATCAGCAACGCCTCGGTAAACCCCCCAAAGCCCCCAACAAACCAAACACATGCTGCTTACACGGAGACATTATTATACACCCACTAGTAGAGCAAAATAGCTTGTCTAAAAGGTTTAAAGGGGAATAAGAGTGACATGCAGCCACCGCTGGATATGGTGAACAATAAAAACCTTCCTCAGAGTACAATGGAATTTACTAAAATGTTTGGAGTCTTTTCCCTTGCGGATATCCCCATTGAATGGGGCTCTGGATCATGTTAACTTAACCCCTTCTTCGAGCATTCTTTCCCTCCCCCCTTCGAGGTGCCAGCCCTTAGGGCTCCTGCCCAAATGTATTGCTGTGAGACAGCGACAAGAAACAGAGCCAACGTACACATACGACAGCCAAGAGAACAACTCAACAGCCAATTCCTTCAGGGCCCAATTATTTGCCACAAAATTGAAGGACAGGGATATGTTACTGACTTCAGACACTTCCTAGCCCACTTGATTTTTTTCTACTATACTTCAAATAGTAAGAAGTGGAGGAAAAAAAAGAGACAGTTTACCAATAATGGAAAGGAAGATCCTTTGCCGAATTTCAGGCTAATTAATAACCAAATAGGAAACACTGGGTATTCATGCAATCATCCTGATTATCTTGAGTATGATGTCACTAAAAGTTAATCTTACTTTTACTAATCTGCTTCTTACATATCAGTAGAAAATAAGCCTGTATCTTAAGCATCTTTGGGTACATCAGTTGCCATAGTTTGTTTATATGCTGGTTAATAACTGAAGTGACTTCCAACATTTGTTCCGGCATGCGTTCAAATTATTTACTGCTTTATATTAAAAAAAAAAAAGAAATCCAGAAAGGACAGATTGGCATGACCTCAAAGGAAAAAACTGATTTGCATACTGTGAGAGAAGAAAAATCAAACTATAAAGAATCTTAGTCACTCTAATCTAGCGACTCATAGAGCAGTAGAAGAAAAAAGCTAACCCTTGATATGCATTATCCAAGATACATTTGGAAAAACGTTCCTTGAATCACAAATGATAAATAAAAAGAAAAAAAGAGTTGACATGTTAGACAGCTAATGTAATAGAAAAAAGATTGAGCAAATCAGTAGCAAACTGAGGAGGCTTTTGACTGCGTCTCCGGACGGGTAACTGTGGAAAAGGTTGTGCAGAGGCAGAGCAGGATGGTGCTCAGATGACAAGCAGGGTCAGTTAGAGGAGGAGCAGCGGGATGGGAGACGTTTCTCTGCGGGGTCAAATACCGATGAAGCACTGTGTGGGTGCCTCCACCACCGCCAGGATTCTCTTGAGCTCTGCCCACTGTCCACCGCTTGCCCCTCTAGACATGATACTTGACTCAGTCCACTCAGTCCCTCCACGTTTTAATCAAAACACACAGAAAAGGGTATTACAAAACTAAGCAAAAAGTGGCATTGCTATCTTCAAAGAAGAGGTGCCACATATTTGCAATTTAATCAAGAGACATATGTTTCACTAAATTAAAATTCAAAGACACACATGCCAAAGTCAACTAAGTAGCAAAGGAATCTGGAATATGAGTTAAAATTATCAGAACTAATCAGCATTGATTTTTAATTTCCTTATTAAGTTTATTATTTTTAAGTTTCAAAGGCAGGATGAATGGGGATGGTTTCTAACAGAACAGCTGAAGGAAAAGAAGAATTCTTTAGCTAGGTCTCATTTCTACTTGGGGGGGGAGGGGAGAAGGCAAATAACCAAGATCTTAAGATTTAATGCTATCAGTGGCAATCAGAACTAATAAAAAAAAAAAGAACCTAGCCATGTAACTGGACTACTTGCTGCCAAATCTTAATATAGAAAGAAAGGAATAAATAAAATGAAAAAAAAATACCATACATATTGCTGCCTATGTAAATGAGATGAAATCAGGACACAGATCGTGCATTATATCAAAGGTGGACTTCAGAAAAAAATTAGAAGTGACATTGAGTGAAGGAATCCACAAGCTTGCCAGTGGTGTCTTGCGTGAAAAGCCAGCCACTGCCATAATTACAGGTTTAATATCTTGCCACACCAATTTAGTGACTTTATTTCCAATCAGTTTGTGGTGAAATGCATCAGCAGAGGGCTTGCCCTGTCTCATTAAATAAACGACCTACCATGTCAACAAGCAAATTATTTCACAACGGAAAACACTGCAAAGAAGGATTTATGCTTTGTGGTGTGAAGTCCTGCCCTTAAGAGCTGTGCAGAAGAGCTGAAAGAAGGAACTTTCAAAGCACAGGAACGGGTGTTAAGTTTTAGGACACTTTCCCCCAACTTCCAGAGTATCTGACAATTTGAGGGATGGCCAGGAAAGGAGAGAACGCTTCAGAATGAGGTGCCGGCTACACGACGAGCCAGAACAATCCTTGGGCAGTAGGAATAGCAGAAATATAAACATGTGCACTTCAAAGTAAATAGAGACATCCTTCCTGCATGTACAAAACCAGTGCTTTTTCAGTTGTTTGTCCCACATCGCACCATTTACCTCTCATTCACTAGAATTAGTGATATTTGAACCAAAGGAGAAAATGTCCCTTCCAAATATTACCCATCAAGACACGGGTTTTATTTTGGATCTATAATATTATAAATAAGCTCATTCAGCACAGAATCAAGGCCACACACACACAGATGGAACTTAGTGATGTCAGGTGAGGTGAATATTTGATTTTCTATGATCACACTGTAAAAACACAAAAAAAAAAAAAACCCAGGCCAATGGGCTGAGCAATCAGCCCTTAAAAAGAAAATAAGGGATGTTCATAACTGTATATTCAGAGCTGATATAGATACTGTTGGGAAGAGGCACGAAGGTTAAAATTAATTGCTCGTTCATTGTTAGATCTTCACTCTATATACACGTTACCTTAATTAAACAGTACAATTCAGGGTCTGCTCCTGCAAAATGCCAAGCGTGCTAAACCAAAAAAGATTTGCACATAGTGAAGCAAAAGTTACCAGGATGAAAAAATAAAATAGTTCTCAAATGAGGTTGCTGGATTCCTAGCTGTTATCTAGAACCCTGGTGAACGGGTTTCTGAGAAATTCAGAATACTGGTATTTACTTGGAAAAATTAAGTTCATACATCCCCTTCCTTTCCTGTTCCTTTTTTCTTTCACACACCCATACAAAATGTAAGAACATTCTGGTGTTCATATTCAGTTACAAATTTCAACTTGTACCAAAAACAAATGAAGTTTTCTCCTGAAATTTCAGAAGTTTCCATGGAGTGAAACTCTCCATTATGAGCGATAGCAACTACAGCAGTACCGATTGCTCCTTGGTACAGGAACTATGCAGAATAGACATCTTCGCAGCAGTGCCTCTTCCAAAAACCTTTCGTGAATCATTAATACTCCTTCCTTAGTAGTCCAACTCTGGTCAATAGTCCAAGCAATACACATTCCTCACCATAATTTTTCTGAGGAAAATTGCCCTAAAGCTTCCTCATTTTTTTTCCTACAAAATAGATTTTTATTATGATCTACTGAGGTTATGGCAGCTTTTCAGCTTGCAATGTACATACAAAAACTTATATCGTGTCATTGCATTTTGATGCTAGAAGGAAGAAAGGACTGAAAGAAAAATAAGATGGTGCATGCATGAAGCAGCTGTTTTCTACTAGTTTGACATGTATTTATATGAAAAGGGCACCGTGGATTTCACTCTCAGTTATGTTTGGGCTCTTTTCCACTCCTGTGCAAGGAGAGGAGGTCACAACAGCCGAAATACCGTAGGTTAGTACCTAGGATACTCGACAAGGACCAGTGACCCTACAGCCTGATACACTGAAAGTCACTGGCAGAGTCATCCAGTCTGTGCCTTCATTTCTCAAGTTATTTTTCTTGTCCATTTTGCTTGTTGACACTTCTGTAGAAGGAGCAACCCCCTGTGATGAGAATATGCTCCAGGTAACTGTGGTGAAAGGATCGTGGAAGGAAAAAAACTCTCGTGGGAACACAGGCCAACGTGACTATGGGAATGGTGCCCGACCTGTCACAGCTTATCTAAGTCCCTGAAAAGTTCCCCAAAAGTTATCTATCGGCTTATGTCATGTCTGAATATGATCTGTAGAAGATGATTTTTTTTTTAAAAAAAGAAGCCTCAACTGGAAAAAGTTAATGCTGCAGGTGACTTTTGGGTAAAATGCTGCTGTTAGGAGGACATGGGAGACAGTTTAATTTACAATGGAAATGACTGAAGAGAATATCAGCGGATTCATCTGTCACATCTATCAGACCACCAGCTGTATGCATCGCCCAAGGCCATGACGGCATTACTGGCTTGATTTGTTGTTGTTGATTGCTTGCTTCATGTTAATTCATTCTACTGTACTAGAATGTTTCAGGGGCTCATCTGTTATTATTAATATTAATAATCCAAAGCACTTTCATCCAAAGAACTCAAGGCACTTTACAAACATTAATTAAGCTTCACAACACCCCTAAGGGTAGCTAAACTTTTGAGATCTCTTGAAAAGGTCAGAGAGGGCTTGGTTTAAAGCAGCAACTTTGGTTAAATTCAAAGGACTAAGGAACAGGAGACATGAGTTCAAGTGCCATTTTTATCACAGATGATCTTCTCACAGAAGCAGCTCAGTATCTCTGTGCCTCAGTCGTCCAACTGGAAAGGATGGATTAATTTACAGGACCTGCTGAAAGGACAAGCTCACAAATTACCAGAAGAAATATGCAGATACTGGAAACATTGGGCTTGCAAGCAACAAGAAGGATAGGTGTCAAAGCAGTATCTGGCACTTCTCTTTTAAACCGTGGGCTTGAAGTGCTCCATAAATTCCATAGGAGCCTATAGTTCCTCAGGTGCAAGAGAACACATTCCAAAGGCAATGAAAACAAAGGTCTTTAAAACCTCAAGGTCTTCACATAGATACTCCAAGTGTGCCTGTCGCTCCCGGTAACGTAGAGTGGCCACTTTCTGCTGCAGTTGGACCCCCTCGTCTTACAGAAAAGTAAACAAAAAGAAAGGTCTCTTAGCAAGAGAGGAACTTCTGCATGACCTGCACCGCCCCGCTGGCAATTCTCAAAGAGCTCACCATAACCAATTTGCCTGTAAGAAATCCTACCAGCTGTGTTACGTCACCAAATGGAAAAATAGACTCGCCCCTTTAAAACCTATGAGATTAGAAAATGAATTTATGAATGAAAAAGTTCTTATCTCTTTCAGATCTAAAATACAAACCCCATCTTTTCGACTTGGTTTGTGAGCACTTATTTTCCTAAATGCAACTGTCTACTCTTCATTAAGCTTTACCTTTTTGGCTTTCTTTTTATTGCTTTTCTAAAGCAAACAACCTGTCTAGTCTCACCACCAGTATTTCAGGGAAAGAGATTTTACTTTTGATGGGAAGAACTCAGATACTAGGGTGATGGGCAGTGAGATAAAAACTGAGGTAAGTGCATGCTAAGTGCCATAGAATCCATTAGGGGAGGAAACACTGAATGACTGCAAATAACTTTTTAATATTTCCTTATTCCAGGAAAAATCTCTGATGGCTAGAATGTGAGAGATCACATGGGCCAGTTAATTAAAAGACAAATCTGGGAAAGTTGCAGCAGTGAACTGTAGATTTCTGAAACCGCCATTAGCTGAAAAAAAATAAAAACCCTAAATGGAACTATTTTTCAATGAATCAACAGGAACCTGCCTTCAGTGCAATTCCTATTTAACCTATTTGAGAATCCTGTTTCTGACCCCTTGTCATTTTTATATTTGTAGGATTGTTTTCTGCACAGTCTAAGGGCTGGCCATTGCTGCTATACTAGTAAGGACTCTTGAAGAATTTTATGAGTTTGGAAAACATTTTTCCTAATGTAGAAGGAGGAAAATTCCTCATAATATTCATATGAGGAAGCACAACCCTCATCTACTTGCAGATGTGAGTAAACCAGGATACTCAGCTCACGACCCTAAAGTGTTCTGTAGGCACCACCCAAGATACCCATCTAACACTTCATGTATTGTTGCATTGTGTTATGCATTTGAAAATCATGTTTCTTTAAATATATTGCAAAATTGGTCACGCAAGAGCGCTTAGCCACTCTTGAGATAGTGACTTGTTTTGTGTTTTTGAACTCCAGTACTTATCTTTAATACAAGCACAGTAACACTCCACCTATTCGCTAAAAAAATAAATAAAAATAAAAACCAAACCCAAACACACTAGTGAATTAACATGCAAGCTATCTGCCACAGTTTGAGACTTGTCTTGGAAGCTCTGCGGTCACAGAACGCTCACTGAAACCAGCAGCAGCCCCATAAATCAAAGGCTCTTGCAGGATCAAACATTTATAGCAAGATTCAAGGAGAGTATTTCCACTGATTTCAAATGGGAGACCTGGGTTCAGACCTTAAACAACTAATTACCAGTGAGACAGGTAGACACCGCAAAGACAAAAGCTTCACAGTAGAAGTGCAGAGACTAGCCAACTGCTTAATAACTGTAATTACCCTCTTCCCAAGTGCTTTTTATTTTTTCATTACACAACTCCTCTGCCTCCAGCTCCAAGAGAAACTTCAACATAATGAAGACCAAAAAACCCCAAACCACTTCCCACTCTATAAGGTCATTAAATTGACCACTTTTGGTCTTTTTTTTTGCATCCAAAATACTAAACAATTTGACAGGCAATAGCCAATGTGTACTTCCATTGTTCTAAGATTTTTACAATACTATATTAAAAAATTTAAAAAATTCCCAAATGATCAGACTCTGAGACAGCATTTTACAGAACAATGTAACTCTTAACAAGGTACATAAAATGCATTTTTTAAAAAATCCACTAGAAAGACTAGATGTCCCCATGTTCACATTGCTATTACTAGCATCAGCTAAGAAACCAAGACTCACCCAGTCATTAGCTACAGACGTGCGCAGAGCACAAACCGATGATTGCTTCTCACTTAGCAAAATGCTCTGTCAATGCTGTCAACTGCTACGCAAGAAACATCTGCAGATCTCATTAGAATTCCTCCTCAAAGGGCTCGTGGACCACCGGTTGCGTTCTCAGCTCTGGGCCTAGAATTGCATGATGCTGTTTGTTACTTTTGTGATACGGAAAACCATAAGTAAATCAAGCTGTTCTTTTAGGTTCAAGCACAAGCTCCAAAAGGGAAAAAAGCTTTCTGAATATCCACGACCTATGCTATGATCCATGCAGGGCAGGCCATCTCTTTTCTAATTGCATGCTGAGCAAGAGCGTATCTTCAGCATACATCTGCTAAGAATGAAGTCTTATCCCTCCACTGCCAATGTATTGCATTCCTCCTTTCAGGATCTGTAAGTCCCTTAATTGCTCTTGGTAGTTCATTTAGCTTAAACACAGAGGCAAAAGAAAGGCAGGTTTGCTTTTTTCCTTTTATTTTTCTCTTTTTTTTTTTCCTCCAATATGATTATTTGTTATGTGTCAGAACAGTGTCCTTTCTCCCACTCACTGGGAGCTCAAAGTGAATTGTCACTGCCAACTAGTGACAAGTATTAATAGTACATGGAAAATTATTCTGACTGATTTTGTCAGTTATTCTTGAGCAAGATTAAAAGATGAAAAGCCCAGCCAACACAAATAAAAAGTGTTATGAAATCTAGCTAGGTTGCAATCATGCTATAGATGTTTTAACGTTATTACACAACCTTTAAAATCCCAATGCAGAACCAATCTGAGATTCACATCCAAGAAAAACCACAAAATTCAGCAGATATTTAGGAGAAGGGATATATATTACACTTTTACCAAGAGAGATGGTGACTTTTGCCATGGCTGTTACATAATTTGCCAGGACTTACGCTCTCCTACGTGACCCATGTTTTCCCAGATAGGGACCACACAGGAGTCATCTTCGGTAGTCCTGAATTATTAATCCACCAGAAAGAAATCTGACTTCTTATAACTAACTCAGAGCTGGACTGCTACAAATGCATGGGTCCTCAATCTCTACATATTTTAAAGTGTAGTAGATTAATGGGAGTGATGGTCAAAAACATCCAAGAGGTTTAGGAACACGTGCTGATCTGGCAGACAAGAAACAGAACCGGGCATAAAATAAAGGTTAATCGAGCCCCTAACCATTCCTGTAGCACGGGATGAATTTTGAGGAGCTAAAAGTGTCCTTCGCTCACCCAGTAGTTTTTCTTCCCTCCCCTTGTAGCTTGGCTGTCAATTTTCTAGTCGCTACAGCTGGAGGGGTGAGACAGGGCAGGGCTCTGAACACTGTTTCTAGGACTGATGTGTGTATTTCTCACTTCAAAAGACACTCTGGGAAATGAAGAAAAAATTTAAGTCATTTTCTTAACCTGGTGGGTCCCAGAAGGCACGAATAAAAGTCCCATATTTTTGTCATCAAGATGATAGCAGCAATCTTCAGACCTGTGTGAGTCCACAAACATTTACCTGGCAGAATCCCTATAAGTCACAATAAAAAGATAAGCCCAGAGCAAATTCCACTTCCCTCGTAGTGTTTCTGTTCAGAGCTATTTGTGAGAAAACATAAACGGGAGGTGATTATTTAAACCCCCCTCAGTAAGTGACTCTTTCTTGTGGTGTTCTTGGAAGCAAGACTGGAGGGGTAAGGACAGCCAAGGTTTGAGAAGCTTTCCTTTGCTGACACTTCTCCAAAGGCTAAATCTCTTCTCTTTGGGTCTTCAGCAAGAACATGCAGGTTTTGAGGTGAAGGTCCTTCTGGTGAGTGTTTCACACTTCTGTGCTACACATCAAGCAATCATTTAACCCACGTGTGGCACAGACATCTTTACTTGGCAACTCGGGATACTACCTCTGCTGTTCATTTCCAGGCAAGCCACATCATTGCTCTGTGCTGCAGTTTTACATCTCTGCAAAATGGGAGATGATACAACTTTCACTCAGCTGTCTGTCGATGGCCAAAGCCCATAAGGAGGCATCATTCAGTGCCACTGAAGGAGTCTAGATAACCACCCGAAAAAAAGCTGCAGGAAATCTTTACATTCTACTCCTCACCTAAAGCACACAGCACAGGCAGGATATGTCACAGCTTAACGTTAGTTTTGAGGATGCACAATCTGCACGCTTTAGTTGTGTTTCTCATCCGTTCTGTTTTCTGCCTCTTCTCATCACTGTGAAAGGACAATTTCTTTTAAAAACTCAATAAAAAGCTCTTTGCATTGTACAGATATGTTTAGAAAACATAAACAGTGAAATTCATGACAGAAAAAAGTCTTAATAAAGAGTTAATACTGAAACACAGCAAAAAGCATCAACCTAAGACCTAAATACAAATGACAGAAAGTATTGCCTCTTATTTCTAAAACATCTTTCGATAGATCTGCATCTTGTAAAGCAATGTAATTCCATTTTCATTTTCTTCTCTCAATAGCTTTCCTATTTTCTCCCTTCCAGTTCTACATTATTTACTGATTGCAGAAAATACTGGTGGTTCCATCATCCCTTGTTCATGACTAAGAAGCAAAAAGTTTCTCAATAAAGAAGAAGAAAGTGGGAAGGAAACAGGGAGGAAAAAAAACCCAACCCAAAACAAACTAAACAAGCTATAGGAGCTGTCTGGACAAATAGTTTATTTTGAAAAACCATTAATAGCCTGTAGATGGTGCCTACCTGCTGCACCAAAAGATGACTCTATAAACACAGAATATTTAACTTTGACTTCATCAGAGAAGCAGTTGTCTGGGCAAGCAGCTGCGAGGCAGATGACGAGATGGCCGACTGAGCTGGGATGCGACGCTCCTCCTTTGCGTTGCAGTGTTCAATACAGAAAGGACAAGATACCCGGAGCAATTTCATACCTCTGACAAGGGATTTCAAGAGCTCTTAAAAATGGAAAGCTAGCACCACACTAAGATTTGAGACACCTGCACAACGAATAAAACATTTGGCACATTTCAGAAAGGACAGCTGATCCTCTGGTTGCAGAAAGGAGACAAAAGAAGTCAAAGTTCATCTCCCATTTTTGCTGTCTTGAAAATGCCAGTCTCTCCATGTCCCATTTTGCTACCTCTAGAAAACAGTGTCATTTTGAGGGTTTCCTTCCTTTTTCCATCCTTTTAAGTAGAATGTGGAGAATGGGAATAATTGGAGGATAAATGACTCACCTAAGGACACTCAGGAAGTCTGTGGCAGAGAGAACACAGCACATAGCATGTCTACATCTCAGCCTAGTCCCTGGCTGGCAAGAGCCACTTCCTCTCTGAACCATATACAAAGTTCTTCTCTAACACTTAGGAACGTCAAGAAGAAATTTCACATATCTAAATGAGGAAATTTAATCAAAATCTTAAGCAAGTTAGTCTATATGGAGCTAATCAACTATTTGATGATCTTAGAACACCTAATTGAGGGAATTGAGCATTGTAACATCCGCAACAAAACCCCTTCAGAGCAATGCAGTGTTACCATACTCTTACAAGTAAGAAAACAGGTACAGAAAAAGCTGCTGTTGCTAACAGTAACTGCAAATATAATAAATGACCTGACGTTATATTGGCAGTTTAGGCAGTATAATCATTAATCAGAACTTGTCAATACACTGTAAGATTATCAGTTTTAAAAAGCTATGTCTGCTCTTGCCCTTTTCTAGTTTCTTATCTGAGGAACTTTCAAACGCACTTTTGAGTTGCCTGTGTTTAAGTCAAAAGTCTCTTGATCCCCTTATAAACAGACGACTAACTTTACAAGGAAAAAAGACACAGCTTCTTTTCTGGGAGCCACAAGCCTATTCGTGTGGGACTTTATGGGACAATTAGATTAACTGTGGGACAATTTGATTAATTAGAAATCTAATTGCCTCCACATAGGCTGGATCATCCATACCACTGCGCGGGCCTTCATCCCGTCTCTCCACTGGAGCACCCACAGAAGTCTAACAACAGACCAACCGCTGCCCTGGTTTTAACAGTCAAGGCAGAAGACAGATAGGAACTAAAATGAATAAGAAGTTAAATTAGAGCTAATACTAACGTGAAAAGAATGCTTAATGAAAACCGTTTTCAAATCCAAGAGACACGGTTATCAAGATGGGTAAGTAGACAACTGCGGCACTCATAACCAAGCTGATCAGGAAACCAAATACATTCAGCAGTAACAGAGGAGATGCTAGCAGTCGGTCAGACAACGGAAAACTGTTCTGCTTTTCAAGGGGAAGACAAATACATTGCTCTGTTTGCAACTCCTACCACAAAGCCTGCTGGCAGCTGTAGTCAAGGGATTTCTGTTCTTACCGGCTGCCATAGAGCCCATCGTCCCAGGCGGAGCTGGGAACCCACAAGGCATTTCCACCTCCTCTCTCCGCGGGGGAAGGCGGCTGTGCCATCGGAGGCACCGCAGCCAGGGAGCCTCACCACCCTTGGGGGCACCAGGAGTCTGCCAGCGTCTCCGCACAGAAATCCTCCAGGTTTAGAAAAGCCTGTCACAAATTCCCTTTGCTTTTTCCTCCAGCATGAGGGGGAGGGGGAATCTACATGTGACATTTTCCTCTATTACAGTTCCAAGTTACTGAAACCGGTTAGAAGAAAGAGAAAAGAGTGCAGTCAGTATACTCTGTTTGCGTATAGAAGTACTCATGGATAAAAACCACCGAGTTCAAGTTATATTCATATTTAGGCTTGCTCTGGGGATGAAAAGGAGTGAAAAGGACAAAGCCAGAGGGATGTACAGCTTGTTTTTATTATTATTAATCCAACTATTGCATGTTTTGCGTTTTGTCATTTTTCTGATGAAGCCCTGATGCTATTATAGTACAGCCTGCAACAGGATTTACTCCTTGTGATAATTCTGAACTGGTTTTCTTCCTCCTTCTCTTCTTTGAAAGAAATATAAATGAGTCAGATGATCAATTTTGTAATTTGCAGTTGCCAAGCAGCTTTGAAGCAATTTAGTGATTTGTATACTTATTTCCTCTCTGTACTGATGGCAGGAGATGATATAAGGATATTGAGTCTTAATAATCTATTCATTCCCCTGATCAAACTGAGGGAACTAGAATCAGAAGTATCTTTTTGATGTTAATTTTGTTTTCACAAGAGCCTGTTTTTCTGTTGTGCATTGTCTTTTCATCCATTTAAGAAAGCTCTGGAAAACAAAAGCTCAATTTGAAAAAGTACCCAGACACCCCTCCGCAGAGATCTTGCACTCCTCTACAGATGGACTTTCAGGAAATTCAAGATGCATTAATTAAAATGGTCAAGTTAATGAACATAAAAGAAACGTGAGCACTGTCATTCGTAAGTGAAGCGTCTTCTGTTCACCACAGTTTAATCCTCCTTCAAGGATTAATGTCAACAATAGAATTTAAATTCACTAAACACCTTATCAAGATTGGCATTTACCCAACTATTAAACATTTATCATAGCACCAAAACCCTGTATATCTAATTCTTTTCATCCACACACCTCAGATTATTTTGAAAGAGGTCTGCCCATCATTCCCCTCGTGACACGATGCCAAGGCAGGGGTCCAGGGGCGTACAAGAGAACTGACTTGCTTACAATCACCGAATAAGTGAGAGAGAGAACTGGGACGAGAGGCCACTCCAGCTACTGGTACCGTGTCCTCCAGACACAAATTTAGAGTCAGATGTTTAAGATGTTGAAGGCTGAACTCCTTATTTTGTGTTAACCAAACTAAATAATGTCCTTTCTCCTAATCTTAGCATGGACTTCTTTTCAAGCAGCAATACGTGCCTTTTGTTTCCCCGGCATTGCACTTTTGAAAGTGCAGAAATGCACATAAGAAATACACAAATTTTCAGAGTGAAAACAAAAATTTGGAGAAAAGCAGAGGAAGGTGAATACAGAAATTGTTTAAATGGAAATCCTTTGCCCTACAGCATGCTACAGTAGCAGCCACCTTTCCCAGCCGGGAGGACAAGGAGCGGGTGGTTTGTGCGGCTGTTGGGAAATCTGGGTGCTCCTACGACTCCCTCCCCCCCACAGCCCCTTTAGAAACCCTTCGCCAAAACTCCTCTGCAATGAAGGCAAATCTGTGCTGTCCTGCCAACTGCAACCACAAAGCTCCCAACGCTGTGGCACCCCTGAAAGAACCACCAGCCACCTCAGGAATTAAAAAATAGCATCATCTTTATGTGCAAGTAGCTTCTGTGACATTTTCGTGACAGAGAATCCCAAGCTACAGGTATATCTTATCTCCTTGTCCTCAAACACACGATATTGTATTCTGTCTTTTGCAGTTCCGTGGCTATCTTCAGCTGTTGCATCCTGGAAGACTGGGGTGACGAGCTTTAACTGGGTCACCCAATTCTACTTGTATTAGTCACTCAGCTTCTCTTCTACATAGCAAACATTTGATTTACTCTCACAATAAACGCTTGTTAACTTGTTATTTGGTGCCATTTCCTGTCTTCTCGCCGCTCACTCTTATTACTATATAAATAAAACCCAAAGCAACCCCCCGCCAATGGCAGATCCTTTGGTGCAGTACGTAACTTAGCACTTGTTCTGAGCTGCATTTAAAGATTTCAAGAAAAAGGCTCCCATCCCTTCCCTTGAGAGTCTATTACACAGCTTAACAGGTCTTTAAAGCACTTTCATTTCTGATTATAGTTTGAATTTTCAGCTGGGTTTTGGGGGTTTTATCATTTTTTTAATTATTTTTTTTTACAGCTAATTTCTAAGTCTTAGAAAGCCAGAATATCTGAGGGAAGCATCAACAAGACATTAACTACAGACACACAAACAGCTGGCTACAATATTGACAAATAAGGTAAAATCTCATATAATGAAGGATTTACTGAAGTACCCAGGTGCGGAGAGTGAAACGGCAAGTGAGAAAGGGCCCAGAGCAACCATTCGTGTAGAAACATAATCTATCTCAAAGGAAACAGGAACTCGGTAAAGATTATTACTATTTTAAACCATAATGTTGTTAGTATTGATTCATTTCTGCAGAGATGAAAGCAAGCTCTGAAAGCCAGAGGTCTGTAATACTGCAACACTACCGAGCAATAACAAGTTAGGTAATATTAACACACAAAAACCCCCATGTAATTTGGCTGCTTTATTTGTTCACGTTGTTCTTCAAGGAAGATAGTTGCTCTAGGCTCTTTTATTTTCTGTTATTATTAATTCTTTATTAATGGCATTATGATAGAAGCATGGAGAGGCCTTGGGTAGTAGCAAACTCCGCATCGGGCTCTCAGCAGATGAACACTTCTCTCAGCCCATACCAGATACCAAGAGATCTATACATCTGAGCGTGACCCACGCCCCGGCGTAAGCGGGTGTTAATCCTTCTACAGACTAAGGAGAGCTGGACAAGATCGGGACTCTGCAGGGTAGAGATTTAAAAGGGGTTAAGATAAGACTCTGAGTAACTTAAAAGCTTGCTAGTACTATTTTTCTCCTATGACTATTTGACATAGTTGAAATTGAAAAGCATAAAGATGTGAATATTATTTATGATGCATTAAATCCTCCACAAATCTCCAGGTTTTTCAAAATGCGTGACATCTAGAGGTAACACAGGATCTATCCTATTTCTGGTTGCCCTTCTACAAACTCCTGGCACTAGAAAAATCAATGGGATTTTTTGGCACATTCACTGTGTGGAGCCTATTTCAGAACCATTCACAGTGCATGTGGCTTTTAGGACTGAAAATAACTGAAAAGTGGGAGTAGTACTATACCTATAAGCATTTCTATGCGATAAAGAATTTCTAGCTTCAAATCTGTCAAAAGCCAGGGACATGTACCATATATTCACTTAAGAAAACATGGAATATTTTAGAATATATGGAACAGTTTTGTCTTAGTAGATGTCTCACAAGTCCATAAACAACTAGATCCAGCTCAAGAACTTCCACCCACAGAATAAGGAATCTTAAGCCAAAATAACAAAACAAACTTCAGGTATCTAACGAAAATTTCCATGAATTACCTAAAGCAATCTCGTTTTGCACCCTTTTGAGTTTTTAAAAAATACCCCAACTCCAGAAAGAGACACTACAACAGCCAATCATTCCCAGAGTCACTTGGATGCTTGCTTACTTCTAAAAGGCTCAGATTAAAAAAACATTTTTCAAAAGAAAAGAGTATGACAATGAAAGAGTTGCAGAGTGAATGATGTTAGATTTCTTCCTGGAATTCTGAGTTGTCCTAAAAACTGAAACAGTTCTGAAGAAAACAAATTCTGACGTCTCACTAGTAGGCATGAATACTTAAAAGCTGCATTTCAGTTTTGTATTTTCAGAACAAAATGTTTGTTTTCTCTTAATTATAATTTTTGAGAGCGTTTAGTTCCTAATATGGGTTGCTGTCATTCTCATCACAGAGAAAGGAAACAGGAAACAATCTTTTTCTTTTGTTCCCCCTTTTAATGTTATGTACACGGAGTTTCCTCATTAAAAAAAAAAATCTTACATGAATTCATGTCTTGTGTGGCAAGGAGGTCACTACATGTCATTACCATCTGATCAGACAAGACTATTTTCAAAAATATCTCCAATTGTGCTGACCACTCACCTGTGCTCTCACGACGTCCTTTCCCATGTGACAGCATAAGTGCGCGTGCGTTTGCATGGTGAATTGGTTCGGGCAATGAGTGCAGCTTAAAAGCACCTCAAGAAAGTTAATAACTAGGCTACTTTTCAGTTGCAACAATTCCATGAACAGCTGTGCCAGCATTATCTTTAATTTCAGGGGTTACCTGTGGTACTTTTAACCTAACTGAAGTACCGCTGAGCGGGAACCCTATGTCGGAGCAGGGGATCTCCTCTCCCAGGATGGCACTGGGATACCTTAAGCACAGGGTAGTCCTTTCCCCGCGCACAATCCCCTGCCTCACCCACTGTACCCGCCTTCTAACTTACGCAACAAACAAGGCAGAAACCCTACTGACCATAGCGTCGGTATTTGTATTTTGTATTGAGTGACAGAAGGTGAAGTATCTGCAGGGTGCTTAAAGTTGAAGCTCAATTACTTGGCACGGCAGATAACGTAGCAAATATGATTCCATGTTTTAAGAGACGCCTGACAGTTTTTTCCCCGATTTAAAAATAAAACTCTTCCCTTTGCTTTTCTGTAGGGCAAACCCCTCTCAAACAGTAAATCAATTTCTTTCCTAAAGTTTCTTTGTATTCTCCTCTTTGTGCTCATACCACTTTGTTACTGCACGGATGACCGGCAGTTCTGAGCACTGAACGATACTATTTTTGAATGCATGATAGCTTCTAAGAACATATTTCAGAAGTAAAAAGCAACACCGGTACTCTTCAAAAAGCAAAGGAAACGTTGAGCCTTGCACAGCCCCAAGGAGGTGATGTTCTACAGAGGCACTGTACCCAAAACCCATCCCATTTGTTCAAACTCCCTTTTTCTACCCAAGGATTTGCAAGCATCTTTTCACAATGGCACATATCATCTATAGCATACCCTTTGTAGCTGTTTCCATTCTAAGAAGCATCAGAAGATGAGAAATACCTTCATAGCTACATAAGTACATGGTATATCTTGGGACACAGCTCTCAGCAGAGAGACCTTCAAAAAGACTCAGTAGCTATCAGGTGTCCTTGTTCTCAACAGCCTTCAACTTTTTGTCCCTGCCCAACAAAGACATGGCATGCGGAGCAGGAACTTCTGAGCACAGTACACTGTTCAAAGTCCTTCCATAATTCAGTAGGCCCATACTACTTGATCTCCTCTGGGTTGATCCTAAATTTCACTGAAGGTCAGGAAGAGATTACATCACCACTCTACAAAACTAGAATCGGCCTTCTGCTAGGGCTACAACTAAAGCGATAGATTGCTTACACCATTCTGGAAACCATGAGGAGCACCAAATCCAACATTTATTTAACTGAATGAAGAATAAGCCAAAGATAGCATCGCTGTCCACCATGGGTAAGTTCTCTTTTAAAGGTCTTTCAGACTGCTAACACAGCGTGCGGCATGAATGCTCCAGCGTGCCACTGACACCTGCCTCCTCTCCAGCTTCCTAAAGCCCTTATGCTGTTGAAAACCACCAGAAGATGCAATGTTGACAGAACTAATGGCTGGCCGAACAGATGGCAAAGAAAAGTTAATTGATCTACTGGGGCAGGATGAGTTGGCCTTGTTAAGGAGAATATGCAAAGATCCATAATGAACTTTCATTAGCGATGGAGAAAGTTGTCACATGTACAAATGCTATTATCTGCATTTCATGATGCAAATCCAAATTCCAGCTTAATGACTTCTTGTATCCAGTTCAGAAAACTTAACTCCTTAAAATTACTATGAAAAAAAAAAAGTATTTTAAAGCTTTTCCTTTACCTTTGTCCACAGTGAAATTTCTACTGCTTCTGCCAAGCTACCCTCCCCAGAAATGAACCCATCATTTCCACAGTGAAGAACAAGACTGTTTCCCCTCACGCTCTTGTTGGGTTTTTTTAAGTGTAGGTTAAAAGGAAAAGCATTTCTGCATTTTGTTGCAGAGCGAACGAAATCTGCAAGAGGGATGCTCAAAAACAGAAAACGGAGCATTGACAGCAACATTGGCATTACTCTGAAAAACACCACAGGCACATCCACACTGAAAGTTTCAGTATGTTATTAAGCCCCCAAAATAATTTATGAAAAAAAATCTAATTGTTAGGGATCATTAAGAAAGAGATGGTCAGATATCTCATGTAATATTCAATCCCCCCACCCCCAGAGCAACATATTAAAAAATATATGCAAGATCAAAAGGAAATTCTGGAAACCTGAAGCAACAAAAAACCACCTATATTCCTACTAACATTGTTATTCTTCCTGCCTTTGAGGAATTAAACTTGTAACTTGCCTTCCTCCGTATCGGTAGAGTAGCAAATCTGTTGCAAACAATCCAGAACCTTTCAAGAGAGCCCCTGTACAAGAGCTGGACTCTGCAAGAGTCCTGATTTTTGCTCCATCAGTGCTGGACCACTTGTTCTGCTCCCTCCTACTCAAGATCAAATGAAGCCCTCGAGCACAGGGAAGCGGTTCAGAAGTCCCTGCAAGTAAGGAAAGTTTGGTTATTCCCCCCCC